>JAODKE010000125.1:24643178-24678416 GCA_026779605.1 Mormyrus hasselquistii
ATTGCAGTAAAATCAGCCCGCGCCCCCCCCCCCCAAAAACATGTTATGCTCCAGAAGTACATACAAGATAACAGGAGTCTTACTGGCACCATACATTACTGCTTATCCCACAGGACCCCCCGCCCAGCTCCAGTGGCTAATGATGCAGCACCCCACCCCCATGCTAAAAGTACATCCCCCCCCAGGATCAGCTGCGAATACTGACCCGTCATCACCCCAATTCACAGCTCAGATCACCAGGGGAAAAAGCACTTAACTCGTTAAAGCTCTGCCTGTGCTGCTCTGCACGGTCAGTTATTCTATTCACTTCCAAGAACGGCTGACGCACCTGGCCCACAGAGCATCGTCATAACCGGGACAGGAACTCACCAACCACTGGTGTCACTCCCCAACGCAAGCGCCATTCTCAGTGACATAAAAAACCAAATCGGATTTCCACCTTCAACAAAACCCCCATGGCCAAAAGTCGAAAGATGACAAATAGAAATTAAGTTCAGCCACGTGGGCAATGCGGTCATCTCTCCCCTAGGGGAGGAAATAAAATCAGTCCCCCACATCTTTTAAAGCATCTATTGTGTCCTTTTAATTCTAGTAGTATTCACTACCAATTACATGATATTTCCATGTGAAATTATCAACGTTAAAAAAATACCTCACCGGGAATAAAACACTGAAAGGATTACCAAAGGTCCGGCTTCTATTATAATGAATGAGAACTCTGTCCGTCCGCGTCGTACAGTTGCTCGAGGACATTAACAAAAAACGCGACCTCAGTGAGCACCGGAGCAGACACTAACCTATAAGGCTGAGCTTATTTCGCTTAAGTCATCGTGCACTTTCGTAAACAATAAATTAAAGTAATTTATAAATCAACTTTCTGAATATTCATAAGCACACGGAAGAGTGATCTTTCCATGATAATTCATGGAATGGGCATATAAGGAACCTTCTTAGTTATATATATATATATATATATGAAATGTTTCTTTATAATGCAGTGCGTGAGGCATACGTGATGTTGTCAACAATGCACCGACACCAAGGTTTAGGTTGGGCTGCGCTATTTCTCCATGAAATAAAATGTGCGAGTCGCTGGCCCGTAACGTGGACCTGCAGAAGGTCAAGCGGACATGCGGGCCGACACCGCCGGTCGAACCGGAACCGAGCAAAGATCCTGCAAATGCACCCCAGCTCTTGGCTATCGGGCCACCTGCAAGGCGTGCACATAATTCTACCTCGGTTGAAGTAACTTCCTACCTAAACAGTACACTAACCAATTAACATAAACACACTTTATTCCCATGTAGTAAGTGCCAGCCAGATAATATGCGAGCTACCTACGAAACCAACCAGCTGTGACAGCGAGGCCGGGTTTTTACATTTTATTATATGTTAAATTGAATTTTGAGATAAATGTTTGTCCGTTTTTTATCATACCAATCCCTAAATGAGCTTTACTCCGTTTTATTTGTAATTATCTCCGGCGTTTATGGTGAAGAAATAACCGACCCAGTCGCTGTAGTATAGCAGCCTCCCGTCTACACCGGATAGGAAGCTTTAGCTGGCGGTCTTATACAAAAAGAAAACGCTAAAATTAAAATGAAAAGCAATTAAAGCGTCCAGCGGGCTTCTGTTTTTACCTTTTTATTGCTGCTTGGTGCTCCTGTGTCGCCCAACCGGCAGTCTGGCCTCTCCTCCGGCGGACTGGCCGACGAGCTCGCCTGCCTGCGTCGTTATGAGACGGAGGGGCGTGAACCGGGCCGGGGCCAGAGCTGAAACGGGGCTCTGCAGGGTGAAGGCGGCCGTTCCCTTCAACCGCGCCCGAAAACGGACCCAGAAGGAACTCGCTGTAGCTCTCCGCTTGCCCGGCTATGGATAACAGACAGCGCAGAGTTCTGGGTGAGCTGTAGACCCTGCTGCCATTTTCGCGTAGCCGGCCTGCAGTTCCCGAGCCTCGACGGCAGGGGGTGCTGCGCCGCGTCGACCAATAGGCCGGACACCGCGTAGTAAACATAGAAAGTTGCACATAAATAATAATTTCTCTTTAAAATAATTCACACACTGGATGCGTAAAACAAGAGTTTTAATAATTCAGTAAATTCAAATGTATTGTATAGTTAATATTTATGGCATGGCGATAGTTTTTAGAAACATTTACATGACACCCAAATAGTGTACGAACACACGAATATACGAATAGAATAAACATTGTTTTTAATAATGCATTTCATTTCCCGATTATAGTAATGTTAATATGGTAATCGTTGTTCATGTTGATTTTAAGTCACTTCTGACTTAAAATCACACCAAAATATTTCAAAAAAGCCTTCTTTGGGTGGTTAATGGAAGAGTTCAGCATCACGGCTACAGTACAGACTATCTTCTACACTCCATTTTAGAAACTTACGTATCATGGTCACACAAGGAATACTCACTTGTGCGTTCCAGATGTTTTTTTCTGAGACTTAGGAAGCACCTTTTGCTGGGCATCTCAGCTTCAATTGGCACATATCATACACTTAGCTGCCAATTCATTAGATACATCTGCTTGTCTACACCAAACTATGAGCTCCTACAAACGGATAATCAATCATCTGGCTGCAACTTGGTCTATATCACACACAGGAATTGTCAAGAAGCTGTTGCTGTCCACAAAGCTCCATAATGGGCAGTACATGTGATTGTGGTATTGTTGGTTCGATCTCTAGTTTATAAGGGATGGTCAGATCAATTAAAATGATCCACTTAAAGGGAGAAAAATCCTTCTTATTGTGCAGTCAGAGTAAAATGACCAAACTCATTAAAGCCAACCCAAATGCTACAAGTGTAGAAACATAATGCACTGAAATCCCAGAAGAAAGGTTTCCAGTATCTTGTTGAATCCATGCCTCAAAGAATTTGGGTTGTTTTATAACTAAAAGTGAGTCCTAGCTGGTACGAGGTTGGTATACTCAATGGTAAATGGAAAGTCTTTGTGTATTATTTATATAAAAAGAAACGCACAAACTCTAAGTGAGCAATTTATAGGCGACCCCTAGCTAGTACTAGGTAGGACTCACCTCTGTCTCCAAAACCACTTATAAGGTAAAATAATTGTGTGTTCAGATGCACTACTACACCCCACAAGTGTAATGAGCTCTTATGTTTGCATTTGTGACCATCCTGGTAGCTTTAATGAACCTAGCCTTTGTCCTCTGACCCCCTTCTCACTCATAATGTGTTTCTGAAGCAATGCCATTTACTGGATGATTTTCATAGAATCCGTCACACAAAATCGCTGCAATCAGGCACTTTAGCCTTTCTAATGCTTAGTCGAACTGTCAGAAAACCACACAATTCACAGTTTGGGGAAGGCGGCCGCTGAAAAATTTCAGAGATTATACAAAATGTGAAAGCAAGAAAAATACACAACCCGCAACACTTCATAATACAAAACACACTGCTCTTTCCAGAGCACAAATCAATTTTTTATTAGTCTTCTACACAGCTACATGGGACAGTGTGTAATCAGTAGAACACGAATGGTGAGAGTCAAGGATCTGGCATTTGTCATGTTATTAACATTTCTATTGCCCTTGCACTGGTTGACTTTATTTTACTTGTATTGTGCTACTATACCTTCGGGGGGCGGCAGCATTTGTGTCGTAGGTAGCTAAAATGTGTTTCTTGAATCTGAGGGGAGGGGCTTTGTTACTTTAAGGTAAACGGTCAAAGGCTTAACCCACAAGTGTGTCTGACGCAGAGGTGGGGAGGGAAACGACTGCCCAGGTCTTGGGAAGGCTGAAGTAGTTTTAAAATGCTAACGGGACACGAGACCTACAGTGACATATTTAGTGACTGCAGGAGGCATATGTTTCTGAGAGCCTGGATGAGACAAAACCTCATGCTGAGGGCAGAAGTAGAAGAAATTGTGAGTGTTATGTGTGTTTGGGGGAGAGTAAGTCCCAGACAGCTGGCATTAATTATGGGTACACAAAACTAAACCAGAATTGAGAAAAGCCCTCTGGATTGAAGGGTGAAACGTTTTCAAAGAACTAAATAAGTCCAGTTGCCCTGAATAACCTTTCTTGGGATAACCATGACATGCATAACCGAGAGTATTCATAGACAAAACTAAACCATCAGACATACCCATTAATCTTGACAAGCAGAGGCGGACTTAACTTCTCTGGGGGCCCGGGGTTGACATGAGTAGGGGCCCCCCTATGTGGGCCATTTGAGTTATTTTTTGGAGCCGAAAGAGAAACATGAGTGAATTAAAAGCAGCGGAACATCAATAATATGCTGATGCTAGCCGGATACTGTAGAATCAGCATAGCATTTGTGCTGCTTTCTTCTTCTGTTAGGCTGCTTCGAGTCGCTTGGCAGTGAAGCAACCAGTACCATTAGACTCCAGTGTGAAAGAAAGTTGAGCAGCAGTGAAGTCTCAAGGTAGGAATAATCCATTACAACTAGGATGGGGGCAACTTCGTCTAACCTGAAAACTCTCACCCTAAAGGCGAATAGCAGATAAATTGCTATAATTTAAATGATTCCATCTTATATTCATAAATGTCTGGAAATTCTGGGCCTGGGGGGCCCCTAGTTTTCAGGAGCCCCCGGAGGCTGCCTGCACTTGCCTCATAGTAAGTCCACCCCTGCTTACAAGTCAACTCTGCCTGGGGGGTGGTTTCAACATTAGTTTCGCTGTCAGATTGGCCACGTCTCCACACAGACCAGACCATAGGCTGAAAACTATTAATCTGGAAGGGGGAATTACTGAATTAATAACAAGGATCACGGGCATACCTACTGGCTCAGTAGACGTACCTGAATAGGGCCTTCTGAAGACGTCCTCAACTTCATGAAAGGAAGTCTCAAATCACACAATTAAATGCCAACTGAGCCATGCGTGAAACCCTAACTTGGTCATTCATGGCCCATCGTCATTGCTGGTAACCATGGCAACCTTGATGCCATTTCATCGAAATATTCCTGCTCCTTAATGCCAGGTGACTGCATCAGCTTGGTGATAAACATAGCCTGTAAACCACCTACTCAGAGCCCAACAGAAACCTCACAGACACAAAGGCTAAACATGGCAGGTTAATGGGATTTGGAGAAATTCTGGCCCCAGCAGCACTGGGATACTCATGGATACATTTTGTCAATGAAAAATGTTAAAGTATACAAATGATTTTTTTTTTTATATTTCTAAGTGTTGATTACGGTTCTGTACAATGTTAAAGTTTTGACTTTAAACATGTATAAAAGCCTCTCAATCAGAAATGTGTAATCTTGATATGTTTTACATATAACATGATTAGCATGAAAATTTCAATTTGGGTTCAACCCCAGTAAATTTTGGGCCCTTTCCACACATGCAAATGAAGACCAGTGTTCATAAAGCATCTTAGTTCATTACTTTGCTCCAGTGAACACAGCTTTCAGACCAAACAGTGAGCCCCTTTGCATCGCTGTAATCTCCCTATCAATTAAGGAGACTCATGGGGTCCTGTGAAGACCAACTGACACATTTTATGGACAGTTTTTATCTGTAAGTGAAGCAGCAGGACAAGGTTTGCATTTCCAAACGGCCAGGTTCATTCCCAGGATTCTCCATGAATAGCAGCCCATAGTGGTCATACAGGTTCAGGATACACCGATAAACAGAAAGGCAAAGTCTGTCTCACAGATTACAGGTAAATGCATTTTTTCATCTGTGGAGCTTCGCTCCCATGTGTGGAAAAAAATGACAAACGGTCCTCACATTTCAGTGATACCACAGGCACAAAACCTAGAGTTGAATGAATGAAGTAAGTCAAATGTCGATGACATTTTACCCCACTAATTTTCTAACTTTCTTCAATATTAAAATTCTAAGTGCTGTTAATTTCTCACAGGGGAAAAGAAGGAGCCTGGAAATCAGAACAAAAATCACTTGAAAGAGATCAACTCCTGCCTGAAATACCAGGTCCTTTGGGACACAGGGAATCAGGACTTCAGCATTTGTGACTGAAACACACATATTCAAAGAGGTATAAGTGTTTCTGAAGAATAACCCTACGCATAAACAGACACACATCACGCATATATGCCTGATTTCATGATTCTTCACGACACGTACACATCACTCACATCCTAAATCTGTCCTCCTATTTCAAACCTCCTCACCTGGAGTCTCCTGCATCTGTTTCATTGCTGATCCCCCGGAAGGAAACTCACAAGCAGCAAAAGGGTTCACAGGACAGAATCTTAATCTGCCAAATTACAGCCTGAATTTTGAAGCTCTTTGATATCTACAGTACATTAACTGAAGGAGGGGTAAGTGAGGAGGCAATATAGGGGAGTTTGGAATGGAAGAGAAATTCGAAAGCATCGAGCGAGGTAAACTGACCGACTGCGGTGCATTGACCTTTGAGGCAAGAAAAACAACAAAGACCCTAAACTGTAACTCACAGAGAAAAAAAACCCTTTGTCGGATAAACAGCGCTGAAATGGTAGTCGCTTCCAGTTATCCGTTTACAATTGGGATTTATTTCTTTTCCCTGTTCAAAAACCACATTTGGTGAGTTTTAGGAAACAACATTGTTTCCTGGGGGGGGGGGGGGGGGTACTGGCGGCCCAGCTACGACACGTATGACACACACGCGGTTCCTGTCACAGATGTATTACAATGTGTCACCAGGGACCTGAGGACACGTGTCGCTTGCAATTTAGAGTCTTTGTGGACTATCTAAAAAAGTCATTAGGGTTGTTTGTTAGGGAAGCCTCTAGCAATCTAAAAGGGGGGTGTAGTCCCTCACTGTAAATAACCATGGTATTTCTGATGGCTTAAGACAAGTCTTCTAATCTCAACCAGTGGCAAACTGAGTGCATTTCATCTCTATAGTTTCTGAAGTCTTGCCCTTCAGTATTTTTTTCCATTTCGTTCCTTTTCTCAAAACCAAAAATCAAGGTTTGTTACATACATTATATCTGAAAGTAGAATCCATTATTAAAATACCTAAAACATTTATAGTTTTCTTTCCCCCTAAAAGTCTTTAAGTAATGTATTGGACATGTTTTAAGTTCGTGGCAAGGTCAAGCCATACCTGAAAAGGTAGGGAGAAAGTTGAGGGGAACAGTACCAGACCACCTCTGCTGGCAAGTAGTCCCACCCCTAGAGCATAACCCCACCCTCTTCACTTAAGCCCAACCCCCAAACAAGAAACTCCACCCCCACCAAAAAGCACCATTTGTAAAATTGGGTTATTTCAAAGAGACTCTCCCACAGACTTAATGTGAGTCTCTTAGAAACCGAGTTGTGTCATATAAAAGATGTAAAGGGAGACGCTCTTCAGAACTCCCATTCCAGAGTCTCCTCCTTATTGGCGGCACGCTCCAGCCGGTGGATGATGCTGTTCAAGTTGGCCACCTTTTCCTTTCGCTTCTGGGCACTCCTGTTAAGCCTGAGGCTGGGTGGGAGCAGGGGGTCCAAGTCACGGCCCGCATTATAGTTTGGCGGGTTGGGGGAGATGGGGTCTGAAGAGGAGGGGATGGGGGAGATGGACACGACCAGGCCTGGTGAGGAGGCGGCGGATGGGGAGTTGAGGGAGACTTCCAAGCTGCCACGTGAAGGCTCTGAGGATGCTTTGAAGCTGACAGGATCCACTGAAGACTTGTTGGGGTCTTCTCCCTCCGACCCGGATGGGGCCGCTCTCTGTGGTTCCAGGAAGGCTTCCAGACCCCGGCTGGATGGTACCTCATCCTTCTGAAGGCTTTTGGGACAGGACTGGCCAGGTGACAGCTCTTTGCAGCAACCCTCTGGGTCTTCAAATTCCTTTTTAACCAGGTGGGGGAATCTGACACCCTTGTTGACACGATTCGCCTCTCCGTGTTCTCGGGACCTTTCCAGAGCCAGAACATTCTCCTCCTCCTCTTCCATTTTGACAGCAATGAGGACCCCAGCAGAGCCCAGAGGGCTGCTGTGATGCAGATCCCGGTGTCCCTCCGGCCGCTCAGAGGTGGGACTTCGTTCTGAAGGGGAGGGGCTACAAGGCTCCACCTCCACGTCGTTTTCTTGCCCCGACTCTTTCTGGGCATCACGTCGCATCCGAGACCTGCATGCAACAATAATTGGGGAGTTAAACTCCCAAACTCACAGCGCAGGGACAGGCCCTGAACACGCAACTGGGAAGGAGTAAGACCAGCAAACATGCACACTGATTAATTGGCAATCAACGACAATGACAATAAGGCAAACAGGGCAAAGCAGGTATTCTGGGGAGCCCAGTTTCCCATCCCGGCCCATGCGCTGATCTCAGTCACTCCACCTGTAGTTGTGGAACCAGTTGATGACCGTATTGGTCTTGAGGCCGAGCTGGGAGGCGAGCATCTCCACCGTCTGCTGTGATGGGTAGGGCTCTAGGACATAGGCCTTAATCAGAGCTTCCTTCTCCTGAGATGCCAGCACCACACGGGGCTTCTTGGCTGGGCCATAGGGGTCCCCAGTGGGCATCATCCCCGGACTCACGCTCTCAGAACGACTACTGGGCGAGTCACTGTCCGAACCTTGGCCCAGCAGCCCATATCTCCTCTTCATACAGACTGGGGAAGGGAAACCGCAGCAGGTGAGTCAGGAGGGCATGTGTACACATACACACAGAGTCAGGGACACACAGAGAGTCAAACAGAGTCCAGGACACACATAGTACAAGGGACACAGAGTAAGACACGCATACACACACAGAGTCAGGGACACACACAGAAAAAGGGACAGAGTTAGACAATCACACACACATATAAAGACAAAATCAGGAGGACCGACACACAGAGTCAGGGACACACACATATACACATACATAGTGGGACAAATTCTGGGGTTCACCCACACACACAGAGGGACACACACAGAGTCAGAGAAACACACACACACACCTTTCTTCTCCATCCTCTTGGTGTCCCTCAGCTTCTCCACATTGTGAGGGTCACTGAGCCACAGCTGCATGCGTACAAAGGGCTCTCTGCCCTTCAGGCTCAGCTTGTGCCAGGGTTTGGGTCGGGAAAGCAGGTCCGACACGGAGCCCTGCGTCAGGCCCAGGACGCTCTCGCCGAACAGGCGTTGGCCTGGAGCGAGCGCGCACACACACACACACACATACATACACACATACACACACACACACACACACACATAGTTGAAACCCCTCGCTGGCTCAGGGTTCTCACACCCAAGCAGGATTTAGCATCTAAACGGCTCACTGCTTCTCACTGGCTCTCAAACAAACTTCAGGTTCCCTGATAATCCTGTTCATCCCAAAAAAAAAGCAAAATCTTGCATTTGGTCCTTCTGGGTAGCATAACTGCCCTTCTATCAAATAACTTGCCAGGACACCAAGCACTGGCTGTAATTTGGTTTGTTCTGCTTTAGCACTTTAGCCAAACTGTGGTCGAACTGCCCTCGGTAGGTTCCGAACCCCCCCAGGCCAGACTTACCCAGGTTGTTGTCAGTTAGAACCTCCTTCACCCTCTTAGTGACCAGCTGGGTGTCAAGCTCGGGGGACAGACCCACAAGGTCCTGGATGCCCAGCGCAGCGTGGCACGTGCCTGGCCGCAGGGGGGACACCCTGGAGGCAGGCTCCTGGAGATGGGTGGGGCCTCCTGGATGATGGTTCTCCTTGCTGCCCTCTCTGGCCAGGAGGACTGGTTCTACCTCAAGCTCCGCCCCATCCTCCTTGGGGCTGGGGAGGGGTGATGGCGGGCAGTGTGACATCATGGGAACAGGGTTTGTATCTATGGGGAGGGCAACAGGTTATACATCACCAAAGAGGTCATGGGTTCAGTTCCTGTGCCTGTCTGGAGTAATCATGTCACTGTCAGGCCCGTGAGCAACACCCTTAGCTCCATAACTGCAGGACAGGAAGCCACACCTCTGAGTGGGCGTGTACCTGGGCAGAGGCTCTGATTGGCTGGCTGGCTCAGGCCCTGGCCCAGCTGGTCCTGCAGCCACAGCTGCATGCGGATGAAAGGCTCGCGGCCCTTCTGGGTCAGCTTGCCCCAGGGCTTGGGACGGGAGAGCATATCACTCACGCTTCCCTGGGACAGGCCCAGCACCTGTGAGGAATGACAGCACAGTCAGGACAAACCTGGCAGAGGCAGGCAGCTTCAAAATGGCACCACGTCACTAACTGGATCAGCCCAAATGAATGCTGAAGAGCAGAATGTGAGAACGCCAGAGACCTTCTCCCCAAAGATCCGCTGGCAGATGCCACTCTTGGCCAGCTTCTCTTTGACGAGCCGCGTGAGCTCGATGGTGTCCACCTCGCGGTACATGTACGTCTCATACTGCTCAGGCGTGAGCGGCGGCACCGTGGGCTTGAGGGCCCGCGGGATGTAGGCAGCGTAGTAGGCCGTGCCGCCACTGGCACCCTGGGGGTCTCCGCTGACCGAGAGCTCTGCTGCCTCCATCTTCACCTCCGGCCGCGGCCCCAACTCGCCTGCCGACGCCTCGTCACCGTCGCTGTTCCTGTCTTTGTCTGGCTGACGGCCCGAAGAGGAGGAGGAAGATGAGGAAGATGAGAGCGAGGGGGAGGCGGGGCTCAAGGGTCGTACACCTGCCCCGTCCCGCTCAACGGCCCAGTGGTGCTCGAAGTAGGCTCCTGCCTCCCCAATCTCAGATTTGACCTTGCGGATGATGCTCTGCACAAAGGCAGCTGGGGAGAGGACACTGAAGGGGGCCTGGGGGCAAGTGGCCCCCTCCTCCCTTTTGACAGTGGTGGGCAGAGGCGGTGGGGGCTGGCTGGTGGCCCAGCCGCATGTCTCCATCTCCTGCAGTGCCTGCTGCTGCCGCTGGGCCTGCATCTCCAGCCGCGCTCGCTCTAGGATGCTCTTGATGGTGTCGTCTGAACTGTTCCTCCCAGAGTTACCTCCGCTGGGACCGCCACCAGTTACAGGGCCATCTGGGGGGGTCTTGCCATCGTCTTTAAGACAAGAGGGACACCAGAGAGACAGGAGGAGGTCACCTTCACCCAGTTACATCTACTAGATGGTCCACTAGCCAGTGCCTAGTGACCACTTATCTGTTAAGGAGGCCATGGAGAACCTGAAACCCAGAATGCAGATGGCAGATGCCCTGGGTGGGTGTCAGTCCATTGCAAGGCTCACACTGTCACACACAATCACACTGTGGGGCAATTTAGAGGTGCCAATTCACCTGAACCACATGCTTTTGGGAAGAAACTGGAGAAGCAGGAGGAAGCCCATGGAGACTAAGGGAGAGCACACAGGCGGCATGCTCAAGCCAAAAGCACCGTCAACAAAAACAACCTACTTCCTTTCTGTGACTGGATCTCTTTCTTGGCTTGCTCCAGGATACTCTTGATTGCATCATCGGACCCAGTCTCTGGGGTTCTGATGCGAGGAGTAATGCTGCCTGTTGGGGGTATTGGGGACAGGTATCATTTACAAACTCCACAAAGCTAAATGAAGAACTCAAAATGTAAGAGAGAGTCAAACACTGCAGGCCGTTCGGAGACAGTGGTTACAGAGGGAGAATCTGCAAACTCCACATATAGAGCGAAGGCAGGTTTCATACTCATCATGGACATTCCCCTCATGGCAAACACCCCGCCTACCTCGCTGGCGAACCTGGATGGTCCGCAGAGCCAGGATGTTCTGCTCATCAGACAGGAACTGCTTCATCTTGACGAACGGTTCCTTGCCCTTGACTGTGAGCTTGCTCCAGGGCTTGGGCCGGGCCAGGATCTCGCTGACGGAGCCCTGAGACAGGCCCAGCACGTAGTGACCAAACACACGCTGCCCGATGTTGTGCTTCAGCAGCTGCTCCTTCACCTGGTGGGCGATCTCAGACGTCTCCAGTAGTTCCTCCTCTCCCACACCCCCGGCTTCTGGTTGGCTGCCGGGAGGCTCCGCCTCCCCATCCTCGGATCTGCCCCCGGCCTTCGAGGTGGGGTGGGGGTTAATGGGGAAGGGCGAGAGAGCAGGCCCTTCCTTCTTGTAGGGAGGGGAGAAGACCGGCCTCTGAAGCAGAGGCTCGGTGACCAGCCTTTCAGCAAGGAGGGCAGGCGGCTTGTAAGGGCGCTGGGGGAGCCCGTGGGGGCTGGGATACAGGTCCGGGCTGGTTGACTCACGCTTGTCCAACTGCAGGACCCCCTGAGGAGAGCCACAAGGCCCTTCCGGCCTTCCCCCCTCCCTGAGAGCCTCCTCCTCCGCCCGACTTTCCTCTGCAGAGCAGAGAGAGCAGACAAGCTATATGGTGGCACTGGCTTATTTGGGGCTAAGGATGCTAATGTTAACAGCACAACAAACACCCATCCCCTGGATATTGGTTAATGTGTGTTACAAAGCATGTCCTCACACTGCTTTAAATTAAGATGAAGGTTTAATGGTATGTGAAAAGTAACAACCCTGACAGGCCTGAGAAACATCCCAACCGAAAGTTCTTTTCATGCCTTTTTCAGATATCACCTCAGCTTCTCCCTGCTATCAAGCAGTGTTTCTCAATCCAGTCCTCGGGGACCCACAGCCATTCCATGTTTTTGCTTCCTTTGAGCTCCTTACCATACAGTCCACATTTTTGCTCCAAGCAAAAAATTGGACCATCTGTAAGTCCCCAAGGATTGGATTGGGACACATGGCTTTATAATATGAAGAAGCTGAGGTGATATCTGAAAAAGGCATGAAAAACAGGACCAGAAAACTCTGAATCCCAGTCTGATAGTACCTATAAACATTGTTTTATACTTGGAATTACAGAGAAAAAAAATGTTTCATAATTTTTACTGAATAACAATGAGGTTCTGCACAGGATTCACAATACAATTAGTTGGCCTATGGACAATGGAACAGCCCGTCTTGTATTCCCTTCTATAACAAAATTAACCCCCCAGTCAGACCCCCCCCCATTACCAGAGCTGCATGGGACGCCGTGCTTCTCCCTGTTGCGTTTCTGGACCACCTCTCTGTCCATGGTCTCTGCAGCCTTTGGAGAGCCCTATCAGTGAGGGAGACAGGAGTCTGCTTTGACCTGAGGCTTCAAACAGCACTTCCCAGCATCTCACATGTTCACCCACACAGCAGGGCATAAGCAGAGGAGTGCAACTGTAAGGAAGGTGCCCACACCGTAAGTTGGGGAGGGGGAGTCTCTCACCTGCAAACAATTTCCATTGGCTGAGACCCTCCTCATTGACTTCAGAATGCTGTCAGTGGCAAAAACAGTAACTTTGATACACACATCACTCACTACATACAGTATATTATACTGAGAGGTGCAGAGTCTCACCTGAGTTCAGTTTTAATTTTCTCATAATCCAGTTGAGATCGCAGTTTGGCTTCCAGCCTCTGAGAAATAAACAGCTGTTTAATTCACACAGAGCCAGTAACCCAGTCACATGTCATGGGTTTCCGAGATTACATCACCCTGCAAGCACTAGGAGCAATGTTCTCAGAGTAATTACATCCACTTTCTGTAACACAGTGTCATCTAGACAACCGATACCTGTGTTTCAGGCTCAACCAAGATGTACCTCTATAGTTTCTGCCTTCGTCACGAGCTGCCGTTCCATCTCAGCAATCTGATTGGCCGAGCGCTCCTGGGTGTCCTGTATGGTGCGCTGGAGTGCCTGCACATCCTCCTGCAGCCGCGCAATCTCCCTGTCTTTTGCCAGCAGGGCGGCGCTCACATATGACGTACTGCGTGCTGACTCCCCCCTCTCCTGTTTCGCAGAGAGACCGACCTTCATCTTCAAAAACTTTAGCCTCTGGGAAGAACCTGATGTTCCACAAAAGTCCCTGGTAGCGTCTGCAATCCATATTCAAACCGGAGTGAAAATCTACCTTGGTGGCACCCTGTGCTGGGGGGCAGGCTGTCAGCTGTTCCCGCAATCTCTCCACCTCCCTCTGTGCCGCTTCTGCTCTCTGAAACAGGGCCCGTTCCTCTGCTATTAATCATACATTTATTTCCTCATTCTCACACACATACAGACAACGGCCTCCTGTCAGACAAGATCAGGGTGTCAGAGGGAGAAGATGCAAGTCCTACAGAGTGACTAAGTGAGAGGTATCCCATTCTGAGTGCACTCCTGACAGCGAGTCGAGGGAGACCAGGCTGAAGTCACCCCTAAGTGGGCCAAGCTGAGCACCCTGCAGGATCTTCCTGTCCACAGAAGGGCCTCTCCGGGTCAGCGTGCACAGGCAGGTGGGCGCGCTCTCGACCTGGTAATCAACACCTCACCGAGGGAGCACTGTGGAGCCCGGGGGACGCAATCAGAGGCGAAAGGGGGTGGCCTCTTTACTGGTCACCCCCCTCCATCAGAACCACTCCACAGCCTCTTGTCTCAAGATGCCTTCTGATTACAGACAGGGATAATCTAATGAGCCAATCAGTGACCCTGTGGGCCGTATGCGTGAATGTGGGGGGGGGGGGGGAGCTCTCACCTGGTTTGCCTTCTCCAGGTCAGACATCATCGCCACAATTTCTGCTGTCCTGAAATACATAAGGCCCATTTGTCGACATGGTAACGCCATCATGTATGACATACATACAGAGGCCACCGTGACTCACACAGTCCCCCCATCAGTCACACAGCAACAGGACAGCTGAAACTAACAACTCTCTTTGGAACAAAAATTAACAGGAAAACACACCAAATCACCCACAAGATACAATGGAATACCAGAAAATGTCATGTGAATTTTTAAGAATTGCTTTTCTAAGATCAATAGTGTGTCTGGTAATAATGGCACAAACCCAGAAACCCCAACAATCACAGCTTCTGTATCCCCAACATTTACAGTTATTTCTTCATTCCGCTCATCAATCAATATTTTTTCCAGATCTCCTCTTCAGCGTATACTTATGTTCCGTTAGCTTTAATGAAAATCACAAATCATTTTCCCAGAGACGGTAAGAAAAGACCCCCGGATATCAAAAGTCATAACTAGATATTTTATTAGGACAAATTGTTTAATATAATCGAAACCATTCAATATGCCTCCAATTGCACTATTCCTCATCCTGCTGGACGACCGGCAATTTAAAGGTTAAGAAAGTACTGGGGACTGTGTGTTTGAATGAACTTGTTGTCATTTGCTAAACTGTGATGATGTTGCACTTGTGGATCAGACATCAGGTTGATTCATCGAGTTTTAAACTGGACGTCTTTGCTGTTGCGTGAAAAGCCTGAAAATGAGCAGCAGGGGGCGACATTCACAGCTGAGATACACGTACTTGGAGGCCATCTCCTCTCTGTATTTGCAGCGCAGGTCCAGCAGCTCCCTCTGCGTGGCAGTCAGCGCTGGGCAGGAATAACAGGGAGGGGCACTTTAACCACTGACCTCCAGCTAAGCAGCCAGATTCATTTTACAGACACAGCAGGAGCTCTGGGACGCTCCTCCGGGAGAAATCGCACCTGAATGAAGGACCCGGATGTTCTCTTCAGCCTCTGCTAGCCTGGCTGCTACGGCCATCTCCGCTTCCTCGGCCTCCCTGAGAGAAAGCCAACAATCAGTTCACAAAAGTCCTGCTCATTAAAAACCATTCAGTTAAATCAGTGACGGAAGAAGTAAAACCGTTGATGATCAGTCTAGTTTCCTGTAATACAGGGGTGGGCAATCTCACCCAGAGAGGGCTGTTGTGTGTGTGCGGGTTTTTGCTGCAAATCCCTAATTAGATTACTCATATCTGGGTTTGAACAGCTGACCTACAGGTTATCCCAAAAACCAGCATACACACCGGTGTTTTGCGGATAACATTGCCCACCCCTGCTCTAATGGGTAATGGGTAAGCATACAATTTGCCAAATTTTAGCATCCCTGAAACACAGGGTTCAAACACAGATATGCGCAGATCACAGTTCTTCATACCATACAGAATACACAAGTATGATATGAAAAACTATGACTTGTGCATAAACCAAAGGGATCAGTGCAAATACGTGATGTGATAGTGAAGTGGGTGGCGCCTGAGACTGAAATAGCTGTGTACCCTTCTGATTGGCTAGTGCGGTTCCGTTCAGAGCACGCTTTGACTCTGACAGGCTTTGCAATTTTTCCTCCCTCTGATGACATGGTAGCCAATCCATCCACTGAGCGTTCTATGGGAGGAATATGAGGAAAAAGGAAGAGGTTCAGCGTGACATTCTGTGCGATCAGTCCTGACAGCACAGAGCACAAGGCCCCTTCGGGGTCCTGACCTGGATGAGCCGGGCACTTTGAGCGCCTCCCCCAGTGCCTGCTGGTCTGGCTGACCACGCCGGTGCCTGCAGAGTCTGCGTTCGGGAGCTGGGGCAGCCGCTCCTCCAGACAGCACGCGGCTTCCAGCATGGGGGCGGGGTCTGGGGGGGACAGACACAAAAAGCACACAGGTCAGATTCAACAGCCATCATCTCCACCAGGCTGCACTGACGTCATGTGACCAATAACCAAAGCAAGCAAGACACACCCACCAAAGCATCTCCCTCCCCTAGGGTGGTTAAAGGAACATAAGCACCCCATCTCCAGAGATGCTGGCATCCAGCAACAGCATCCAGCACCTGGATCGAGGGGTTTCATATAAAAGTTCAGAGAGGCCTTTTCTTTAAAGCGTTTCTTACGTATTATTCCATATCACATATTAAATTCAGCAGGGAAACCCTCTCCTGTTGGGTAGAGTCTCCTGGTCACATGAGCAGCAGCTCACTACAGAGACTGGTTAATGACAGCAGGTCTGTGACTAAAACAGCAGGGCGGCACTGGTGAGCAGCACACCAAGTAGAACCTCTCCGCTAATCAGGCCATCTCGTTTCTCCACAAGGGGCATTTCTGCTTGCTGGAGAAAATGACATCATTTACCTGCGAGGTAATGTCTGTCCATAACACCAAGCAGTCAAACTTCACACAGACTGAGGGGGGGGACAAGGCAAACCACAGCAATGAATCAACAGCAAGCCACCCCCTTACCACCACATAAAACCGTGGACCATTCAGCCAGAGCCAGGTGACAGAGGACAGGAAGTAGGTCATTCTGCTCCAAGAGAAACCCATAATCCGCAGAACTGGACCTGGGGGGGCTTACAGCCAAGCGCAAAGACGCCTTGAGGACCTCGACTTTTCACTGTATCTCAGGCCGAGGGGAGCATGAGGAGTGTGGGGAGCGTGAGGAGTGTGGGGAGCGAGAGGAGTGTGGGGAGCGAGAGGAGCGAGGGGAGCGTGGGGAGCGTGAGGAGCGAGGGGAGTGTGAGGAGTGTGGGGAGCGTGAGGAGCGTGAGGAGCGAGGGGAGTGTGAGGAGTGTGGGGAGCGTGAGGAGCATGGGGAGCATGAAGACCGTGAGGACCGAGGGGAGTGTGAGGAGTGTGGGGAGCGAGAGGCGCGAGGGGAGCGAGGGGAGCGTGAGGAGTGTGGGGAGCGTGAGGAGAGTGGGGAGCGAGGGGAGCGAGAGGAGCGAGGGGAGCGAGAGGAGCGTGGGGAGTGTGGGGAGTGAGGGGAGTGTGGCCATGGGAATCCAGGCGCTGACATCCTGGGTTCTCCCTCCAGCGGTTAAGCCAGTGCTGAGACACAGGGGCTTAATTATCAGGCAGGAGAGGGCTTTATGTTTACAGAAGCTTCATCTACACTTCAGGATTTATATCAGAGTAGCTATCATTTATTATTATTATTATTACTATTATTATTATTATTATTATTAATTACTATTATTACTGCTATTAACGTAATAACATTGCAGTTGCATGCACAGCTGGATATGAGTTGCATTCTAAACCACAGAACGCCACCCCCAGACCAAATCCCTGTCACGTGCCACAGCCGGGGGTCTAATCAGAGTATGGGGCGGTGAGACAAAGACGTGTGTGTAGTGGGTGTTTGGCCTTGCCGATGAGCCACTGCCGTTGTAGCAGGACGGCCCGTTAGCTCTCGCCGGACTGGCTGTAATTACACCTCGACATAATTAACCCAGCGAGTCCATTAGCACTGGCTGCAGAAAGAAAGCAAACAGGGAGAAAGGTAACGCCATAATTAGCTGTTGTTTGCATATTAATGAAGCCAGCTGTGAGGAGTCGCAAATAGCTGATTTTACACGCTGCAATCCCAGTGTTTGTATCAGACAGCCCATTATCTGTGGGGGGGGGGGGGACTCCCAGCAAGAAGCCGGTAATGTGTGTGCTAGTTTCGGCCATAAACGTGAACTCCGGGCCTACATTACATGCTGCTCGGCCATCCACCTACTGTCCCTCACGGACCGCAAGCAAGCCGTGGTTTTAAAGTAAAACCCAGCGTCTGAAGGTGGGGTTAACGTTTGGGACCCCCCCCCCCGCTCCGCTTTTAGGAATTCCCCCCTCAAACACATGCACAAACGTTCGTGACATCAGGCCATCTCCAAGCCTCTTACAAACATCCATTACTAACTGTCCTCCATCTCAGAAGCCTCCGCCTACGACCGTCGCCCTGAATCATTCTGGCAGCTCTCACGCCTCGCAGAGCTGTCCTTCCGCATTACTCCTGAGTAACCACCAGATCCCCCCCCACCCCACATCACCCCAGGCTGTACCACGCTCTTAATGAAGATGCTCGCTACTGCCCTCTGCTGGCACCAAGATTCCCAAAACACAACATTTAAAATGCCAGTTTTAAACACTGAGAAGATCAGTAGATAACAGAAACACCCCCCACGCAAGGTGATGCACACACCCCACCACTAAGACCAAGCTATCACCTGACAGAATAGATTTGCGATACCGATGTTCACCACCAGCATGCGCTGTTGCCTAGATATTCTCTCGCTGGCACAGTTTCCACAAGAGGCAGCAAAGGTTCTGTAAACCTGGAGAAGTCAAGCGCAAATAAGTGGGAAGCGGGTGACGGCAGCAGAAAGCACATCGACAGGGAAAGGTGAGTGTGTGAAAAGTAAAAATGCTCTGCCTGTGGAGAATCAGTCTGGCAAGCAGCGAAACGGATGACATCATGGCGGACTCATTCCTACCACCTGAACTGCAGCTGCTCCTGAGCCTCACACCCAAAACAAGAAAGTAAAGAACACAAAAAGGGTGCTCAGGGGGACGGCATCACATGGGTATCACTGTCACGCCCGGGCTGCACCCCCCACCCCCGCCCAACTCCATTGGCTCCCAAACCCACTCCAAGTTGATTGGATTAATCAACTCATTTTCAAGTTCCTAATTAGTCGGATCAAATTCACTGGAAGCAAAATAACGAACATACTGAGTGGCTGGTGTTCCTTGCGGAGAGATTTTGGGAACTGCTGATCTGAAGTGTTTTTTCTGTATTATCATCTGAAATTAAGTGGCACCCAAGTGCCATGATGTCTTCCGGACAGACGTTTTGGGAAGACTGGGGCTCCTTGGAGCTCCTCGCAGAAATGAGTGGAGCACAACCGGAGTGTAAACATGCAGCGTTTATCGGGAGCCAGGCGCGTAGCCTCGGACGAGCCGGCGGCGGTGAGCACAGACAGGTGGATAAGCAACTGAGACATGCTGGTTCATCTTTTAGGTTCCTGAGGGAACTGTTGATGTCTGCCGTCACGGGGAGAAAGACCCCACACGGGGCAGATGGTGGTATTTCAAGCAGGTACCCACACAGGGGGGACCTGTCATCTCTCCATCTCAGAGACAAACCAACTGACCTGCTGCTTGCCACGGTTCTGCCGACAGGAGTGCGCCGTCGATCCACTGAGAGGCACTGGGCATTTAAACAGCCCACTGTACATGTCACGCCCGCTGCGGCAGCCCCCATGCTTGAAGGTGCCTCTGCCTCTTACCGCCCCCTTCCTGCCGGACTTACCTATGGCCACTGGCAGCTGCTTATAGACCCCCGGAAAGGTGGACTTCGCCTCCTAGCTGCACCGGCTCAGTGCTGCCACCTGGAGGTGAGAGACATAGATCACCACGTGGCAGAGTAATTTCCGAACCCAATGACTGTTTATCAGCTAGATGAAGTAAGCAGACAGGTAGACAGCACTTATTATCCTCCAGGAGAAGCTCACAGCTGGCTATCGACAAGCAGAAGTCATTAAACAAGAACAAACAAAGACGCTTCACTCTTATAACGCATCACAGACTGGCAGAACAAAACAAACAGTGCCCTCTGCTCAGAGCCCCTCTGCCTCCACCGAGCCGCCCCAGGTGGCCTTAGTAACCAATCACAATGAGGCAGGACTGCCCAGGACCGCTGCCTCACCCCAGCATCCTGACTGAGGTTGGGTTCAGGATCGCAGAGACTCTCTATGTCTGTCTGCCGGAGGGAGGGGGGATTCTGACACACTGAGGTTCAGTAGCTCTCATACACCCCCAGTCTCAGCTGCAACACGAATGGAAGGCAATGGAAGAAATGAGGCGGGTACAGTTACCATGCACTGTCAATCACTGGTTTAATCCACTTTTCATTGGCTAATTCAAGGATGTCCTTAAACTGGGCGGATACAGAAAACCTTCCAATCAGCCCTTTCCTATGCAATGGGCCCCACCCCTAAGCCACTGTTCCTAGTTCTTAGGAGACTACCCCTCTTAGGAGGCGTGGCCACATAATGGAGGGATGACCATAGGGGGTGTGTCACATCGCAAGCTGATTCTTCAGGTGGCTCGGCTAAACTTCCCACGCAGGATGCCATCAGTTCACAGGCATTTAAGACACAGACGGCCTTTTAACACCGCAGCTATCTCTCTGAGGGCCCTATTAATGAGCCTGAGCGACGAGTTCCGAGAGAATCAATCTGCAGGAGACGGCTGACTATTACAGTAGCTCCCCAAAATCCCAATGAAGCTCTTAGACACCAGCAGCACTTGGGTGTTATCTGGTTCTTTCTGTTCTGTGTTTATTATTTTATAGTGAATAACGTGGATGTGAGAGTGAGAGCAAATAAATAAATCTGACCACGCCGGGTCCTTGCTGCCAGAGAGCTGTCCGACAAGCGCCTGTGTCATTCGACCAAATCTCAAGGCCCAAGGATCTCAAGGCCCAGATCAGCTATGCAAGTGGCAATAAGTCAAACGCCATCGTGCCAGATAACATTGTGGGGGAGACTGGGGAGCATGGAGTGTTCTGGAAAGACGCTGATTTATTTATTTATTAGGATGGGGGGGGGGGGTGTGTGACAGAATGAGAATGATGAAACGCGCGTTCGTACTCAGAAACACCGCTGAAAATAGAAAGCTCGCATAGTTAGGCAGGGCAGCCTGGGGACACAGACATGCAGACAAACCCCCCCAGGTAGGAATCCTCTTCACAGGATTCACATTCAGCCAGAACAAAGGCGAGAGGAGGGTTTCTCTCCTTTAAAAGCTTTTTTCCCCCGTTCTTAGCTCCCCGGTCCGCTCCCTGGGCAGCGCCCCCCTGCTCCTTGTTTTCCAAACACTGAAAAGCTCGTAGGAAGACACAGGTCACCCAGCACCGGCGGAAGGAGGCTGGGGGGGAGGGGGGGGCAGGGGCTTTCAATCTCGGTGCCTGAGCCTTGAGATGACATTTCTATAACAGAGGGGGGGAAGAGAAACACAAGCGACACGCTCGACTGGACAGCAAAGTGCCCGCGTTTCCCCACGAGGCGCCAAAGCCGTGGCCATTTCCAGTGGGGGGGGCAGAGAGACACACACATCATAAAGATTAAAGATTTAGCAAATCCCCCCAACGCAGGCAGCTCTCTGAAACAGCACAGCGCCAACACTTAACAGACAGGCAGCCTGTCGCTAAGCTACTCCAAGCTTACACAAAAGGTGAGGCCAGCGCTAACACAATCAATAGGAGAGGAACCGGGCCCAGCTGCCAGACGGATGGGCAGAACCGTGACATGGCCAGGCTGGGGCTTCCGAGTCTCGCTTTTTACTTCCGGGTTATAGGTCACAGACTGTTACGGCCTCTGCTCCTTTGCCTAATGGCCCATGACTCCATCTCACATGCATTTAGGTCTTTGCTTGCTGAGAGTATAATTATTATCCTGTGTACATTTTTGTAAATAATCCAATGCTCTACTGAGAGCAGTTTAGAGGCCAGACAGGGAGTCATCGGGCACAGTGATGAGGAGAGCAGGATTTCTGAAAATGGTACAGTAGTTTCTACCTCAAACCCCATCCAACCGCCTCCAAAAATGCCAGAGCTACGAGGAGACTTCGCTCCGTCTAAGAGTAGCAGCTCAGGCGGGTAGGTGGGAAATCGACTGATGGCACCAAATGCCTTATGGGTCAGCGAGGGTAGCATTACCAAATGGCAGAGTTTGGTCTGAGAAGAAAGGAAAAGACAGAGCTGGGGTGGAAAACACAGATAGTGAGAAGAGCATGATGTGAGAATGGCACGCCTGAGATGAGCAATTATGCAGTCATCAATTACAATTATAACAAGTAGTGATTACGCAATTATCACTCTAAATCCCTGGTCTTTTAAGCCCCACCTTCAGTAGGCTGCCAGCTGTGAGATTTTTGAAGCTAATCTCTGGATGCGTAGCGAGGTGTCTGCTCCCTGGGTCCTGTTTTTAATGTCTTCTGACACCAGCCCATGACTATAAGTGCTGGAGAAAACGCTTATGCCACGTGGGCACGTGTGGCACCGCACCACCCAGCACACACAGGAGAACCGCGGACAGGGGATCCTGTTATCAGAGCGCCCGCCTGGAGGGACTGCACCGGGACCGGGAACGCCACGAGACGGGAACATAGCGGATCTCTGGAATTCTGGAGGACGGATATAGTGAGCACAGGGCAGGGCAGCCATCACAGGGGGGTGCGGCTCGGAGCACCAAGGCATCCGGTGACTCCACGCGCTGGAGCCTTGCAAAGGGGGGGTCGGGGGTCCTCCATGTGGCAGCAGCATGCATCACGCTGACCCCAGGGGACCTCCCCAGCGTGATAGCGGGGGTGACACGCGGGGGACGCACTGAATACTCACCATGAGAAGGTAGACCGCCGAATCGGGTGTGGTCTGGACGGCCATGACGTCCGCTCCACGTCTTCGGCAGCCGTTGCCGAGACCCTTTCGGTTGACACCCCCCTCAGCGGCCGCCCCCTTCTGTCCGTCCAAAAAGGATCCGCTGGTGCCGATTCTGTCCCGGGACGCCCCCTCACCTGGCAAGTGGCAAGTGAAGGTTCACGGGGGGGGGCTCAATCTCAACGCTCGGTGTATGGGACCCGGCCCCTCGGACAGCCCCCCCGACTCTGGCTTTTAACCCCCCCGACAGCTGTGCTCCCGACAGTCCAGGATCCGTGGCGTGAAAGATAACCGGCTAAACGATCCGGAGACGGTGGAGCGGGATGGTTTCGGGTGGCTTTGTTCCATGTATGCCCATTCCTTCAAAGAAGGAGAGAGGGAGGGAGAGGGAGAGAGAGAGAGAGAGAGGGAGAGAGAGAGAGAGGGAGGGCGTTCACAACTGCACATGAATTTGCCTACACTATCAGCAAGGACAGGGGGGGCGGGGGGAGGATGTGGAAAAAGAATCCCTCAAAAAAATATGCTGACATAGAGCAGCTGGCTACTGTACCAGGCAGGGGGGCGGATGTCACCAAATCTGCATGATAATCAGGTTGTGACCCCCTCTCACCTTGTCTGTGAAGGGGGGGGGGAGTACCCCTCTGGGGCTAGCACACCAAACTCACAATTACACACTGGCCCACATGCTTTAGTGAGGCCCCAGCTGAACCTCGCCAAAGCTGCCCCCCCCCAAGTCCCAGTGATCTCTATGGGGTTTCCTCTCCCAATCCCCCAGCTCCTGTACCCCCCACCCTCCCCCCATTGGAGACATGAAGATTAATTGGTACCCTGGACTCTTGGGCAGCTGACTTTGCTGGTTCGAGTGCCATGCGGGGAGACTGGGTTCATGAATCAGGCCCCATGGAGAGAGCAGACTCTTAGACACATTTATTGCGTTTATGTGGCGCGCGGTAAACTCATCCAGGCGTCCGTAGGCAAGCTGCATCGATCACGAGCAAACAAATGGCTCACGGAACGATTCTCCCCGCCGAGCTTGTGAGTAATATTCACCTGACTTAACTAAATGGCTGCTGAAGACATATGCACTCTGCTCATTAAATAACAGTAAAATACGGTATGGTGTAGCTCCGCCTTTGACCACACCCAGCCTTGTGGAATAGCCAATGAACTGCAAGCTCTGCCTTTGGCGCCTGTCAGTCAGACAGTGTCCCCTGTCCCCTTAGTGATAAAGGTCCCATTTTATACTGGAACAAATTTTTAAATACACGATAAAATTTAAAAATACAATTTGTTAAAACATGTGAGAGTATTTTAATAAAAAACTAAACCATTCTGAATAAAATCATTTCAGTGGTGCATAGGTATGTCAGTATTTTACAGTGAATATTATAAGATCAGCAGAAGCATTGTCTGAGAAGCAATTCAAGATTAGGATTAAGTTGGGCTTAATCGATCCCCGGGGGAAATTCTGGTTCAAACAGCATTGAGAACATAATGCACAGACGTTAACCACTGTGTCAACGTGGTACCCCAAGCACATGTGGCTAAATAATTGCACTGTAAACATTTCAGATTCTTCTGGGCCTGTGATACGGCCAAACAAAGTAACATATCAATATTAATAACAGCTTTAAAATTTTTCAGATTTGCCTTTGTTTTTAATTTTTAAAAATTATTTTAACAGATTCGGTGGGAAAGGGTTGCGAGCAGTGAGAATCCAGCACAGTCAATCTTTCGTTACTTTTTTCAGTCCCGTGAGTTGCTTTTGGTTTTGTTTCTCTGAGCATAGCGCCTATCCTGAGCTGGCTCTCGGCGGCCTACGAGCAGCGAGCCGCACACATGTCTCACGTATCACAGGTTCTTTTTTCGCCCCCGTCGAAAAGGGCAGCTCTGATTGGCCAGAGCTATTCCTCATGCGGTGTTGTATTTTTTCCCCAGAGGAGGGAATCTGTCAGGTGATGCCGTCGTACGTTTTCAAATTCCCTGTATGATGACAGCATCCTCCTTACTGTCAGCTTCGCGAGTCCTTTCCCACCGTATGAACCTGCGGACTGTACATTCAAAACTGTCTTTGTTCAGATAAATCACGTCCCGCTAAATGAACTTTCGGCCTCTCACAGTTCAGAGTGCCCACAGACTCTCAGGGTGAATCACGAGCGACGTGTAAGGCGCGGGATGAATCCGGCGTCCTTCTGTGTGAAGTTGAGCCGCAGACCTCTGAGACTGTTAGAAATGACATACGTTTGGGCTGCAAACGAGAGCGTGTCAAACTCAGAGTGAGAGTAATCTGTTACTGACATTCCCATATCGCTCAGGGGCACCGGCAGGTTACACTGAATTTCTGCAGTATACCCCGGAGCCGTCGTACGCCAGGTTTACGCTAAACTCAAGCTGGGATGTCAGGTGCTCACAGAAAATGTGGCTCAGAAGGTTGGAATGCTGTGTCTGTGGGCGGTTCTCCACCGCAAAAGTACTGTACTAATGGTAAAGTACTTTTGGTACTTTCCTTTTCCACTGACTTCCAGTCGAGTACCAGTACCAAAAGTTGCAGTACCGAACGTACCAAACCATCTGGGGTACTTCTTTGGTACGTTGAGACTTTGGGCTGAAAACACTTTCTTTGTTTATTGGTGATGTAAATAGCCTCTGAAACACAATACAAACACCATGTTAAAAACAAACAAAATTTGGTCGAAAGGACATATACAACAAAAAGATCTGGATGGCATGACAAGAAATTAAAAAGTATTTTGTTGAATATAGCGTGCTGTCCTAGTGATGTGATTTTGTTATAATAAATATTGGGGTATATATAAAACAAAAAAGGAGTTCAGAAATTTCTCACAAACCCATCTTTAAACGGCAAGGATGAAAATGATTGTGTTTGTCTCTGAGAACACATGCAGCACTCGTGCAAAAGCAGCGCAGGTAAAACTTTCAACTGATTTTTAAACATATAAGAATCTATAAAAAGAATAATAATTAAAATTTCAAATGTTGCTAAGTGTTTTTTCCTATGACAGAGTAACAGAATAAAAATATTTTAGCAAAACTTTATACAATGTCTGTACAGAACTGAAAGTAAGAAATAGCCTTATTTTAATATAACTGACTAGTGATGTAAGAATTAGATGTGACACAAGTGATGCTGGTATTAATATCACACACCATCCAGTCTTTTTCTAAATCAGTACAAACGTTTCTGTAAATACCAAAAGTACGGTATCTGCTGCAGTGGAGAAACGCCCTGCGATTGGAAGGTTGCAGATTCAGACACTATGGTCACAGTCACCATTGGGCAGAAAGTACAAATCCAGACCAATATTTCGTTTCAACCAGTCAACTATGTGTGAGCAGTCACAGTCACAGAGTAGTCAACTGGTTGGTAGTAGCAAAATTGCGGTCTGGATTTTACTTTCTGGACCTGAACTATCCATATCTGCCATTGGGTCCTTGAGCAAGACCCTCAACTTAACCCCAGCTTCTCAATTTTATGTTGCTTTGGTCAGATGGCTGGTGTGAGATTTTTGATTCAAGACAGGCCTGCACTTGCATTTACATGTATATAATCCCTCAAATAATGTGTGGGATTTGCTAACTAACTTCATGTTTTTTTATGTAGCTAAATTTGGGTTTTTAGTGGATTAATATAGATTTGCCGTAAGGTTTCTCGAGTGACAGTCTGAGTGTCGCACCTGATGCATGAGATTAGCAGCCCTCGGTCACTGAAAGTTCTGCCGTATTCTTCAGAAAGAAAGCAAAAGTCGATTTAAAAAAAACCACCTCTAATGGCATTCATATTCGAAGAGAACTGTGTTTCAGAAATCATGCGAACTGCAACACTGATTGTTTGCGTCTCTCGTTTGGGGGCGAGGTTCCCATGCCCAGGCCACTCTGTGAGCTTGGGAAGACTTTTCAGCACGTCAGCGAGAAAAGCAAAAACCTCAAGATGGTGTCTCAACAAAACGGGGCCTGTTCCTCAGCCCTTTCACACTTGTTAGTCCTGCAAACATGCATATCTCACACCTCGGTTATGGTCAACATCTAGGCACCTGACTGGGTTCAAATCTGAAAAGTAGCATATGTCAGTTTCACGATCTGCTTTTGCGTAAAGGTTTGGCCAGACTGGCTCACTGGCTGCGGTTCGACAACCGACCCGACGGTAAGGAAACTAAGAAAAGCGAAGTGGGTTTTGAGCGGCTGCGGATTGAAGCTCTGATCATCTCTCGAAGACTTTGCTTGTCTGTAATGAACCGTCTGCAGAAACGGCAAGAAAGAAAGATCGCCCACATATTTGTAGCACAACAGCCATAAACCGTTGCTCACAGAGAGCCCTTGAATTTAAACTCAGTGATTACAGGCTTTCCGAACTTTACACAGTTGGCTGGACGGAGATTTTTAATTCGAGACAAGTCTGCACACGCATTTACATGTATGTAAGAGTTTTATTACCTTGTAAATAGTCTGTAATGTTTGCAAACTGTCTCACCACTTTTGATGAGCTAATTTTAGGTTTATAATGGAAAAATATAGATTTGCCGTAAGGTTTCTTGCGAGAGCAGGAGGGACTGAGAGTGTGAGAATTGGCAGCCCTGTGATTAATGACTCAGGTCTTTATGATGGCCTTTTCCTGAAAAGACTGGTCACACGGGTCTCATGTGACGTTGAGAAAGTTTGCCATATCAGTCACATCCCGAGACAAAAATCACCCTCTTTCTCAGAAACATTCTAATACTTTTTGCGTAGTAATTGGACAAGGTGGCTTGGGTTACGTTGCAAAGCTTTTTATTCATTCTCGAAAGAATTTTTTAAATAATCCACCAGGTGGTGCTAAAAGTTATATTTAGGAAATTCAGGTCAAAGTGAATGATATAAGGCAAACAAAGAGAATTTTAATGGGCAGGATTAAATTTAAAGATAGATTGGAAATCATCTGTCATCAAAAATCAATCGCTAATTAGCTATCAAACTGATGTAAACAATTGGCCATTAAAAAGGCACAATTAATTATTTACCAAGTAATGTACAACAAAAGAACTGTTTAATGAAAATTTAGTAAATTTATAGTATGCATGACGTAACCCCTTTTAGCGCTATGTGCACTTTGCCGGGATGGGTGCAATTCTGAATAGCATCTAGTGTGCATATTATTTTCGAAAATGGCAGTAACTAATATCGTTTGGAATAAAAATGTCTTGAATGATAGAATGCCAAACCAAATAGAGAAATATATGTACATTTCTATGTCTGTACAACAACAATACGTGTTATGATCATTCTTAAAATTTACGTGATTATAGTTTACTTAAACGTGTGTCTTGAATAAGAAATGGAACAAAAATAGCTTGAACCTCTTTTGTGGTCAGGAATCACTCAAAGGACTTGAGTAAATTCCCCTTAAAGTTTCACAATAAACAACGATTAAAGCGTCTCTGATTTTCTCAGGGTTATGTCTGTTAATAACCAAAACCTCATCTTCCCCGCTGCGCAAGGGAACCGCTCGTAAGTAGCAAATACGTCTTATTTTATCATATTGTATTAGAAAATAACTGTAAATGACAATCTGCATATGTTATTTGCCCACAACAATAGTTCAAACAATTTTTGTATAATCAACAACTGCGTGTAACAAATTAATACATACGGGAATTAAATATTGAATGAAAAAAGTCAGTACCTACACTTAAGTAATTATCTTGTATTATTATTATTATTACTTCTACTACTACATAATTCAAGCAATTTGGTTAGAGAAAAGTTTAGTAATTCTTCAAAGGTTCAAATAAATTCAGCGAACGTGGATTTGTATTGAGAAGCTTTCTCATGTGAGCATATACATTGTGGTCCATTTTACATTTTTGCTGCAATATTTTCACCCATTTTCTGTTTAGGAGACCAGGAATGAAAATTAGTTTTTTCTGGAGACCGATTAAATTTTATGCTACTGTAGAGAAAAATATGCATTATGTGAAACCATACGAAAATATTTAAAGGTGCTTATTGAAGATCAAGAAATACAGGATTATTTATAGTTTTTGGAGTTTTTTGTGCGGTGCAACTTATCAGTTATTCCATCTGATTGTCTTTACGCAGTTAAATATCACGTGTCATTAAGGAAGTGAGCATCAAGTGTGTTAACTTTTCAGAGCAAACCACACAAGTATTTATGCACCATGTTTACACAAGTAAGACTTTGGCTGGTCGCAAGAATTTACTGATTTATTTAATGAAGAAACATGCAAACCATGGAGAATATCAACTTAATGTACAGTTATAACATGACAGAATATGACTATAGCACAATAGATCCTTTTTGGAGGTCTCTGGAGGACGACGGGAATGGATTTAAAATCACTCTGGTCGTGTTGTACACCTTGGTTTTCTGCTTGGGGACGTTAGGTAACATTTTGGTTATATACCTGATGACGGCGAAAGCCAAGCAACAGAGACTGGTGGACGTCTTCATCACACATCTCGCTGTAGCTGATCTGGTCTTCCTGGTTACTTTGCCGCTGTGGATCATCTCGCTCTCATTGGATAACTACTGGCCATTTGGGGACTTTCTGTGCAAGTTCAGCTCCTATGTGATCTCAGTCAATATGTTCTCCAGCATCTCCTTGCTCACCTGCATGAGCGTAGACAGGTTCATGGCTATCGTCATGGCGCTGAACACCAGGCGGATGAGGACTAAGCGCTATGCCCACCTGACTGTCCTGATGGTCTGGATCACGTCACTGATACTTGGGTCCCACAGCTTCCATTCCAGGGCTGTCAAAGAATCCAGCTGTCAGGACACAGACTCCTCAACCAAGGTCGTCTTCAGCCTGGTGACTCGGGTAATAGCCTTCCTGCTGCCACTAGTCATCATCACCTTCTGCTACTCTGCTGTGGCCCTGAAGCTGTACCAGCATTTCCAGGTGGCCAATAAGGCAGAGAGGAATAAGAGGCGCTCCATTAGAGTCGGCCTGTGCATTTTGGCCCTCTTCGTGTTGACCTGGCTGCCTTTTAACATTCTGCACACAGTGTTGACCCTGAAGAATTCTGGGTACCTGGAGCTCCCTGAAGAGGCTTCTGTCCATCTGGATAAATCTGTATTATTGGCCACCTGTCTGGCCTTCAGTAATAGCTGTATGAACCCTTTAGTTTACTTCTGGATGGACAGCTACATGCGGAAAAGGGTGGTAGGATTGCTTCCCAAAAGATTCCTAAGAATCTCCACCAGGAGGAACTCAGAGCTCAGCACCTCCACCACGTACCCAGAGAGGGACTCCATCATGTCTAAGGAAACAGAGAGGGCCAGGTACACTGGGAGTGCTCAGATTTTAGTGCCGGGGAAGGACACCTTACAGGAGCAGAGCTTTGAAAATGTAGAAAGTCAGCTTTAAATGGAAGTTAATGTGTCTGATTAGGTTAGAGTTTAAACTGGAAACTTATGGACCTCTTACATTTGAAAGCATTTGATTCATAAAATATCTTAATCTTCTTCAGGTTCTTTCTTGCATTGAAGATCAGAGTTTCTCTGAAATGTAGTTCGAATTTAAAACCGATAGGTTTGGAGAGTGAAGATTTGTCCTAGGTTTTATGTGTCATATTTCCATCAACTTTGCAGTTTTGTAAAATTGTATTTCAGTTTCATCATAACGTTTTGGGTAAATAATACCAGTTGTACCAGGCATTCCAGTCCCAGTCCAGCACAACTTACTTCATTCCCGGCTCCTCCACACCTGATTCTGCTCAAGAAATGGGTGGTTAAAGTGAGGGGAAACCCAAAAATGTGCTGGGCTGGGGCTGGAGACTCCTCAGTTATAGTGAGTATTTAAAAGGTAACATTTAAGTCATAAGGTATATTTATTTTGTGTGTGTGTGTGCTGTTAAAAATGAAATCCTAGCCAAGAGAGTCAGATTGCACATCCGCCCATCTTCCAGGAGAGGGTGATGGAGAGCCGGGAGCTTGTCCCGGGAAGTCCCGATCACAAGGCCGATACCCTGGACGCGATACCAGATCATATTAGCTTCAGATCGTAATCTTTCCAAACTAAATGTTGCATAACGTGATTTATGGCTGCAGCTCTGAGGCCTTATAATGAAAGGGTACTTAAGCTGAGCTTTAAAGACGAGTAATTAAAAATTATTACAGATGTTTACGGCGGAACATTAGACAGCGTAGTGTTACAAGTCTGGCGATTAGAGTAGATCGAGGTTTAGTCACATTAGTACTGAAATGATTTCCTGCCGCTTCAAACTTTGATAAGGCAATGGACAGGAATAAATTTCGAAACATTTTAAAAGCTTGATGTTCTAAAAAAGAAACCTAATAAATTTATGATTATCTTGAGTTGTCAATTTGCAAGACCGATATGTAATTTGACAGTAAAACCAAGTATTGTGAACTATTGTATATAAATGAGGAAAGACGAGGAGAGCTAAAACAGCCCTTCCTGACAGCGGTTTTATGTTTTAACAGCCACTGATGGACAAACTAACACAAGTTACGCAAATTAAGCTTTAATGGAAATATACTGTAGTTATTGCTGATTAAGTAATTTACCTGAGCGCCAAGTCTAAATAATCTTTCCTGTATCTCAGCTTAGTGTGCAAATTAGTCGTGTTCTTTTTAATATGAAATTTGTATTTTTAAATGATAATATTTGCTTAAATATATATTTAATGATGTGTGTTCTCTGGATTACAGTACTTCACATATCTAGTGTACAAATTTTAAGATCTTTAAGAAGCGAATGCTATGATTCTAATAGCTATGATTTCCTGACAAAAACACCTTTGATCATTTGCATGTTTTAAGGACAAATTTGATGTAAAAAAAACGCAAATCTAATACGAATTACTGACAATTTAATTTTATATTTTAGAGAAGTCCTCAAAAGTAGCCAAAGTATAAACGCCTGTTAATGTATATATAGAATTAGAATATTATACTATTCGCTTGAAAATTAGGCAAAAAAACATCGATAGGATTTATTTTATGATTTCTGTGTAATGTTGTGAATATTTCTTGGTTTCGACATTAAGTAATTGTATTAAACTTTTTACCTTTCATAATATAAATGTATAAATAACCGTGGCGCGATTCAAAATTTCATCTCCTTAAAGTAACCCATGATAAAAATAAACCTATGAGAAATGGTATAAAGACATTTATTGAAGTTGTGGTTGTAGAATTGCTTTGATGAAAATGCCTGGTGTGAATGATTCACATTTTGTCACACCCACCAAAAGTTTAGTTTCCATAGTGTTTAACGTCTTTTACAACAGAAAGCAAGAAGAAATTTGTATAACACCCGACCGAAAGGCTGTTTTAGAATATGCAAGTCAATTTTCTTTAGTGTTTTCTTTGTTTTTGTTAAGAATGCATAAAATATATTGTCCGACATAAAAACTTGTATGACCATTGTTGAAAATAAAAATCAATCAAATAAATAATAATCTACGTAGTTGTTAAAGAACCTTGCTGCTACGCAATGGATATCATGCTGACAATCACTTTTTCTTCACGGAGATAAAAAATACGAGCTAAAACTTCTCGAACTTTCTCGATGAAATTGCGCCATCCTGTGTCTTGAAGTGGCTGCATTCAGAGCTCAGAGGTGAGTTCTCCGATGAAGTTGCGCAGCATGTTATGGAGATTTGAAAAGTATATGAAAGGCAATGAAAACGCAACGCGTCGTACTGCGTTTGTAATATTTTTTCGCTGCGTTGTTCTGCGTTTTCATCTCGTGTTGGTCCAAGTTCTTGTGCGTCTTTATACGTTTTTAATGTTGCGTTGTATTGGCCGTTTCTGTGATTGTATAATTGTCCTTTGTGTTTGGGGGGGGGTGTGAAAAGTGAAAAACACACACTTTGAATGCGTTTGCGCCAGTGCTTCACCCTGCGACACAAAACATGACACGTAACAGCCCAACCTAAACCGGGTGTTTGAAGCAAACGTGGGTGAAACAGGCCTAACGCCAGCCATATGGCCATAACAACTGGAATAAGAATTTCTACTCACAAACTGGTGAGTCAGCAGAGACTCTGCAGCTGAAACGGCAGCATCTGCTGGAAATTCTAACTTTATGTTCATTAATAAACACAGCTATATGATATACTTTTAAACTGCTCCAAGACAATCAAATCACACAAAGCATCAAACTAACTCACACCCTCTGCCCCCAACCAACGGTGGAAGTGAGTGTTCACATCTCTTACCTCCTCAACATGAGCCTGCTGATCACCCTGAAATTAGCCAATTTCTAAACCGCTGATACCTCGGCCACCAGCTCATATGCCTTCAGGACAGCTTTAACAGATTGATATCTTTTATGCTCTGATCCTGACAGAGATATATATACACTTCCTGAGCTTTTCCAACCGAAACACTTTACAAATGCAGAGTCTTATCTGAATCATTCCAACCTTGATCATCTGCTATGCGCTCAAACAGAGAGAAAAAAAACATCAGGGTCTTTTTTCGGTAAATCTAGGTAATGAATTAGTCATTTGCGTTATGTTACTTCCTAACGAATGCACTTCATTACCAGACGGATCATCATCGCCAAGCTTACCCTGAGCAATCGGGCACAACGCTCTACTTCAAGAGCAGGTTTCTTCTTCTCCAGCTCAAGAACTAACCGCCTCTTCTCCTTTACTTTCAGTGCCCATTCCAGCTCAGATTTCCACTGCTTCTGCTGCAGAAGTAATATTTCTCTGCGCCGCGCAAAAGTCAGACCCTCGCTGGAATATAGGCTCTCGCTGGACACCTGAACTGGAGCTACTGGATTAGGGGTCGACGTTGCCTTAAACTCCTCCTCTGCAATAAACAATCTCTCTCTCCACAAGCTGCGGTTTCAAAAAATCTCTAAGCTCTTGTAATTTACAGATTTTGCATAATGTTACCTCAGTCTTATAATGCTGTAGGATCACACAGGCACATATGACAGAGCTTAAATTCCAGGTGGCCTGAGACGAGGCCTAGCCTGGTACGAGAGGTACCTGCTGGCCTATGCACCAAAGGGGGGTTACTGCCCCCCCCCCCCAGGGACCTGCGGGCAGCAGAGCAGACCTCAAGGATTGGGGTCCCTCGGCTTGGTACACAACCCCCTCCCCACACATCCTGCCTTACATACCACTCACCCAACACCCTAAAAGAGTCTCTTAATTTTAACTGTGGCTTTTGTATACCCTGTACATTGATTCACTCATGACTACTAGTCTCAATATACAGATAGGTTATGTTCATGTGTGTCCTTAGACAGTCTTAGTGTTTTGTGTGCCACCCTTATAATCACGGAGTGTCACCTATTTTCACACTTAAACACTTGGATAGATGAACATGTACAGCTACCACTGCATAGATGTCCTCATGGTTATACCAGAAGAATCTTGAAAATTAAATGGTGTTACCGGGTATTTCAGGTATTTCACTTTCAGAGATTCTTTTTTTCTCTAACATCCCCCCCTTCTCTTCCACATTCCTCTGTGGCCCTTATCTGATCTTTGTGCCCCGTTACCAAGCTCTTTGTGTTCTGCCGCGCTGCATTAAAAGAACTGAATTAAGCTGTACATTATCCATTCTGGAGATGATCAATTGGGACAAGGCACACCGAACAAAATATGTTGTTCCCAGATGTGCAATTTAAATTGGTATTACCACAAAGTAACAGCCACGGGGTAAGATGTGCTATTTGAATGTGAATATGTAATGTAATGTCTGTACATAGTGTAACATCTGTTGAGGTGCAACCCAAAACACCTAAACAGTATACTGATGTGAGTCAGTAACATACATAATATAAGTAATTGTTAATCAATTAATACAGATGGTATGAGGTGTGAACCTGTGAAGCTGATATGGCATGTTTGGTGTCAAACTGATGGACAATCACTCCTGATTCCAAATCTGGTCAGTGGTCACCATGAAAGTGTATGTATCAGAAGTTACAACAGTTTAATGAAAATCATCAGTAAAGGGGGAATCAGTCTGGTCATAAATCCCAATAGGATTGATACAGCCCCCCTTTACCGTACACCCATCAAATGGATGGTCAGCCATAGTTCCAGAAGTCAAATTCCTGGTCATCCCTATTCATGAAATTTAGACCATAAAAACCGGGCACTTCTGAACAAATGGCGGAGAACCTCAGAAAACTGCAACCAAGACAAGACAAAGCCTTTCAGCTTCACAAGGAGAGAGAATCCAAGGGGCTCCCCTTCAACAACCGCTACAAACGCCGTGCCTTCCTGAGTGCCATCATCCCGTCAGCTCATCAGCCTCTGCAACCAACTTCCCGCCCCCCCCCCACCCCCCCCCCCCCCCCACCCACCCCCCCCCCCACCTCTCACACACTACTACTACCGAT
>JAODKE010000125.1:24688254-24698632 GCA_026779605.1 Mormyrus hasselquistii
GTGGGAAGGGGGGAGAGGTGGGTGGAGGGAATGGTAGGGGGGTGGGGGGGGGGGGGGGGGGGGGGGGGGGGGGGGGGGGGGGGGGCGCTTGGATTTTCCAGCCTGTAGAGGGCCACCGGGTCAATGCCAAGAGCGGCCGTCATTAAGTTCTTGTCACTCAAACTTCAGGGTGTAATTGATGAGAATCTCCCACCCCCTCCCCATTCAACCCCCAACCCCCAGTCTGAGCAGCCATGCTGAGAGCAGCAGCCAGTGAGGCCCCGCCCAGCCGTGCGACAGGCAGCCAATCGCTGGGGATCGATAGAGTGTGGAATTCATGCCCATGCGGACACCTCAGACAGTCCCTGGGGGGTCTGCAATAGCCTTTAGAGACTGATGAGAAAATGCATTAATAAATCAATAAGGGAAGAACATTCTGCTCCCAAGCAGAGCTCATATTTTAGCAGAAATAATCACATCTAAAAGGTAAAAAAATATATATGTGCTTGTGACAATAAACTGAATTTCCCCATCCATTCATCTTATACTGGCTTTTCAGGGTCAGGGTTGTGGGTGTCCTGAATTAAATCCAAAATCTCACACTTTCACACTACAGTGTGCCAAAATAGCACGTGAGAGATAATAGTGTGTCTGAAACCGTAGCGCTCATCGCTTAGTGCATAAAAAGTTCCCAGATTGCACTCTACATCCAGTCAAAATCCAGAGTGTGTGAACGTTGTACACTATTCAGGGCCACAATCCTAGACGTGACTTCTGAGGATGTCCAGAGTGAACATAAACATGGAGAGCAAGGGTAATGGTGGTTTTAAGTGTGAGTAGAATTCTTAATATTACAACTCAGATGATCATAAAAAGTATGATAAACGTATGGAATAAAATGATCACATTTGTGAGTTTGGTACTTGCTGGTTTGCAAGACATCTGTTATTAAAGGTTGAAATCCAGCAGTTGAAAGATAAAATAGTGCAACCGAAAAAGTGCACACAGTTTTGTACTGGCACATTAAGGAATTAAGTGACTGTTGCCGTAGTGCGTACTTTTCTCCTCATTTAAGTGCATAGAGCGTAGTGTGTGATTTTAGAAGCATCTCTGGAGTCTGTCCCATGCAGCGCGGAGCAGACGCTGGGATATGCCCTGGACAGAATGCCAGGAAACTGGGCGCCTCATTCATAAGGCACGTTCATACGTGAGGGGAAATGTTCATAAGAATATTTTTCATATGAAGGGCGAGATAAGGTCAGATTTATAAAATCTTATGTAAACCACAATACGCATCGTACAGTTTATAAATCCCACATATCCTAGAAATATTTGCACGTGTGCACGCGCTTAAGAAACCGCTCCATTACAAGAATCAAACGCACATGTGCGCGCTTGATAGACCGCTTCATTCCCAGAAACATTTGCACGTGCGCGTTCTTAAGAGACCACCCTATTCCCAGAGACATCCGCACGTATGCACGTGCTTGAGAGACCACCCCATTCCCAGAGACATTCGCACGTATGCACGCGCTTAAGAGACCGCCCCATTCCCAGAGACATTCGCACTTGTACACACGCGCTTGTGCCAATACTTACTCTGATCTTTTCAGTATGTATATTTCGAATTTGGATTCCACACAAAAACAAATAAAAAATAAATAAAAATGTATATACATATAATTCATTCAATTACAAAAAAAACACAAATGCTTAATGTTACTTCTATATCAGATATAATGAAAATGTTTCTATATTTATTAACGCATATTGCACCAACCGTTGTAATGAACTCCAAAGGGAACTTAGATAGACATTTCCGTCTGACCTCTAGATGTCGTTCTTTTCTGTTTCTTCCAAATTATTCGTAACTGTGTGCGAACTTTTCTCAGGGTTTTTTTTTCTTTATGTTACGTTTTTATAAATCCGAATATCTTTGTATAAATGTGTGTACAGATTTTCACAACTATTTTGTTCGTATGAAGCCTTTAAAATTGAGATGCTGTGTTATTAACTGTAAACAAACCACAATAAAGATGGTTCAGGAGGTTATAGGGTTTCATTGTGAGGGACCTTTAACCAGTACACATCTGTGCAAAACCATTAAACGACGATCATAAGCAGAGCTGAGGAAAGATTTACACACACAGACACACACAACCCCCATGTGTGTACTTACTCGCCTATAAAACTGATTACTTCTCTAAAGCCCTTAACATGGGGGAGGGGGGGGCATGTTTACTCTGCTGATTCCTCAGTCTCATCCTGTTACCCGATGAGATGCTTGGAGACCCCAGGAACCCCCCCCCCCCCCCCCTTCTTTGTGGAACTGCTACAGTAACAGAGACAGGCCTAATTACTGTGGGGAGTGGTTAGACTCTGTAATTGGGTACAGTGGGTATTGCTGATGCCCTAATGAAAAAGGGGAGGGGGGAAAAAGACCAAGATAAAGGAAATAAAAACACACAGAGCACATTAAACAAAGGAGACAGAGACCGCACAGCCCCTTTAAGTCCCAAACCACTGGAAAATGTAGCTGAATGGCAGGGAAAAGCCCGCGAAGGAGAATGACGACAGGAGCATAGAGTCATTTTCTTTTAGTTTCCCAGCTAATTGCAATCAGAGGAAGTGGCTGAGCGGCGTCAGCAGAATCGCTGCCCAGAGCACAGATTCCTCGCCTAAAAATAAGCGGGGGCTGGGTGATGCTGTCCGGCGTGATGGCGATCGATGGCGCGACTTTGGATTGCATCGATGTATAGATCCTCGCTCCTCTGCTCCGCTCCGGGGAGTTTCTCTCCAGCCGGACCAGCGCCATTCACACATGCACACGATCCAGAAGTGACTCGATCGGTCCGGCTGGCCAAACAGCCCAAACGTCAGGCTGCCGATGGTAACAGCATTGGCACGGTGATGGAGAGACACATGCGGGCATAAGGCTGGGGAGAGTGGAGGGACAGGAGATAGAGAGAGAGAGAGGGAGAGGGAGAGACCGGCAGGAGAGAGAGAGGGAGACCGGCAGGAGAGAGAGACCGGCAGGAGAGAGAGAGAGAGACCGGCAGGAGAGAGAGAGGGAGGGACTGGCAGGAGAGAGGGGGATTGAGAGAGATGGGAAGAAGGGAGAGAGAGAGGGAGAGGCAGACTGGTAGGAGAGATAGTGGGAGGGAGGGAGATTGGCAACAGCGACAGCGACTCCATCCCATCTCAGAACCCAAACCATAGTCTAGAAAACCACTTACCCTTTGCTGCTGCACGGAGTGATCACGCCTAATTAATGATAAATGCTCCAGTATTAACTATCCAGCAACTCACTTGTAAACTACACTTAACCAACCCGTAACCAGTCTAAGCACATTTAACCACACATCCCCGTGTGCTCTGGATTGCGGCCTCCGTTTCCAAAATCCCAGCATTCTCGGGGAAAACCATACGCATATGAACGCATTTCAAATAGTCCTGAATCCCATTGTGACCACAGCTTCCGCGGCGGCGATGATCTCCCTTCACCCTGACTCATTACAATCAAGCAGCATTTCAAACCCTATGAAAGGACAGCAGAGATGGCTCACAAGAAGCACACGCCCACCGCCCATCCCGGGATTCCGCTTTTCAATCAACTCGGAATCTGAAACTGATTTGTACTGTTACCGCGATGACGTACAAGGCAAACAACTCGCGAGGAGCGAGATGGGGGTGGTGGTGTGCAGGATACAGTTTAATATCAGTTGGAGCTTATGAGAACAAGCCTGGGTTTATCAACGCCGCTGTTTACAGAGCGAGAGCAATTCCATAAATGTCAGCGCGGCGGGATTCGCCTTGACCATCGCCACCGCCAATGTGACCGCGCGCGTGCTGAGCGTCGCCACGCAAGACTGATGTTCTCCTGCCTCCCTGCAATCCCCCCCGCTTCAAAGCACTGAGAGACCCCCGTTCCCAGGCACGAATGACCTTATTAATCAATCAATTTATCACCATAAATCAGCTTCGCTTTCCATGGTATTGGCAAAGGGCCGGCGATCAATCAGCCGGCTGAGCCGTTGCCCATGGCTGCCTCCCCCCCACCCCCCACCCCCAGAAAGATGGATGGGATCGCGAGCGGTGGCATTTATCTATTTAATCATCGAGACGCCGAGGTCTTCGACTCGCATATCCTGCATGTGTCCGGTGCGGCTCTCAGCTTGGAGGATTAGCCACAATTACAGGGCCATTATACGCTGTTGCTGAGATCGAGAAATATCCAGGCTCCCTTGACTCAAATGATCTTTGACACGATAAGTTGCATGCAGCTAAATGACTTCTCCATCACGTGTTTTTTTTGTTTTTTTTTTTTGGTGCTGGTATTCAGGTTTGGTACTTCCTCCACTGCTGACCGCCCACACTGCAATCATAAACACATGCCACACTGCAGACTCGCAGATGCCCAAAACCTAAACACAATCTGAGGTATAGGCAGAGACACCCCATCCCGTGAAAGACACCATGCAAGGATGCCGTTTATTATGGTTTGACAGTATTGTTTCTTCATCGTGTTTGCAACCTGCTAACAAAATCTTTGGCAGCTGGAATCCTCTTCCCTCCAGCTAGTAAAGATCACTGGACTCTGAGTGCCCTTCTTCGTCCCTTCGGCAAGCCTCTTCCCGAGATCACCATGTTTCACAACCCTTAGCGCCATTTCCGAACAAGGCATCCTCTGAAGCAACCTCAAGCCTGCAGTATTAGGGGGTAAAAGCGGCGTGAGGTTCAAAAGTGTCGTGCGGGCACACGCCCATCTCACCTCCATCCAAACATCTCATCAGCTCAAGCCAAGACACTGATGATGTCAGAGGCTTAGGTGGCTTCCAAACTTGACCAGCTGACTGACCCGGATCTCCACCAGAGTAGGATGGATTTATCCGCTTCCCTACGCCTTGGCTCTGCTCTCCTGGCACCTCGGGGTGTCTTTGATGGCGACAGACCGCGCCATGCAAAGGCATGGGGGGGGGGGGTGGATTTAAACGAGCAGCTGCAAACGAGGCGTGAAAAGAGCCGAGACGCAGCATACTGTGAAATCTCTGTGTGCACTAGTGCACATATGTGCAGCGGGAACTCGCTCACACCAGAACTACTCCTGTTCTCAGGGGCCCCACCAGGACCCGTCCACATCTCCAGACGGGTCAAACGGGCCTCTGCACTCGACACACACACACACACACACTCACACACACAAACAACCCCAGCTCACCATAAAGATTCACACACACTTGAATCAAAATTTCATTTTTTAGGAGTAAGAATGCTGTAGGAATAGGATATCTGTGTAGATGCTCTATTGACTGCAACTGGAGAGAAATTAAATAAATATTCATCCTTCATGTTCAAACCAACGGAACAAAAACTGTTAATGAACAACTGATTTTGAAAAGGCACATCTGCTGTGGATATGGATGGACACACACACACACACACCTATGCTATAGCTGCCGCTATACCCTCAGATACTGAGCACCCTGAGGACGAAATTCTGATTACGGTGTATCTGCATAAAATGCTGATTCTAGGGTCTCTGCTGTGTCTTTGATCAAAGAAACACTTATCGAATAACAAAGGTGCACCAAAAACGTTTCCCAGGGAAACAGCCCCCAGAGGGTCAGCCATATGGAAGCTCAGGAACAGCGCCATGGTAACGGATCTCGCCACGGAACCCTACCTGCAACGCAGAGGATGCATCTGAATGCTGAGGCAGCCATTCACCTTGCCATCATCATCATCATCATCATCGTTATTGTTCTCATGGATACACTTATACGCCGAATCTGAACGTTAAAACACAATAAAAATGTTCATTTTTATGGCCTAGATACTGATGACAGAAATGATTGTTAAGGTGGGGGGGGGAGGAGTTAAAATTTTCAGAGACCGGAAACAAGTAGAGAGATGCAGGGAGGAGGGGGGGGTAAAGTTTTTTCTGTTTACTTCTGTTATCTACCAATACATCCCCAAAATGTTTACAGGAGAATCACCTTTTAAATGGCCTTTTCTTTGATGAGATTGTTGGGGCTAGTGGAAGAAATGACTATCCCATCAAATCAAGGGGTCAGATTTACAAGCTCTGTGGACCTCATTGTACTGGCAGGCTGCCTTAACACTGCACAGGCAGGTTCTAAGCGGTACATCATTCATCGGGGAGATGGGGCCGGGGGGGGGGAGGGGGGGGTGAAATATGTGCGTCGGTTTCAGCTAAAGGGACAAAATTAGATCATGTTCGCGATGCAATTAAACACTTCAGTGGGAATCAATGCTAAACTGATGAGGCTGTAAAATCATGCATATGTCCGGGAACAGCAGAACATATTACCTTCTCTGGGGCCACCCCTCCCCCATGGACACTCTTTAAATCTCCCAATGGTTAGTACAGCCCACATAGTGCAGACTGGGGAGGAAAACAGGATCTCACATACTACACCGGACAAGGCGGGAGCCGTGGGTGTCATTACATCTGAAAGTCCCGTTGCCACCTAGAAACGAAATGATAGCTAAATGGAAGCCAGGAAGGCAGACAAGAGGAGAGTTTAAACATTAAATAAGTAATAAATCCGCTCCTGTTGACAGGGCGGATATGAGCCAAACCACATATGGAGAGCAGAGCGAGGTACAGGGCCAGAAGTAATAAACAGTCGGGGAAGACCTTTCGCTTGCGAATAGAGCCTGGGGCCTGGGGCCCGGGGCCCGAGGTTTATGACCAGGTCCGTGCCATCGAGCTTGGTCATGTGACCGCCTGGGGGGGGAGCACCAGCACATGGTTCAATAACGCCATGCCACTGCATAATTATAAAGCACTATCCTAACGTCAAATCACTGTTATTGCAGTGAAAACAGAACGACCCACTTCAGCTCACCCTGATAAAGGAAAGTAAGTGGTCCTATGTGTGGGCAAAACGCTGGAGGCCAGGTATTCATTCATAAAAGGTTTGCAATCACTTTTCCACTGCACCAGGTACCGTACTTTTTGGCACTTTTAAAAAGTAAGAAAAGTACGGTACTACTTTGGGTCGGTTTTCCAGTGATGTAAAAACTGATATCGCCGCTGAGTGACATCAGAATGCGAGGCGGGTATTTTGTACTGAATTCAAAAAATGACTGTAGTGTATTTTAAGCTTTGGTGATACAACTCGCAAGGAGGAGGGGCTTAAGCGTTTTCTTGCATAACATGCAATTCTTACATCGCAAGGACCACAATAGTGAGGATCTGATCAGGTTACTTCATAGTGTCTGGACTTTATACCTGTCATGATCCGCTCCGTCCGATCCTCCCGTGTGCCACGCCCACCTCGTTACCTTGTGTTCCTGCCCCGATTGTGATCACCTGTGTATTGTTAATCCCTGCTTAGCTTGTGTATATTAGTCCACGTCCTCCCGAGTCTTGTGTCGGTCATTGATTTTATGTCGCGTGTCCATTACCCTGCCCCAGTGCCTGTCGTTACCCGTTCTCCTGCCTGCCTTCCTTCCTTATTGCTAGCCTGCTCATCCCCCCTGGGTCACAACAATACCAAAGGGGATTTAAGTTTTGCTAAAACATTTATACTCTGTTGCGGGGAAGAAAAAAAGAAAGAAACTTAGCAAACTTTGCAATTTTAATGATTATTCATTTTCAAGATTATCTAGCGTAATTTTGAAAGTTTACCTCCGCTGCTTTTGCGTGAACGCTGCATGTGTCCCACACAACAATCAATCATTTTCATCCTCGCTGTTTAAATCACTTCTGGATGGGTTTGCGAGAAATGTATTTTGAACTACTTTTTTGCTTTATAAATATCCCAATATTTATTACAACAAAATCACGTTGTGATATTTGAATTTTTCCAATATGCAGCCCTAGTATATTAAACAAAATGAAAAAGTATATCTTGTCATGCCGTCCTGATCTTGTTGTATCGGTTCTTCCAAGCAGATCGCAATCAAAGCTTTGGTCTTTTAATTTGCCCACGAAACCATCATCATATTTATTTTAAGATTGAGGTTGTATTGTGTTTCAGAGGCGGCTATTTGCATAATCAGTCGTCAAAGAAAGGGCTACAAGTCCCACCCCAAAGTACAGAAATACCAAAAAAATTACCCCAGTTGGTCAAATTCAAACAACCCTGATATTACACGGCACTGGTGGAAACTGTTGAGATCCCTCCTTCCTGGCCCAGACCACAGTCTCAGTGACTTCTTCAGCGTACTTAGCTGGTTTTACTGGTGTCCCTTGCCCTGTATTTTGCCTCAAAGCCTTCAACAAGATCCACTACATTGTCAGATAAATCCTGCTACTTAAAGCACCCTTTTCAAACGAGGAGATATTCAGTCATAATTCGAACCAGTCTGCGTTCGGTTATGGCTCTTTATTCACAGTGAAAGAGGCCAGTGGTTCGATGCAGAGACCCCGCAGGTTCAGATTACCACGCCATTAGCGTCCTGTTAACGCCTGAACTGCCAAGTGAGCAGACTTACGACTTTGTAACAAAAGCCTCAAAAGGCTGAGGCTCAATAGCGACTTCCACAGCATGCAGACCTCCAGACACACAGCAACACTATTGTTATAGTGTTATTATATATATATTGTTCTATGGCACAAAGGCTGGGTGATTTCGAAAACAGATTAATCTCATTAGAGATCAGATTAATCTGGGGGGTGTTCCACAAAGCAGGATATCTCGGTTAGCTGGGTTAACTTCATGATTGTCTAATAAGAGTTTAAGTAAGGAGCATTCCTATTGGACAATAATGACTTCTTGCTTAAGTTAACCTAGCTAACTGAGAAATCCTGCTTTGTGGAACCCGCCAGTCTTCACGCAAAATAGCTATTCAGTAACCAAAGGCATTTTAGGGCAACCCTCCCTTCACTAGCCCACGTTCATCAAGCCAAGAATCGTCTGGGGTTTTTTTCAATACTCGACTTGTTTGAATAAAGTAAAATATGTGTCAGAAAAAAATCACCCAATTAACATAAAACCTGATGGGTTCGACTTTCCAATTTTTGCAAATTAACGAGAGTAAACAGCCTCTTCATCAATTGGCTGCCTTTCAGACAGGTTCTGGGGCACTGGGACTAACCTGCTTGAGTGTTTTACACACTTACTTTAGTGGGTCGACCTCTCTTTGCTAGATAGTAGTTTTTGGAGAAAACATTTCATACCAAAGCAAAAAGAACAGTCCTAACTGCAATGAGGCCAGTTAGGTAGGGCTACCTTTAGACATTAGCTTATTCATTTACTATCACGTCAAATGTTAATGATTACAATAGCCATGGTGACAGACACGTAAATTTACTGCACCAAAATAGTGGTTTCCCTTTTTTCAAATGTATGGATTCTTTCTCAAAGATTGATAGATGGTTCAAAACCCCCAACCACTGTGGCAATACAAAAAATGTGTGTGGGAAATGCTGACTGGGCTAAGGAATATTTTATAAGGGGAAAAATATGCCATTTCGTTTGACCACCAGAATTCATTTCATTTTTATATAGGACCCTCACAACTGTCAAAGGCAAATGTCAACTCTATGAAGCAGGGCTAGCCAATCTTATCCGCAAAAGGCCAGTGTGTACGCGGGTTTTCGCTGCAACTCCCTAATTAGATTACTAATTAGAGGACTGACTGGCTGAAGAGTCCTCACACCTGGGTTTGAGCATCTGACCTACAGGTTATCCCAAAAACCTTCATACACACCGACCCTTTGCGGGTAAGTTTGGCCGCCGATGCTATGAAGGCTAAAACGTGACTTAAAAATAAACAACCAAATAAATCTTTGGCATGAACAAACAGTTTGTGGAAATAAATCCTTGCTATAAATAAATTTACTCCAAAGATTCATTTTTTTTTTCAGATTAATTGATTTCCTGATTTCCAGATCTTCAAATTATGCATTATTGACTGACTGACCAATTGACTGATTGATTTACTTCATCTGTATGTTAATGAGAAGGGCAGTCCTAACCTTTTTCTAAAACACTATTGGCCAGGTGAGCAAACCAGGTAGAAGCAACAGTAACTGACCTACTAGTTGTCTTCATTTGTCTCTCTACTTCAAACGACTCAATGTCATTTTCGGGATTGCAGTTCTAATTATGTAGTTACAAGCATGCATTGCATCACATCACACGTATCTGTAAATACCGTAATTTCCAGACTATAAGGCGCACCTGGAATATAAGGCGCACCAGCTAAAATTGGGCAAAAATACAGATTGTTCCATATATATGCCGCACCCGACTATAAGCCGCAGGTGTTTTAATGTTTAATTACCGTATATAAGGGTTCCTGCTACCACGGAAATTGTCGGGACAGAGATGACTGTTTGGGAATGTAAAGCGTCCCATTTATTAACAAATCTTTCAATCAATCAAACTTTGCAGTAAACTAAAATTGCAGTAACACGGCTGCT
>JAODKE010000125.1:24724935-24777550 GCA_026779605.1 Mormyrus hasselquistii
CTGCATTAAAAACAGACACTATTCTACAGTGGAAATCACTGCATGGGCTCAGGAACACTTCGGAAAACTACTGTTTGTGAACACAGTTTGTCGCTGCATCCACAAGTGCAGGATGAAACTCAACCCTGCATAGAAGAAACCACATCTAAAGATGACCGGGAAGCGGCGGCGACTTCTCTGGGCCTGAGCTCATTTAAGATGGACTGAGGCAAAATGGAAAACTGAATCAAAATTTCAAATTCTTTTTGGAAATCATGGACACCAAATCCTCTGGGCTAAAGAAGAGAGGAATCATCCAGCTTGTTATCAGCGGACAGTTCAAACGGCAGCGTCCGTGATGGTGTGGGGGTGCATTAGTGCCCATGGCTTGGGTAGCTTGCACATCTGGGAAAGGACCATTAATGCTGAATGATATATACAGGTTTTGGAGCAACATATGCTGCCATCCAGACAACGTCTTTTTCAGAGAAGGCCTTGTATATTTCAGTAAGACGTCAAACCACATTCTGTGCATATTACAGCAGCAGGGCTTCATAAGAGAAGAGTCCGGGTGCTAGACTGACCTTCCTGCTGTCACCCACCGAAAACATTTGGCACATCGTGAAACCAAAAATACGATAAAGGATAGAGAGACCAGGCAAGAATGGGACAGCATTTCACTTTGAAACTCCAACCACTGATTTCCTCAGTTCCCAGATGTTTACAGAATGTTGTTAAAAGAAGAGGTGATGCCAATCCAAGTGGCAAACATGTCCCTGTACCAGCTTTTTTGAAATGTGCCGTTTGTATCAAATTCAACCTGAGCATATATTTTTCATAAACCAATAAAAAAAATCTCAATTTCAAGATCTGATACGTTGTCTGTTTTCTATTTTCAATAAAATATGCTTTATACTATTTGTAAGTCTTTGCGTTGTGTTTTTATTTACATTTTACACAGCGTCCCAACTGCACTGGAAAAGGGATTGTAGTTTTGTGCATGTTTTGCGCTGGGACAGTCAGGTCTCTCTGTGTTTGCAATGTGCTATTTGCTTCAAATGTACGTCACTTTGGACAAAAGCGTTGCCTCACACCACCAGCACTGAGGACTGTTACCTCTGGTCTGGGTGTGTGGAGTTTGCATATTTTGTTTGTGTCACATTGGTGTTCTGGTTTCTTCCTGCTCGCCAATGATATGCAGTCTATGATATGATGCTAACTAATCTTTTTAAATTACCCATAATGCCCTTCCATTGACAGGCACTGTGTTGTGAGTGTTTGTCAATCTTGTGCCTTTGGGCACCTGGGATATGCAATGTGATGCTGACAGGGATAATCAGCCAGAAGAGGGATGAATGGTTAAAGCCAGTCCAATTTTAATGCAGTAGCTGGGAAAAAAAATATCTTGACCAGAGTGTTTGTATGAGGAAGATGTTGTCTTGTTAGCTAACAACAAAAAGAGCTAACAGAGAAGTGATACATGACCCAGGTTGTCACAGATAGAGAAACATATTCTCTTCTTAACCCTTATGCTTCCTGCCTCACAGGCACCGAAAAAGGCTAAGAAGAGAGCGGCAGAGGGAGCAAACTCCAACGTCTTCTCCATGTTTGAGCAGGCCCAGATACAGGAATTCAAAGAAGTAAAGCTTCACTGCATCAGCAAGTGTTTGACAATGTCTCTCTGTCACATCATTTACTTGACCGCCTGCCTGTCTGTCTGTCTGCTGGTCTGTCTGTTTGTCTGTCTGTCTGCTGGTCTATCGGTCTGTCTGCTGGTCTGTCGGTCTGTCTGTCTGTCTGTCTGTCTGTCTGACCGTCTGTTTGTCTGGGCCTCCCACTGAGCAGGCTTTCACCATCATGGACCAGAACAGAGATGGATTCATCGACAAGAATGACCTGAGGGACACCTTTGCAGCTCTGGGTATGAGATCTAACTCACTTAAACGTTCGACAGCACTGGGCATTGGGAAGAAATAGAAGAGATACTGGTCACCAGTTGAAAAGATAAGGCAGACAATAAGAAATGTAAGTGTACTGTAGATCAGTTTATATACAAATCCATATCTAGAGTAAGCAGTAATATAATTCTCTAGAGACTTCCATGATGATTCAGGTAGGTTTCATGTTACTTTGTTGCAAGACAACATCTGAAATGTCTCACATCAGTAAATGTGGAGTAATGTAGAATGACTGAGACACATGTGCCTGCCGCAGGCCGTCTGAATGTAAAGCAGGAGGAGATCGACGAGATGCTGAAGGAAGCTCCAGGGCCTATTAACTTCACCGTCTTTTTGACCATGTTTGGTGAGAAGCTGAAAGGTGAGTGGTATGGACCTTAGCTGCTGTCATTGGACTTGTACAGAGGAAGCCACTGGCAGCCGTGAAAATTTGGGCCAAATGGATTTTCTGACCAAGAAGAGGTTGGCCGCACAAATCTTCTTAAACAGCATGTGTTTGGTAATGGTGTTGGTTGCAGCCTTGCTTTTAAGGGGTTCGCCCTTTTCTGCAGGTGCTGACCCTGAGGAGACCATCCTCAATGCCTTCAAGGTGTTCGACCCCGAGGGCAAAGGGATCCTGAGGAAGGACTAGTAAGTTGACGGCGTTCACCCCTTCTCCGCCGCTGTCATGTCAGTGGGTTAAGAACATAGAGGATTAATGTGTCTTACCTGATTCTCTGCAGCGTCACTGAGATGCTGACTACCCAGGCAGACCGATTCACTGCAGAAGAAGTGAGTGAAATAGCTCAACGTAACACCAAGCGCATCAGCCAGTCAGCTCTCTGCATGCGTTAATACAAGATGCAAGCTTTGTATAAACCAAGTCATGTCAATTATGCTTTTAACCTCAAACTATGTACATTGTGCTTTTATACCTGACACAATACCCACCAAAATGACAAGCTATATACCTTATTTGACTGTTATGGATATGGATGAGTTATGGTGTGAATTCTGTGCTATGCTCTTTGTGTTATTCTTAAATACCTTTTGGCTTTTTGGTGTTTTATGTGCAGTTTTATGAGTAAGGGGATGTGTTATATGTGTGCACGAACTACACTGTATGTTACAGGCTGCACCCCATCTCCTCGCAGTGGGTTGATCTATTTAGCATCCGTGGCACGTCTCATCTCATCTCATCTCATCTCTCCTCAGATGGAACAGATGTTCACAGCCTTCCCCCCAGATGTGTCCGGCAACTTGGACTACAAGAATCTGGTCCATATCATCACACACGGGGAAGAGAAGGATCAGGAGTAACTCAAAGCCTCTGTATTGTCAGGCTCCACCCCCTGGTCTCTGACTCCGCCCACCAAACTGCAGTTTTCGCCCCTCGATCTTAACAGCTCCACCTTCTGCCGCGTCCACAGCTTCATGCAACAGCCAGTTCCAAATGGACAATGTCCTGACATGTGAGACGTCTCTGCCTCTGGCATTTGCTGTTACATTTACTCGGTGGAACGACACATGTAATATGACACGGTCACGCCCTGTTGTTCAAAGTGCACACTTCCACAATAAATCATCTCAGTGCTTTTTAATGTCCAGAAATTCCGATTGTGTCTGTGTTTTTCTCCTCACCAGACGGCCAGATCTGGTTTCACGTTCCCGTCCTAAAAGGTTGTCAGAAGGCGCCTCTCAGAAAAAAAAAATTCCATTATGCTTTTACAGCATGACCAGTATATCTGATATGTACAAAAAATCAATTTGCTTTTTAGATTTCATAGATTTTTATAGGTTGGTATTAACTTGTTTTTCCAAGGGTGTTGCTCTCTCTAGAATTCACTCACCTAGAATTCAGTCGCTCATCTTGCTTGTAGGACGGCAGCTGTAACTTTTTTGGAAAAGCAGGGAAAGGTCAGAACCTTCAACCTGCACAGACTCATCTGCATTGGCAGTAGAAGACCAGTCGATGGAGACCAAGGACATCGGCAACAGTTTTATCTTCTCACTTCATCCAGGTCATTGTTGTGCCATGTAACATTGCAAATAATGAACAGAAAATTTCTACTTTAGAACTTTATGCTCTGGGCTGTTCTCAGGGCTTGTGACCCGCGGGCTGTTCTCAGGGCTTGTGACCCGCGGGCTGTTCTCAGGGCTTGTGACCCGCGGGCTGTTCTCAGGGCTTGTGGATGTCTAGGGAGGAAACTGAAAAAAAATCCCCCGTTGAAAAATCAGCCTCTCTGTAAACATCGTGCAAATGTTTAAATATGATCCGTTAGATAGAGCTTTTCACACCTTCAGACACACGCCAAAATCTACCAGCCGTACAGAGCTAAGTGGGGGAACCACCATAATTAACTAATCAGTTACTCGTCAAACTGTCTGTGAGCTCAATCTGATGTGTTAAGGGAAGATACAAGAAAAATGCGGCCTGCTGTCTGTTATAGAGGTAATTCACACTGATATTGTTGTCTGTGCTTCCATCACGTTATTTATCTAAGCTGAATTTCCGCAAGGTGGGAGTTTGAATATCGCTTCTGCTGTGCGTGCAGTTTTCATGTACTCCCCATATTCTGTTCTTGTCCATATTGTGTGCATGTATGTGCCCTGTGACAGACTGGCATCCTAAGGGTACTCCAGCCCAGTACCCTGTGACCTAGGATTGACTCCAGGCCCTCCTGTGAACCTGAACAGGGTAAATAACATGGAGCGCAGGGAGTCTCTGAGGAGCTGTCTGAGAAACAGGATGCTGACTCATGGTGGCATTCCATAGAATCTACATGGGATGACCAACCCTGCCCTCTACTGGCGATATTAGGGAAACACAGTATTTAATTTTCTTGTAAGCATAAACCCTCAAGAAATCATCTTGACTGATATGACACGTTTTACGTGTCCTGATATTACTGCTAAAGATATCACTTCTGGGGATCTACAGTGAGCAGAACATAATTACTCATCCCCCCGCCAGATCACTGTACGAACATTGTCCTGATATCCGTGTTGTCGTTCCAGTCCCACAAACCAGTCAATCACACTACAGTGCAATCCCACTTGACAGCTGCTCTCTCCCTGTCTGAGTCAGAAGACCAGCGCAGAGACTAACTTATGCTAATTGTGTTACCATTTAAATTTTTTCCCCATATGTACATTTTATGCATTTTGCAGACATTTTTATCCAAAGCAACATACAATTAATACCTAAATTGCTCAATGGTCTAACTGCAAGGCTGCCATCGCTGAAAATTGCAGTAGCCGCCACCCCAAGTAACATCCAGTGCAGAACGGCCCTCCTTATCCGGGAACAGCACGCCGGCACACAATAGCTCTGCGGTGAATCATGTTTTTATTCTCCTAAATGGTGTTAGGTGGCAGGGTTTGGGGGTGTGTTCTGTTCCTCCCCAGAAAATATTCAAGGCTACGGTCGGAGCAGCTGTCGGGATGACGGGGGCTGGATATTTTGGGTTTGCCACTTAATGTTCATCAAGTGGCTTCAAACAAAGACGCAGTGTTATTTTTACACAAGTGCGGCGCCCCAGCCTGTAATGTAATACAACGGCAGTAGATTGTTCCATGGACAGGAGGCTGCCAAACGCTAATCTTGATAGTTCTCCTCCCTCGTTTGGGGAGACCTAGGCAATGAGGAACACGAAGGACACAATGTCACAATGGAAGAATGGGGCTGGTATCCCCCCCCCCTTAAATTTTTTTCCTGAGAAAGTCCCCTGATGCCATAGATGAAGCACTACTGAGGCAGCACTGAGATCTTCTTCCAGGGTTTTACCGGCTTGTGTTTCCGCAAGACAACTCTTAGCTCACAGTGGGCAAAAATTAGACATTGTAGGCCAACAGCTTCCAGAAACATCTAGCAAGGGGACATTGTGGTTTGCGGTGGGGCTATTCTTTGAGCATGGTGAATGATCAGTGGGGACCATAAAAAGAAAGGAATGTGCTAGAAGAGGACATGAAGAGAAAAAGCACATGGTTTGCTATAGTGTTCTCATAATAAACTGCAGAGAAGGAGAAGCAGCGCCCCCATCAGGTGAGGACTAGGATTATCGATCTGCAGCACTTACTGACGAACCTTTAAGTGTTCTGTGCCTTCTACCAGAGGTACAGCGCTCTTTCTTGTAGTTTGCCAATATGCAGCGGTATGTTTGCAAATGATCCAATGTGTAAGATTTCATCGCATCAGGTGAACAAGCATGTGATCAAACACAATAAAAGAGCAGGGATCAGAGGTTGGGATCCAAAGTTGATTAGGATTCAAGAGTTAATCATTTTATGTCATAGATCTTTGCACTGCATACTATATAATCTAATTGATATCGAGGTGCTATATGAAGCAATGTGTTTTCCATGCCAGTGTTGATTAATTGTGTATATGATGTTTTGTTAAAACTGTTCTCTTTACATTCGTATTTCTAGGTTGATCACATTTGTGTTTCAGGATATTTGTTTAGACACATTTGAACTTAGCAATGCTTTTCTGTACGTGCTACAGTGAGTATGGTTAACTACCCCTGAAGATCAACCTGGGTGCTCCTCAGTGCTTTAGCGACCTGTAGCCAGACGGTCTGTTGCCTGGAGCCACATCTGGTACCCACCCAGTCTCAGAGTCAGGCACCAGCAGGGCTCAGATAGCCGACGGCCAGTTTGGTACTCAGGGCGGTTTTGCCATTCTCTGGCCTTCCAGTATGGAGACAAGCCCATCACCCAATCCTGCTTTGACTACTGGGCAGCTGCAGGGAGATCTGGAAGAAAAATACCAGAACAGGGCTTCTCTATCCAGGCCTTGGAGAACCATAGTGGGACCCATCTTCTCTGACCACCAACCCCTTGGCTGGAATTTGACTAGACCATTATGAAAGTACCATTCAGATGCTGCAAGTAGACTTTCTTTAAGAACAGCGTTACAGACATGGGTGTAAATTATGGAAGAATGCGGGGACCCCCTTAAATTGGTGGAGACCCCCCAGCACTCAACCCAAAGTTATGCCTTTGGATACAGACAAGACTGTGTCTCTCTTATCTGGTACATTTGTGCACCTCAAGCAACGAGAAGAAAAACGTCATCCGCATATATTATGTCATATGCATGAATGTTTTTCTTTTACTGGAAGTGCTTAAAAATCCTCAGAAGATCCAACTGTAAACCACACTGCAGGAATCCAGTTGAATCTTGATGTTCTTGTGAATTAATGTGATTCGGTTCTTTTCATTGCCATTTTTGATCTCTTTTCATTAGGATTCAAACGCTTTTTGTTTTTCAACCCAGATCTTACATAACGCGCTGTCTGTATCATAAGTTTGGGAAACTTCAGGTGGCAATTTGATAAATTCTTTGATAACTGGAGAGTAAAACTGCACAGGGTGTACAGGGCAGTGAAGAAAACACACCTATGGACTGGGAAACATTATCCTCTTATGGCTTCCGTACAGAAGCCCACGCAGCTTTCCATGAACAAAACCTCAAGGCCACCAATTAAAGGTCACCAGTGGTTCCCACCTTCAGGGACAGTACTGGTCCTTCATGAGTCTGGTCTTGCCTCGTCTGGACTTTACAAACAGTGCGGCTCATGCAATGTCACGGTGCAGACGCACACCTAGGTGTGCACATTCAGGCATGTGTGACTCGCTCCTACAGACACTACTGCAACATGGGGAGATAACAAATTAGTCTGACTGTGCTACAAAAAGGTTGTTTTGATGATACTTTAAGTCAATTGTAGTTTAGCCTCGTGATCCACAATTTCCTCTGGATATAAAGTCGCTTGTGGGAGTTTTACTTACACAAAAATGATTGGTTCAGAGAGATAACCAATCAGATTGTAGAGGAGGTGGGTCCAAGCAACTACAGGAGGCAGAATCAATACATCTGGGGTGTCGTCTACTCACTTGTACCCACCTCCTCTACAGTCTGATAGGTTATCTCTCTGAACCAATCATTATTTTCTTCTACCTTCAGAACATTTTTTTGTAACTAAAACTCCCCTAAGCCATGAAGTCACAACCCGGCAGGAGTGGAGATTATTGGGGAGGCGGGATCGGTGCTGGCGGTGAACACGGTAAAAGGCATTGGCTGTAAGGGAGGGGTGGAGGTCTGGAGTAAATTCTGCAAAAAAAAATTTTTAAAAGACTAAAACATTTGATCAAGTTACAGATGATTTCGTTTTCATAATCTGTGAGCAACTGACATGGTGATTAACATGAGACTCAGTGATTGATATGTTTAAAACGGAACACATGTGTCATGGCAATTCATAAAGCTTTGGTTATCACCTCTAAAAAAGTAACATGAAGGTATCAGCAGGCACGTGACCACTCAAGCCTTTGTGTCTGCCTGACAGGATTTCATACACAGAATTTAAGGTGTCTGCCCTTTCTGACTGTGACAGTCCTGTCACCGTACCTCCATCTTCTTCACCTCATGTTCCACTGCCCTTCACATTCCAGTCCCCCAGCATGAACTGTAACGCCTCCTTCTGTTGGTGAGGGGATAGACCACGCAAACAATAGGCAAAGCAGCCTTTTGAATAGAATAGATCCTTGCTGTACCTTTTTCACCAGGGAAAGCAGCCAGGAGTACCTCGCCACACGGTGCATCAAAAAAGTGTTGCTGCAGGAAATGGGGCAGGGATTTCAGCTTGGGACTGTTTGCCACATGTTCAGTTATATAACCACTACTTTGACTATAAATGTATAACAATAAAAGATTCTTGGAAATGCAGCAAGCATGGCCGAATCCATAACAGGTCAGTTTTGCTGCAGTCCTTTCCCTCAGTTTCTGCAAGCCAATGCTGCTGCTTGAGACAGCGGAGCACTCTCCCGATGACGGCCTGCACCCCCCCCCCCCCCGAAATTACTTGACGTTGTCACACAGAGCCTGGATCTGAAGAAGCAGCAGTTTACGGAAGCCTAGGAGAGGATGGGGGAGGGAAGAGAGAGATCCAAAAAAAACAGGCCCAACCTCAACAGCACTTTTTCATTATATTTTTCAATTTGCATTTTTCCATGGTTTAAGATTACTGGTTGTCAGTGGTGTAAGGTATGTGGTTAACTTGTTTCTCCGTGATGCAGGCCTGCTGCTTGCCACAAACATACCCCAGTTGGGGCGCAGCCCAGCTACCCGACTCCTTCTTCAGACCAAGGGCTTGGCCTCTTTCACCTGAGACAGAAAGTGAGAGAAACAGTGAGAGCACCTGCAACCATGAAATCTGTGGGACCAGATTTGCTGCGCTGTGATGTTGGATTAGATAGCTTAGGCAAATAACCAGCTGAACAAACAAGTTTCAGTGTAATTTTTTTTTTTCATGAAAACACAAGCTGCTAAGAAACTAAAATATCGTAATGGTATAAAAACATTGCCGGTGTCTTTTTTTATGTCCAAATGTACCTACGTCAGTTCTGCTCTGCTCTGTGTGCGTGAGTTTAAGCTATGCAACATTTTTTCTGTGCTTTTCAGATAGGTAAATAAATATAAAATATAACGAGAGGACTATGAATAAAAGTTTTTACCCAGTGTGGGTTACATGGATTTAGGCTGATTATATAACTGAACTGAAGCTATTCAACGCGTGCCCTAGATATGATGTCGATTTGAGGTGATTATAAAAATAAAATAAAATAAATCGACACTGAATATTTCATTAGTAAGACGTCCTCGCCGATTTTTCCGTTTCTGGATCACCGTCTGATAATGCTCAGTGTGCAGTAGGAGGCGCCTGCTTTAATCTGCCTGATTTACCTCAGTTACTTCGGGGTGGTCATTTTAGCCTAAATATATTTCATGTAGGCATTTTTAATTCGGCGAATAAGTTTCAATGCAGCGTCATATCAATTATACTGATGCATTTTTTATGTGGACTGCATATTTTATGACGCTAAATAAAGACTTATGTTCAGGGTAGTAAACAACAATTCTAAATTAGCGTGAAATGAATGTGTTTTAAAAGTATAGCAGAATACAAACAAACAATAAATAAATACATTAGAAAATAGAATCCTAATATAATAATGCACACTTTATATCGGAAATATTGTAGCGCCGGTGAGATCTGCGTATCCCGGCATGCTTGCGTGCAATGTATACAGTTCCAGTAGGTAATCATTGTTGTTACTATAAATGCTAGTTGAATTTCCTGATGTTTGTCAATGTTTTATGCGTACCCTGTACGATCCTCGCGTGTCCTTAGCTTTGTATAAATCTCCCACCGTGTGTGTACCTCCCTATTAGGTTGTGATATGTTGATCAATTTGTAACGAAATAGAATCCTATTTTCACCGCAACTGCATGTGTATAGTACTGTTACGCCAGGAGAAGGAAGTACACCAGATTAATTGCTTTATCATTCAAATACAATGAAAAGTCCGAGATGAAGCTTTGGAAATTATAAGGAAAAACAGAACGTGTGGAATGGAAATTAACCAGCAATCCTTTACCATTCCAAGAATTAATCGTGCTCTGTAAGTCTGAATGAACTTGGGGATCTTTACAATCTTAAAATGCAACCGGAAAATATAACCATAGTGCCAAATTCCAAGGATAATCCTCCAAGGATCAGGATTATTTTGACGCCTTTATAAAATTATTGTAAAAGATGGTGCCTTACTTTCAAACAAGTCTTAAGTAGCTACTTTGAGAATCTAAAATATAGATCGCTATGTGCAACGTCGATAAATAATGCTGTTGTGTTACACACGGCTACATTTGCGTCATATAGTTTCGTAATTCATTGCTGGTAATTAAGAAACACGTTTATTGATTTCAAGGAATGCATACCCACTTTAGTCTCCGGCACTGAAACAGAATGATATTAATCAGCCCCCACCCCAGCTTCCCCTTCCCCTGCACCATGGTCTTCCAATGTTCGTCATTTCGAGGGTTATGGATGAAATGCTTTGTTTGATTGGGAAAGTCGTTATATTTATACAGGGATTTTCCTCTACATTCGAATTTGTATGTTCCGAGACACGTGTGCCGAACTAAATTTAATACGACATACGTACAGTACATAAATATCATTGCATATATATATATATATATATGCGTGTGTGTGTCTCTATACACACTCACTGGCCACTATATTAGGTACACCTGTCCAACTGCTGCTTGATGGAGATATCTAATCATGCAGCCAGTCACATGGGGAACACAGGTGATTTAGGTGACTTTGAATATGGCCCTGATGTTGGTGCTGGTATGACGATTTCAGAAACCGTTGATCATCTGAGATTTTCACTCCGGGCAAAAATGCTTAGTTGATGGCAGATATCATGGCCAGACTGGTTCAATCTGATAGAAAGGCAACATTACCTCAAATAATCACTCAGTACAACCAAAGTGTACAGAAGAGCATCTCTGAATGCACAACATGTAGAACCTTGAAGCCAGACGGGCTACAGCAGCAAAAGTCCACACTGAGTGCCACTCCTGTCAGCTAAGAACAGAAAAGTGAGGCTGCAGTGAGCGTGGATTCTCCAAAATTGGACAGTGGAAGACTGGAAAAATGTTGCCAGATAAAACAATGTGCTGCGACCTTCGGATGGCGGGTCAGTTCCAGCATGACTCTGCCCCAGTGCATAAAGCAAGGAGTTTGTGAGCCAGGCCTTCATGTCCAATATCAGTGCCTGACCTCACCGATTTTTGCACATCCTGGATGAATGGGAAAAAATTCCCACAGACACACTCCATAATCTTGTGGACAGCCTTCCCAGAAGAGTGGTAGCTGTTATAGCTACAAATGGTGGATCAACTCCATATGGATGTTTATAGATATAGAATGGGATGTTATAAAAGGTCCTGTAGGTGTAATGGCCAAGTGTCCCAATATGGTGTGTTTGTGTGTGTGTGTGTGGTTAGTGTGGTTGCTGCATGCGTATTCTATTACTGAAAATACAAAATGAAACATAATTTCACAGGTATAAGTCAATATTGAAGCTAAATACTGCAATCAGCGAATGAAAGTTAAACTGAACGTTGTATACGGTAGATATGAAGCACGTAGTTAGCACAGATTAACATAGAGACGGCTTTAGTGATCTGAATCTGCTCTTGCAGTCATGTACTGCAGCCTTATAAGACCAAAAACGTTAGCACTTGGGTGCTGATTTGACAGTTTTTGCAGGCCAGGAGGGGATGACCCTTTTACCTAACCTGGCCATTCTGTTGCTGCTAAATGGCTGTGGCTGCTGAGTTGGTTACTGGTAACTTGATCCAGCTGTCAGTAAGGGTCCCGGCCGATGCGGTGCCCCCTGCCAGAGGCAAAGGGAAATCGGCTGGCAAGTCCATGTCCCCTCAGAAGGGGGCACTCTAAGCGGTCATCTGTGTCACCTATACGATTAAATGCACCTGCCGCCCATGCTTCCATTTTTGATGTTACGCAGTTTTGTGGCTGGTGGAGTGTCGATGGCAGCATTCTGAACCTGTAGAAAAGAAGCTTGTTGTTCCATCTTAAGATAAAGCACAAAGAGACAGAGGGAGTAATGGGAGAAAGTTACTTAATTTTACTGTGAGGAATGGATGTTATTATCAGACTATTAAGCATACAGAGCATGATGTTATTTATACAGCTGTGGCTATATACCCATTTGCCCTCAAAGGCATCCCTGCACATTGTCCCCAGCCCAGCTGTAAGAGCAGTCACATGGAGGGCAGATTCTCCAGCTGAGCATCTTGGTCCAAACCTCACACACTCTGCCTTGTGGGAGCAGGAGTTCTGTACAGAAAACAGGTCGAAGGGAAACTGCAGTGCTGCTGCACACACTGCTGGGACTTGCATGCGAACATACAATTCTCAGAGAGCAAATGACCTATGAAATAATAATAAGTCTAATTAGCAGGAAAAAATGTACTGCAATGAATGTTTAAGAATGTATATTTGGTTTAAACAAAAAACCAGTGTTCATTTTTATTTTTATGTATGCATTTTTATGTTTATGTTATTTTATGTAATAAAACATCAGTCCAGGATGACAATTTCGGTACCTTTAGTGGCATCCGTTATTAACTTTTAATACAAGGATATAAATATGGACACCATTAATAATTGCATATCATTAATATAAACACCTTCACCATATCTCCGTAATACTTGGGACCAATTCCAAAACATGCATCTGTGCGCCGTAATATATGCGTCTAATAGTTTATTATATCCAGCTGAACGTGTTTCTTACAATAATAAGGGTATAATTTATATAAACACTGGCGGCACTCTTTTCCCTATCGGATAAGCAACAAAACAGGACGCGGGACCGTATTATGCCTGCATTGCACCTACCGCCAGATAAAATTAGCCGTCCGGTATTTCGAGGCCTTGAGTATCACTCCGCTAGTGTGACGAAGCGCGCCTTCGACAGACAGCAGCGGACGGAGGCGTAAAAATAGTGCGGCCGCCGAGCCCTTTCCCAACTGAGTGGTGCGGTCAGTCGGAGGCAAAGAAGCAGACCTTAAGAAAGCTACCCTTTTAAGTTCGTGTGTGTGTGTGTGTTTATATAAAATATTTTTAAATACAGTTGTTAAGGAGATATGGCCGATACCGACAAGCTTAACATAGACAGCATTATCCAGCGCCTTTTGGAAGGTAAGCTCGGTTCGCTTATGGAGAATGTCGACCATTTGTGTGTTTTCCTCACCGGCTAACTATGAAGCTAGCTGGCGCCGGTGTGTTGTCGTTGGTGGTTTATTTTGCGTACTGGTTAATTATATAAATTGGTTTTTAGTTGGCCCATTTTAAAACCTGGTATGATCTTTCAGGATTAAGTATCGGAATCGCGTATTAATGTTTCTCGCCGCCGCTTAGAGTGCGGCTTTAGCCGAGCCCGATAGCTAGCCGGCTAACTTCCCCGCTAAACACCGTGTCGGCTGAAATAACTGGAATGTTACCCGACTGAGTTTTCGCCCTTGTGTCGAATATTATCCAAAACCTCATTGATTTCGCTATTTCCCTGCCATATTAGTTAAATGTACTTTTTTTAAAAAAATATTTCCTTTCCGTACATCCGGCTGGGTGAGATGCTAAGCGTTAGCCTGTCAGTTGCGACGGATGACAGCGCCGATGCCCTGCTCTCTGAAGCTACACAACGCATGCCCGTTGGTGATTTTCGTACGTTTCCTCACCTAATTTAAGTTGTTGTAAATCTGAAGAGGCACAAAATGGTTGCTCACTTTAGGTACGTTAACGCCAAGGTTAGTCGGCTAGCCTGTTAGCCGGCCGTTATCGCTGCTATCGACCGGGGCTGCTCGATCGTACCGTAGCGGCTGTTAAATGGCCCGTTTCCTCTTTTGTTGTACTGGCGATGCTGCACCGCTGTACTCTTCGGTTTAAAGCAGCAAGTCGTTTGTCTTTCTCTGGGGAGTATTTGAGACGGTGGGATAGGCGAATATGACAGTCTGGGGTTTGCAAGCTATGCGGTAGGCGCCGACCCAGTTTAATTTTCAGATTGCCCTGGTTTCTGGGTCCTGGATGCTATGCTGGTGTTCGGTGTCTCTGGGTTTGCAGAAAAGGGCTTTTGTCACCGCGTTGGTTCTGTCTGTAAAAGCACACACACACTAACGCATTGGCGAGCTTTTCGCACGTTTCCCGATCGGCGTCTTGACGGGACGTCTCTTACAACGGGGGTCATGCCAGCGGAAGACCTTCTCCGGTGAGGCGAGCGGGCACCTTGTCCTGCGAGGACTGGGCAGAGGTGGCTTGTTCAGTTGTCTTGCCATCAGTAATGGCAGGGATACCAGAGGGGCTATAAACTGTAGCTACCCTTTGAAGACTTCACCCCAACTAGGCTGTGTCGCAGTCTGTCTGTGGACCTTCTCTTGGCTTGGCAGGAGGATGTTGTGCATTTTTAATGTGAAAATAATATAAAATATACTGTAAAATTCTTTGCTAAGAATTCTCATTTGCAGCTTGATACAATGGTCAGGTCCCCTTCCATCGTGAGCACTAGCATTACTGTGTTTCATCCTGTTTTTCAACATTTTAAAAATGGTGTACTCAAGTTATTAATCGAAACACTTATTTACAGTGTTTGTTGCCGAACTATTGCCTTGTCCATGCTCACTCCCAGTTTGTGCGCCTTAGGATAGCCTTCATTTTCAATCTAGCATTCAGTAAAAAGCCGGTAGCTGGAAAATGCTACTGCCTTGCATCAGTCTGCTTAGGGTGAAACACTGTGTGTGCTCGCGGCCTTGCTGCTTCAGCGGCTGTCACCCTTGGAGCAACAAATGGAGTGGAATGGAACTGGCACCATTTCTTCAATGAGGGGTGGGGCAGTTTCTGGGAATGCTATTCCGCTGACGAGCTGGTTTCGGCTTCCATCATAAACCAGCAAGTCAGTTTCTCGTGTGTCTTCATGAAGGTTGGCAGGAATGATATTGTCACCACTCTTCTGGATCTTCTCCCTGAGCTTTTGTACTTTGACTTCTAATTACTGGCAGCATAAGAAGAGTAGCCGCTTTGTAAAACCTAATGCTTTTTTTGTTTCATCTGCCTTTTGATGTCGAACAGCTCCGAACAAACAGGACGTTCAACGTCTGTGTAATTAATAAATGGACTTGCCCCGTACTGTAGTTTGCTTCTCGAATGCATGATCACTTGCAAAACTTCCTGTCTCACAAACAGGTTTTGATGCCACAGTCATGTACGCAGCTTATTTGGTGTGCCGCTCCCCCAACCAACAAACTACATTTTCATTTCTACCTAAGACCTGACATTACGAGGCCAAATTTTTTAATCACTGCCCATCTTGCTTCTTTCTTTTTTTTTTTTTTTTTTTTTTTTTTTTGGTATTTTTTTTAATGGTTGCAAAAATATTCTGATGCTCGCAAGTTTTTGTTAACTAACTTCAAATGCTACGTGGAGCATTTCTCCTGTTACTGGCGATCGATTACCGACATGCATGTTCCGCAGTGGTACTGAAGTAACTATCTGTAAATATTGGGCTTGGGTGTGAAAGTAACTGTTTCCAGTTGCCGAACATTAAATATGTTTTTAATGCCGACATGAGTGGAATATTCTGCCAGCGTCCATCAATCATTCATGATGTCTGTCCTTTGAAACACGCTAGTGCCGACAATAAAACGGTGATGTTTATCTGCTGAATCAGCTCGTCCGAGGCTTTTGTTCAGAGTGACTTTCGGTTTTAGCGGCTCAGTGTGCTAATTTCCAGGAGCAATGCACGCATGTCACTCTGCTCATTCTCGAACTTGAACCAGTGACGATTAAGTTAGAAGATGCTCTACCTTTACCTCTTTTCACAGCTAATAGATTCTGCTTTTTTTTGTTTTTTGTTTGTGTAGTTTTGTGGACAAAGCTGTCTGTATTCATGTTACATACTTAGTGTTTTGAATTAGCAACTATTGCTGTATCTCCTGGACACACTTGCTGCTTAATCATGCTCTGCAGCTTTTACTGTGCAATGTGACCACTACGTGTATTTTTACTTGTGTGTTTTTCATAAATATCATTTTAGCATAATTTGTACTGTGTCCTGTACTTGGATTATGCTCTGGAAGTTATTGCGTTATATGTAATGTTGTATTTATTTCATCTATATGTGTGAGTACTAATTTCCACGGCACTGAATTCTGCTTTATTACGAGTGACCCTGTGGTATTAGTGTTTTGTTATGTGGAAAAAGCAAAATTTAAAAAAGATGCAGTTATTGCTCAGCCTCCCTCCTCGCTACTTGTTCCCTGTGTGAAGCTGAGCATGAAACCTCATCATCAGAATGATGATGGTACTTCTGTTAATCCACAGCTGTCATTGGCTTGATGGCATAATCCGCCCCCCGTATCTCCTCTCCGCCTCCAGACTACGCTTCTGACAGTGAGAAGTGTAATAACCGGTCACACGGGCGCCCGCCTGCCCCGTCAGCCTGTTGTAACGTGCACGTGACGCAAAAGGACAGCTGGGGTATAATTAACCATTTATCTGAAGCAGAGTCCTTTAACTCCAGACACACCCAAGGTCATGTCGCAGGGTAAAAGTGGGATGTGTTCAGCTATTTACCTAAATTTGTAGTAAGTGAACCTTTTATTCTATACCTAACTAGCGATGTTGTGGTCACAATTCCCCACCAGTAACACTTAACGTGTGCTTAGACTGGTTCCAAGGCTGTATGGGTGTGGGGACGCCATCGTCATACCTTGAGGTGGGCACTCTTCGTCGTTCCAGCTAATCGTCCTCTCTGTCTTTTGGTTGTTGTTTTGTAGTGAGGGGGTCGAAGCCAGGGAAGAACGTGCAGCTGCAGGAGAATGAGATCAGAGGCCTGTGCTTGAAGTCCCGTGAGATCTTCCTCAGCCAGCCCATCCTGCTGGAGCTGGAGGCGCCCCTCAAGATCTGCGGTGAGTCTCGCGAGCTGCTGCGTAACTGCTGGGGACCCGCTTTCCCCTGGATCGCCGTGTTACGCGGCTAAATTGTACCATTTAGGGCCCCCGAGAAGCTGAAAACCAACCGAGCCTGGCAAAGGGTGGCATCACGCTGTTCACATGATCTTCAAGTTATATTGCAGAGAGCATCTACACACCTTCTGTTCCACTCTAAAATCTAGCTGTATTAACGCTTATGTAACATTACGTGTAGAATGCAGTAAGTTGCTATGGAGATAAAGGCATTTGCCAAGCGGATAAAAGCTGTTCATGATGAGTTGCCGAGTCCCACTTCTTAGTAAACGATCGGAATCGCAGTGGAGTTTTTCCAGAAGTTTGGCTTGAGGCATTTGGATGTGATGGTGGGTTTGTTTGGGGCCTTAAAATTAAACGGCTGAAAAGTGTTTATCTGACAAGCACGATAAAACAGTGGATGGGTTGATCATATGTTCAAAAGTGGTGTTTTGTCTGAGCTGTGCCCCTATAAATATGTACCCATCAGCACCGTTGTGACTCTGTTGTGAGGGACTGGCCTGAGGATGAGGATAAGCTTGATTATATTTTCTCCTGGGTTTTTAGGTCTCTAACCCAATCCCTTGTTTCCTGTCTATAGACAGGCCTCACTTATACCCTGTTTTCCATAACTGTAATTTGGGGCCAAGCAGATTTGGTGCAGGAACAAGCCCAGGCTGATGGCCTTTTCCCACAGGTGACATCCATGGGCAGTACTATGACCTCCTGCGGCTTTTCGAGTACGGTGGCTACCCGCCAGAGAGCAACTACCTGTTCCTGGGTGACTACGTGGACCGGGGCAAGCAGTCGCTGGAGACCATCTGCCTTCTGCTGGCCTACAAGATCAAGTACCCCGAGAACTTCTTCCTGCTGAGGGGGAACCACGAATGCGCCTCCATCAACAGGATATACGGCTTCTATGACGAGTGTGAGTCTCTGCATTATTAACGCTAGAACCAGAGGGTTGGATTGTCACAGGGTAAAGGAAGAGTATTGTCTATTTTTAGATTATGGTGCCTTGCAGTAGGAAAGGAGTGATTTTTTTTTTCTTTTTCTTTTTTTCCCCCTCTTCCCTTCCCCCTAAGAGAGACTTTTTTGCATATGTGTGTAATGGCACCTTCTCTTTCCAGTAATGCTGCAGAATTGAAGCTTTGTAGAGGCCTATTACCGTCCATAACTTCAGTTTAAATATGGAATTGCCCTGACTGCGTGTAGTAGAGTGTAGTTTCCCCCTTTCAGCAATCAGACTTGACATACTGCTAGACTTAACTAACTTGGTTTCCAAAACAGTTGTATAAGTGGAATGTTTTTCCCCCCTTAGGCAAAAGGCGCTACAACATCAAGCTGTGGAAGACATTTACAGATTGTTTCAACTGCCTCCCCATCGCGGCCATCGTGGACGAGAAGATTTTCTGCTGCCATGGAGGTAGGTCTCAGAGCAAATGTATTTGACTTGCAAGCTAATGGGTGAAATTCCTGTGACAGGATGATGTTCTTGTCCCTAAAGTGACCTTTCCTAAACACCAGGAGGCAGCTGGTGCTTGTTTAAAACATGACTTAGACACTTGGACTCTGCTCAGCACAGGGTTTGGTTGGCACTCACCGGATGTCCCCTCCCCATTCCTTAGGCTTGTCGCCAGACCTCCAGTCCATGGAGCAGATCCGTCGCATCATGAGGCCCACAGACGTTCCTGACCAGGGCCTGCTGTGCGATCTGCTGTGGTCCGACCCAGACAAAGATGTGCTGGGTTGGGGCGAGAATGACCGCGGCGTCTCCTTTACCTTCGGGGCTGAGGTGGTGGCCAAGTTCCTGCACAAGCATGACCTAGACCTCATCTGCCGGGCCCACCAGGTGAGAGCTGATGGGCGGAGAGCAGCACTCGTGTTGAACCCCAAGGAGCCGCTTTCACAGCTCAGATCACTTTGCAACCATAAAGTTTTACAGGAAGTTATTAGAACTAATAAATTAGCTCCCATGGCTGACATGTTAATTTGTTTGGTTGCAGATGTGTCTCCAGATTTTAATCAAAGTTGGTCCCAATTCCCACCCTTGCTTTGTCTAGAATGGCAGATCTGACATCCCATCAGATGTTACTCATTTCATGCAAAGAGTCCAGTAGTGGGTGCTGCACTTACAAAAGCTCAGGTCTGCAGAGTCTCCCCAGGGCCTTGCCGTTTTTGTGCCAAACCCCCCTCCTCTGTTTCTCCTTCACGTCCCGCTCCGGCTGACTTGGCCTGTGCGGTGCAGGTGGTGGAAGACGGCTATGAATTCTTTGCCAAGAGGCAGCTGGTAACCCTATTCTCAGCCCCCAACTACTGTGGCGAATTCGACAACGCTGGAGCCATGATGAGCGTGGACGAGACCCTCATGTGCTCCTTCCAGGTCCTGTCAAAACGGCACTCCGTACTCAGAAGGCTGTCTTCAGCCCTAGGGTTCTCTGTCCTTCCTCATGGGCCTCTAGGCGGGCTTGGACTTGTTCAGATGGTTGTTTTGTGACAGACTGATTCTCATCAACATTTTTCTGATTATTTTATTTAATCTCTACTATTTTCTTTCCTCCAGATCTTAAAACCAGCTGAAAAGAAGAAACCCAATTCCAGCCGACCAGTGACGCCACCTCGGAATATGGTCACAAAGCAAGCCAAGAAATGAAGGGGCGGAGCTTGGGAAAATTTTGGGGGGGGGGGGGGGGCAGGGCAGATGCTGCGCTGGACTTGGACCGTCCGGTCTTTGTCTGCTTGGAATTCTCCGGTTTCATGGTCACACAAACTGTCAGCTGCCTTTTTTTTGTATTTTTTTCTCCTCCCGTTGCAGCGACCAGCAAAGACCAGTATTCCAAGATAATGGGCAAAACTATTTTATTGTTTTTTTTTTTTTTTTTTTTTACTCTGACTAAATGGCTGTTTCATCTTGAAAAACAAACTAAATTAAAAACAAAACAAAGTTCAGGTCTGTGAATTTGTCTGCCACATTTCAGCAGGTGTATCCCAGGCGGAGAGAGGACCATTGTGGAGCAGAGCTGATGCCTCCCACCCGCCACCGAACTGAATTTAAATGGTCGCATCACTTCTTTCTTATGGAAGAAAACACTATTACTTTTCATGTTCAGTGATAGACGCCCCCTATCCAGCTAGTTTCTCAAACCACTGTGAAAAACCCTTGCAGTTACCACACATAAAACAGCCTTCTCAGATTATAAATTTAGACAGTTTGCTTTCCCCTCCTTTCTCCCAAAACTGTCAGGTATCTGAACTTCTTTGAATAAAGCAGTTACTATAATTTTTTTTCACCCTGTTTAAGTTCTGATTTTTGTAAATCATACAAACATTTTTCACCGCTTTTAACGTTATACACCTTTGTCTATGTAAGGGACACGTAGATGTAAGGAGCTTGTTCTGATGAGCTGGCTTTTTGATGTGTTTTGAATGCTGAATCCTATGCGGGAATGTACAATGTGCGCGGAAATGACTGGCATGAGAGCGATGGCGGATCTTTTGTTGCATGCATTTAGAGTTACAATCTCATTACATGGCGTTTTCTATAATGAGGCACGCAAACCTTAGCATGCCTTAAGCTAAATGTAGCACTTCAGGTACTTGTCATTTTGCAACTCGAGTTCGGTAATTTTAAACCTTAAGTTTCATTTAAACGTTATATGATGTCCCATTTGAAACGTGCTGTATATAAGATCTTTTGTTTCATCTCGGCAATAACGTTTAAAAAGTTTACTCTATTGTATACTTGTTTAATAAACGTTTTTGAGTTTAGGGGGCATCACAAACGTCCAAGTCCTCTGTCTGTTTATTGGTAACACGAAATCGGGGAAAAAAAAACGTATAGGGAAATTGTCACTTTAAAACTTCTGGAAGTGAAAGACATTCGCCTTTATAGGGTTAAAAGAGTTCCAGTATGTTTTCCATCTTTGCAAAATGGAACACCGTTCAAAGTAAAGCAATACATTAATGCGGACATGCCGCATACATTTCAGTGCAAGGGTCAAATAAGTAATGGGAATACACTGATTATGCGAGGGAAGGTTGCCTCTCTAAGGGATCCTTCCTTTGCAAATTTAATTTCACTCAAGGATTAATAAACCATCGCAGATTAACGAATGAGCCACTAAAAGCCCTGTGGAAACTCACGAAAACATGACGCTTTTTAGTGATCGCTGACTACCCTGGTTAAAGACTGCCATCTAGTAGCCAGAAAGGGGACCTAATTGTGAAATTATTAACAAGGAACTTGTTAAAAAGGAATCTTCAGAGATATCGTAGAATGCAATGCATCGTAAAATGTTTAAGCATGAAGCCGATGTGTAGTTTTGAATATGCTCAGGAGAGGGATGACGAAACGGTCTCATGTCCCATATACCTTAAGTTAGAAGCGCCGATACCGTCTTAAAACATGAAAACGGTTGTGGGTTTAAGGAACTGCACACCTCTGAATGTGGCTTCACAGGCGGTATCTCCAGCGGATACGGCAGACGCAGAGAAAAGCTTTTCCTGCTTAGGAAGAACAGGATCGGCGGCATATAGGCGGGGTTCTATACGTCAAAGGTACAAGGAAAAACGGAGGAAAAGGTTTAATCAACAAGGCGGTAACGTCTCTACAGGTAGGCTATACGTACTTTCGTCTTCAATCTGCAATGTTTATAAAGTTTATATGCTCAGCGTGTGAATTACAATGTAGCAATTAGAGTTTAAATCGTATTTTAAAGCTACAAAATCGCGTTTCTACACAGCTGATTTAGACATTATCTATGCTTATCCAAATGTGTAATGCAGGCTTCCATTTAATAACTGCAAGTTAAAATCAGGCAAATTTAAAAAACCAACATTAGTTTTCCCGAAAAACAGGAAATCACGAGTTATCCACATGGCACAAAAGTCAAATTTCCCTTGTTTCGTGCAGCTAATTTTGTTTGCTATCATATACATTTTGTGTAAGAGTATTCATACATAAAAAAGAAGTGTTAATTTGGAAAAAGGGAGGTTTTTTATATTTAAGGTAGGGCTATTATGTGGAGTCTGAATTTGAAAGATAACCCAGTGCATCTTCTGGATCGCTATTACCGTTAAATACAATTTGTTACTTTTTTAAAAAGAGGAACAAAAGCCGTGGGTATTGTACACGATCGACCCAACATGTAAGCTCTCACGATGGAGAAAACCAGATTTGACAATGCATTTTTGCCTTGGCTTGTTTTTGTAAACTCCACACGGACTTCTTGTTTAAATCACGGGTCCCCATAGTCATATATTATTTACATTTTGCCCTGATTTTCATATTTAAGTGAAAGTACAGATGTCATACCACAATGTTTATCAAGTCATCCAGTAAATGACTAAAAGTAAAAGCAAAAAATACCTGGTTTAAAAGTATTTAAGTATCAAATGCCAAAAGTCGCCTTACTACTTATTCGAATAATTTGGCCTTACAAAAAGCAACCTGTCATTTTAAATTCAGGTAAGACAGGTTTTAACACATCATTGTAAATAACAATGCATCATAATAAGGAAAACATTTGTGGCGAGAGTTTTCGTTTTACTGAAGAAAAGTGGCGAAACCTGTCGAACTTGCATGTGCAGGTTAGCCGAGCGACATGTTATTGTTTATATTCCGGTAGGTTACACATACTCTATAAGCATGAGCCAACAGCGTCCCTCGTCCTCAGCTGAAATGCCTGGTAGTTCAACGCAGTCACCACCATTATTTCGGTATTGGTGCCTTTAGCTTTGATGCTGTTAACTTTTTGAATATTCATGAAGTTTAAATATTAGCAAATGTCAATAACTTAATCGCTATATCGTGAAACTCTACATTGTTTTTAAAGACAGTAGGTAAATCAAATTCTTTTTAACAACAACAATAATAATACCATTATAAGGATAATAGGCTCAGAAATATAGTAAAGTGAAAGCAAAACTTCTAATAACTTAAAATACTCAAACACAAATCCGGACAAAAAACATCTGTGCGTGTGTCAGTAAATGTGTTTATTCGTTCATTGTGCATACTGAAACAAAAACGATGTACTGAACAGTACACAACGAATATACAATTCACATGCAACTAGCATGAGTCGGCTGTGATGGTGAACATCACTTCTTGCAGGTGTGATAAGAGATTGATTGGTTCTGTGAGCTGGAGTTCTGGTGGTTTATTGAGCAACCCCTGTATGCCAGTTGGGGCGTCCACATCTGGATGGTGCTACTTAGGGTCAGACTCCTGAAGCCCAGAACGTTTAGTCCAATGTTGTGATTATATTTCGTTGCTCCTCTCCCCATTCTGCAGTACGAGCCTCTTCGATTAATTGCGGAGCTGTGTTATTGCTGGGCCCCCTGGTAACATCCACCATGTCTCGCTACCTGAAGCACTTTACGGCTGTAGGCGATGACAAGAAGAGCATCACCAAGTGGCATGCGGAGGAACTGCATGACGTCAGGGGGGTACAGGAACAGACCGCGGCGGGCGCCACCCCGCCCGTTACCTTCCGAGAATCGTGCCGCAAGCTCTTCAGCTCAGAGCGGTTTCAGGTAAATCAGTCTGTGCACTTCTGCTCATAATATAACAACAAACGTTATAATAAACACTAAAGGCGAACGGTGAAGAGAAATCCAGCCCAGAATGTCAGCACTGTGCATCACAGGGTAGGTAACTTACCCTTATTGTAGTTGAAAGGAGGGTCTGTCTGTCTCGGTCATTTGTCCTGCCAGCGTTTTTATGGTCTGTCGTATGGCGGCTTGTGATTGCAGAATCAGTGCTTTGAAACCCAGGTCACCACCTGGTGTAACCCAAACGGACCCTTAAACAGACTTGCACGCTTCGACTGTTGTCTCTTGTCAGATCACGGTGGTCTGTCTCGTCATCCTGGATGCCACCTTTGTCCTGATTGAGTTGCTCATGGACCTGTCCATCATCAAGTCGGACCACGAAGAGGTCGCTCCCCAGGTAAGCCTTATACGAGCATCACTTCATATTAGTATGGCTCAGTGGGTTAGTCTGTGCTGTGTCCAGAATGTCACTGATTTGCATCATGTGGCCGGCAGAATGATTATATCACCACTGGGCCCTTAAACAATGCCCTTAACCCATAAAACTGCTCCAGGGGCACTGGGAAAAGGCTGACCACTTCTATATGGCTCGCACTTCTATATGCGTGTATGTCTTTTAGAAAAACAAGATGGGGTAGATATCCAAAGATTCCATTGTACTTGCTACCTATAAACAAAGGCAGTCTGTTTTGTTAACATATTATTTACTGTTAACATAGGTCAACAAAGATTTTGTCGCACAAAAACTAAGGGAGTGTCTTTTATGTACATTTTAATGCTGATTTCAGAATGATTAGGCATGTTAAAGATTAATTTAGGAAAAATGATTTTATTTCTATTTGAACATTTTTAAGGCTTTACAGAAGGGTGCAACATACTGTAAGTGTGTTTTGCCAGAGTTTACAGGCTGTAACTCATCTGACATGTTGAGTTGGGGTCCTGCTATCTCTCCGTAACCCAGTTCTCTGCCAGCCGGTGATCAGTTCTCAGTGTAAACATCTGTGTGCTGTACTGTCTCTCTCTCTCTAGGTCCTCAGGCTAAGCATATACTTCTGCCTTTTAGATGAGTGACTTCCGCCATACAAATATACTGTAAATATACATATAGTGTAAAGTTTAATTGTGTCACTCAAAATCCTTATGTAACAGGTAAACTCTAATTAAATATTTGAATTCAGAACATCTAGGTTGATCCTTCTGTAATAAACACACTACACAATGTGCAGTGATGCTTATATGAAACAGACGATGAGGCAAGTTTAAATTGAGAATTAAAATGTACAGGAAATTATATTGCAAGCAGAGAACTATTAACACGAAGAAAAACGAACTTATCAATGCCTACATATACAGCGTGGAATGTGATTATTTTTTTTTGCTAGAATCAGCACATACTTTATGTGCTTCCTGCGTCATGACAAAAACTGCGTTGCGTATTCAGGTTCTGGTTTTTAATCTTCTGTTTCTAAGCAACACCTGTGCTGTGCAAATTTATAGATGGTGGTTAAATGGCTCAGTAGTAGCCACACAAAACTGTAAATTACTGGCTGTATTCAAAAAAGGAATGGAACAGTGATATCCTTTTATACTTTAGTAGATGAGGGATAGCTGACCAAACGGTCACATTTTGGTGTTTGACTGATATCAAATTCAATGAGAATCCTCTTTCCAGTTTGGTAGGTTGGGCGTATTTTAGGGGAGCTTTAGCTGTTCTAATGTTTTGTAGCCCCCCTCCCAAATAAATGCATATTTATTGGCTTAAGTCATGAATAGTTTTCCGTCAGACTCCCCCCCCCCTCCCAATAATGCACTATAATGTATTACAATGTCTACAATGGGGTGAGATCTAAGCTTGTGCACCATCTTCTGGCCCAAACAGGTGTTCCATTACCTGAGCCTGGCTCTGCTCACCTTCTTCATGTTGGAGCTGGCAGGAAAGATCTATGCCTACAGATGCGAGTTCTTCCACCACAAATTTGAGGTGTTTGACGGGGTGGTGGTCATCGTGTCCTTCGTGTTGGATGTCGTCTACATCGCCAAGGAGGACGCGTTCGACGGTGTTGGCTTCCTCATTTTGCTCCGGCTGTGGAGAGTAGCCAGAATCATCAATGGTGAGCCCTGCTCCTATGGTAGAGGCCTAGTAGTGAGGTTCAGCTGTGTGGCATCTTTGTTCCATTTCTTCATTTAATCTGCAGGCATCATAGTATCCGTGCAGAACCGTGCCTACCACAAAGTTGAGGTGCTCACAGAGACCAATAATCACCTTGCCCAGCAAGTTAATGACCTTCAGGAACACAACTCCAGGCTGGTTAGTTTGGCTCATTTCCACAGAGTTTATCTTCATTCTTCAGACTAATTGAAAGATATCAATTTGCCTCTGTTTAACTGACCTTTCTTTCTCCTTCCAGGAACAAGAAAATGACAGACTACGTACACTTTTGCGAAACAATGGGATTGTATTTTGATGGGTGTGAGGAAATGGTGGATTTTCCTATTGTGGAAGAAATATTTTTTCCAACATAAAACAAATCTGGGATCATTGATTCACCGGATGGGATTTTCAGGTATTAACATTGCAGACTGCATCATGAGTGCAATGCCTGTATATTAAGTATATTTTTTACTAAAATGCAATATGCATGGTATTATATGTAAGGAAAATTTGTCCATGGTTAAGCATGGATATCTGGTGATGATAGACTGTTTTAACAGTCCATACCTAATTTCTTAATACATCTAAGTGTTTGTCAGTCACATTCTGTAGGGGGAAAAATATTTCCACCTTTTTATATTTCTACGGTCAATGTTATGTGTGCATAAGTGAATGAGAACAGCAATATATAAAACTGAACATGTCCATTGTATTATTTTGAGAGAAAAACTCTTTATTAACATGTTATGTTGAGAAACACTGTCCCTCTACATATATGCCTTCCTGTTCAGTTAAAAGCAGAAATCTCACACATGAACCTTAGTAGCGCAAACAAGTTTGAAAACAAACCACAAACCAGCAAATCTTTAACCAAAGATAGTTACAGTTGCTATGAGGACTTGTGTAGCTGTAAATACAGCTCAGCCCTGCTGTGTTCACCCAGGAGGCTGGGATTTCTGGCAGACATTTGGAGAATCCTCTATATTGTTGCATATTTAGGAGAACAGTTTGCCTTATCAATGGTAAATTTCATCATCCTGGTTATTTATTTATTTTCAATTTTACAAAATGAAATGAAAATACCCAGAATGCAATGGGGAGACAGTGGACTATAACAGTTCACCACTGAAATCAGTGCTGCGTAACCAGTCGTAACGCCTGATGGTCGTCTCGCATCGCTGGTTTAAGAAAGTGGTGGTCAGTGCATAAAACCAGCAAATGCTTTCAAAAGCTTGCCTTCAGTGAATCAGTAGCCCTTTTGGGAAAAAGCTGTCTGCTTAAAAAATGCACACAACCACTGACATTCAATTGTCACAAGCAAGAAGATGGTGGAGGACATCATCTGCGTTAAGCTACTGATTCTCCTCCTGGCTAGAGCCATCCTGTCCTTCAAACAAAGGGGAAGAAGAAATCAAAGGGCAGCTTGGCATCGATGGTGGGAGGGGCCCTGTAGCCTGGCTGGGGGGGTGCGGACACGTCCACGAAGGTGACTGAGGTGGAGATGGAGGCAACCCTGTTTCCGCCTGTGAGAGTTTGCTGCGGGAGTGAGAATAAAGGATCAAGAGCAGTCATCAAAACCAGCAGCTTAGCTCACCGTTTCTCACTGGTGTGAGCCTTTTTTAAAATAGGAAAATTGCCAAAGCATTCTGCAATCAGGATTCAAATACTTTGAATGTTAGATGTTCTTGAGTACAGCATAAAATTTCTGTGCACATTTGTGATACGTTCAATCAAATCAAAATCAAATCATTTCCCATTTGGTTTTAGTATTAAGTATTTATGGGTTTTTACTTGAGCATTTCAAGCTCAAGTCTATCTGGAAAACAACCCGTAGAGCATTTTATAGCGAACCTAAATACCCTTTATATGACCAGGACAAATGTACGTTATAATGAGGGAACTCTGAGGGGGCTGGAGATACCAGGCTGCTGCTGCTGCTGCTTCGGATGACCTCCGTGACTTTCACGATCTGAGCCTGGGGGTTCACCAGGGATCCATACTTGGTCCAGCTCACCTCAATGTCACGAGAAAGAGGAATAGTGCAACCCTGCAGGAGCTGTGCCAGCAGAAGGAGGAAGGATAACAAGCAGTCAGACACAGGGCTCTTAATTTAACAGGCAATTACATTTTTAAATTCAGAGATTAATAAGTGTGAAAGACAGAAGTCAAGCTCTTCAATTTGGTTGCCTGCGTGGCATTCTAACAACCAATTCTAAATGTATGTTAAACAGCACCTGCTGTACTGCTTAGAATTGTTTTTACACAATGTGTCTTAAGATTTCGACTCGTGATTTTTGCATAAGAGACAGGAACTTGCATCTGACACCCAACCACTTAAGTAAGATTTGAGACGTCAACATGTACAAACGCAGAGTTCGAAGCAGAACATTAAAATTAGAAGAAATCCATATGCCATCAAAACAGCACAGACATCAGCTTTCGGACTGTGGCAGTAAAGCCCCGATTCAGATCCTTACTGTGGGCGTGGTTTGTGTTTCGATTGGCACCCAGTCCGTGACCTTCTGAGGCGGTGAGTTCCCGAACGATGCCACATACTGTGGAAGCTCCTGACCTTGCAGAACCTTGAGAAGCACCTCAGAAACCACTGAACAGTTCCCGGCATCCTCCAGTCTATGGAGAAAAACGCGTCATTCAGAGATTTATATTTATTAGCCCATAAAAAACAGACAGACAATATACTCGGGAAATCCATATTAAGAAAAGGTAACAAGACAAAACAACCAGGGACTGATATGGGGTTTCAAAGTAGGCCAACTATCCCTCTGTAATGCATGCCATCGGAGATGATTTGCGGAATTATAGCCGTTTGTTTCTGGGAACAATCTAAACATCACTGTGACGGTCTCTCAAGATAATAAATGTATTAATGTCTTGAGCAGGGGAATAAATGAAATAATATGAGTCAGAAGCAGATGATGGGTGGAAAGGCAAACTGAATCATTTAAAAATAGGAAGTAAAAGTGAAATTGCACAAAAGACACGAATGTGTGGTCACTGGTCAGGCAGCCGTTGCTAAAAAAAAAAAAAAACACCTACTACTATATAAAATGAATAAATTAAATAAATATGTATGTATGACTATGAGGGACACGGAGGTGAAATGTGCGAATCGGAGGTGGTCCGGGCCTAGGACAGGATAACTAGCCATCTAAGGGTGGGGGAGATAACTATTTCTTGTTCAGGATCAGAATATCTTTAATCACAACTTTATTGATCCTTTACTGATTCCTTTTTTTGGGGAAATTCTTTTTTACGCCTCCCTCAACTTGCTCAAGGACCCGCAGACATGCTGAGGCTGGGTTTGAACCTTGTTATTGTTATTATTATTACAGGCAAACACAGATTGTCACAAGATAATTCACAAGAAAACTCCCAATAGGTTGGAAAATACTCATTGATACAAAAACATCCGATTGCGAGGTGTGACAGTGATATAGAAGATATTTAATGGTATATCAACCATCTTCTGTATTACTGATACTCCAAGCAATGACCCCAAACATAGCCTTAATGAAATCGCAATACTAAATTATATTATAGATACTAAATTAAATTCTCATTAAGCGGTTCTGCGCATGAAAATGGGTGACGACAGTGTAGTCTAATAAATGTCACAAAGAAACTTTATCGTAAGTCTGTACGTACAGAAGCTGTAAATTCCCACAGTGAAGTAGGTACTTGTCCTATGAGATCATATGTCATCATTATTATTATTATTATTATTATTATTATTGTTATCCAGCTCTGAGCCACTGGTAATGTCTCACCTCAGTGTACAGCCAGACACCATGTTGACCCCAAAGAGGACAGGGGAGCGAGGCAGGGACTCTGTCAAGCAGTCCTGAGAGGCGGAGCTCTTAAGGAGGGTCAGACTGCCCTTCTTGTTGGTACTCTGGACAATGCCAGTGCAGGGAGAGGGGTTAAAGACAACTCTCCTGGTTTACGAGGAACATCATTATTCTTAAAAATGCCATACTGGTCAATGGTATGGCTTGAATATATGAGATATGCTTAACCAAGGTTTAACGGGGAACACTGTAAGTGCGCCCTAATGATCAGCAATAAATTCATTGCAATACGACACAAAACATGACTGTTTGGGGAAAAAGGATATTCAGCAGTCCTTGATCCAGCCACGAGAGGGAGTCCAACTACATAGCCAGGATTTCCACTTGAAGGGAAAGATATTTCTGCTGCACTGTCCTATCAGAGTATACAAGACACTGTCTATTTTTCAGTGTTTCTCAGCCGAAGATCAGAGATTACGTTAGACTTAGACCGCTAGCGAGGTGGCGTTTCATGCAGACACCACGCGAAGCAGATGATTAGATCATTGCACAGCTAACCCCGTAAACTGTAAATATTATCAGTACAGGCGCTTTCTCGCTGAAGTTCAGTAAGCTATAGTTCCTGTCTGTTTCGATCGGAAACTTTTGTAGCTCTTGATTACTTTCAGTTCATAAGAACAGGAATTGGCACCTCTATACTAGATTAGCATGGGAAATGCAAAAAAGTTTGTAGGTTAAACTTCACACACCCTTTCATACAAAACTACACCGCCACTCCAAAACAAGGGACGATAAAAAGTCGTTTTGTTATTTAATCAAAACGGGACACAGCTTTTTATTTATACGACACGCGACATGTTTATAAGTCATTATAAAGTATATTATCGATCGAATTTTTCGACGTGTTAATACTGTGTGCAGAAACAAGCAAAACATATTCATTAATGCATTAAATGAAACTGCGGCAATTCCATCTGCTCAATTTTTGTTCCACTACATTTTTTCTGCGCTTCTCTGTAACTTCCAAGTTCGCGCCGCCGCTTATGGTCAATCAATCAGCAAGTATATCGCCCCCAACTGGACAGGGCTGTGAATCACTTAAGGTTACGGTAATATGACGGAAAATATTCGGTTAACGCAACCTCAGATCCAGACATACTCAAGAATAAGAACAGAAAAGGTAGCTTCCATACGGAACCTGTACAAACACAATTTGGAAGTCCTGCTGGATGGGCAGCATGCTGCTGTTGACGGCTCCCAGGACAAAGGAGGCACTGCAGCCCACTATCGTCCCTGCTTCGCTGTAGGTGACCACGTAACGAACCTGCAGGTGGCGACATTAAAGTATCCGAATAATCCTACCCATCCAGCACTGGAGGTAGCACCGTGACTAATGATGCAGCTAAATAACCACATAAAGCTATATAACCCTGAGAGTCTGCTGTAGAACCGTCAAGCAAAGTCCTTATAAATAAATTGCTTCGCAGAGGGATCCAGCTGTATGAAAGCGAGGAATAACAATGACATACAGTGAACAGTGTCTCTAATTCCCACCTGCAGAACCACATTGTTACACACTGCAGTCTCGGCACTGCCAGGCTGCTCCAGCAGAACTGGGCTGTAAAGAGAGCTGTCACTGTGCTCCAGGATGGTACGTGTGCCTTCCAGTGACTGCAGGCTGATGGAGGATGTCTCCATGGCAACCGCCTGGCCCAAATGAGCAACATCACAAATTATGTCACAGATCAATTCAATGGCTTCAAAAGCAATACATATTATGCAATAACTTTAATTGCAGGATTTCATAATTCAGGGAGGTACGAAGGCTCAGTGGGTGGCACTGTCGCCTCACAACTCCAGGGCTGGAGGCTGGAATGTTGCCCCTGGTCTGTGTGTGTGGAGTTTGCACATTTCCCTGGGTTCTATGGTTTTCTCCCATTCTCCAAAGACTGCAGTTAGGTCAACTGTCATCTCCTAATGCTTGTGTGACCTCTGTACTGGATGACCGATACATAATATGTTTGATAGTTAATAATGCTGCAAAGCTGGGCTCTATAAGTGCCATAGAAGATTTAAAATTTAAATTATTATATATTGTATGATTTTCATACTGACCTCTTTGACTGTAAATGATATTCATGTATTTATATACAAAACACAAACCGCAGACTCACTTTGCTGCCATCATTTTTCATCTGAAAAAGAAAGAAAATTTATACTCAGAACCTAGACAGAAGGCGGAGCCAAAACTCATCATCCAGGGAAGGGGCGTGAAAAACTGGCGGCCACCTGAAGGGGGCGCCAGAAGGCCCGGCAAAGGAGGGCGACACGCCCACTCACAGAGAGCACAGAGAAGCCGGCGTATCTCTGCAGGCTCAGGGCCGGTAGGGCGGCACAATCCCGCACCAGGGCAAAGCTGCGGATGCACTGGGTGGTCTGGTCTGCGAGGAACGCTGGGGGTAGAAGTGGAGACGTGTGGATCGATGCTTAGTGTCAAACAGCTGGTGGAGGTAATAAGTACCAGTACATGCCAAAGCCTCTCCGTCGCATCTCTCCCAGTGTCTGTGTGGGGCTGCTCTGGGTCCACTGGTTCCTCACAACAGACGAATGACTAATTGGTGACTCCAAATTTCCATTAAGGGGTGACCGTGTGTGAGGATATGCACCCTGTGATGGACTGGCATCTTCGCCCAGGGTGTGTAAAGTGCAACTGCTGACAGTGATATACTCGGAAAATAAAAATTTTGAAATCTAATGTAAAATCTTGACCTTTATAACTCGGACTTCCTTAATGTTATGAAGTGGGGATGTTATATAGGGCGATGTTTCCTAACTCAGTCCTCGCGGAACCCCCGGACGGTCCACGTTTTTGCTTCCTCTCAGCTCCCAGCGCTGCCTGTACCAGGTATTCGGTGTTCCTGATTGGCTGGGAGCTGGGAGGGAGCAAAAAAAACGTGGACTGTCCTGGACTGGGTTGGGAAACACCGACATAGAGGGAAGGTAAATGTGCTTATGTTCTGGAGGTTCACCTAAATAGTCTGCGTAAAGTTCAGGCAGAAACCTAGCAAATCATTGCAATCACAGGACAGAACCAAGCGTTTTCACCCACCAGCCGGGTTTGCATCAGAGCAGTGGGCAGTCCCCACGGGGGCGGGCAGGCGGAATACAGTCCTCCTCCGTGTTTCGTCTTTGGTCTGGATGGTGTCACCATACTGAGAAAACAAAACAGGGGGCTGATATATCATGTGCCCCACCGCAGTGACAACAGCAGCCTTACAGATGAGCGACACCTCACCATGTATCCAGGCCCCGTGTGAGAGTCTTGTTTGTCAGGTGGAGATGAATTCAAACTGAAATAAAACCCTAGAAACCGCTGAAAGAGGCCAGCAAAGTTCCCAGTGGTGGGAACCTCGATATTCCCAAAAGACAACCCCTCTTCATCTACAACAGAAAAAAAGCGGCTCTTTCAGAAAACGCTTCAAAACTATCATACGGAGGCAAAAAGGAACTAGAGAGAAGTGATGCTAAATGTCGCACATCTTACTACAACAAACATTATGAAATGAATCTCATTCCATTACTCTATAGCAGTTATTTTATTCCAGACGTATTTTGTGAATAATCAATATAATTAAACATCCCTTCTTATTCAGCACTACTTTTCTAACAGAGACAAATGCTTCGGAGCTGGCGAAGGACCCTAAGCGTCCTCTTAAAAACCGTCTCTGTACATTCGTATTTGACATTACAGTTAGCTGTGTGTATGCAGAAGATGTCCGTGTTGGCCTCCCGCTGGATGGACGCCTGCACCCACGCCGGTCCGTCTCCCGCTGCACCCAGCGAGTAGCGAGCCGTTTCCAGGCGGCACATCTGTTTGTCAGTGCTGAAGAGACAATAAACTGCACTTAACAGACCGTAAGCAACGCATCTCAACCTCTTTATACATCCAGTAATAACAAAAAGGACATTAAACTAATGTAAATCAGTTATGTATGACACTAGACCAACCAAACCTCTGGACATTTTCAGTATCATTATATAACTGATTACACAGACCAACGAGGGGAATCCTAATATTTCACATAAGCAACCTAGTGGTTATGTGACTGAACATGACCCTTAATGCACTGATCTTTGTGATTATATAGTCATTGTGGTTAATAATGTCACTAAGCACGCGCTAAATAGCGATACCCCACTGTGAACTGAAAGGCGTCATCAAATTGATGTGTCAAAGTCAGATTAAAGTATAGGATTTAACATAGCTGTTCTGATAGATTTAAATTAGGTGGCAACTGGAAAGCAATGGCTAACGGCTGTATTAAAGGACACTCAACCCAGAAATTTGCATAGGCCCTGGAAGATGGCTTCCTGATAACCACAGTCACTACAGTTACTTAGCAGATGCAGAAGTGATTTTTTTTTTAAGTTGGGCCCCAGAATCAGCAAATACCTTCGTGGCGGCAAGTAATACTGATTTTAACAGTATTGTTTGAGGATTTCCAAAGCACATTTTTCATGCAAAGTTGTAGCTCAGGGCCAGTTTGAGTGTAGCAGAGGATTGTCAAGTTTGAAGTGGGAGATATCGGCAAGGAATAAGGTCGCGTATAAAATTGGGCCACTTGCATGATACGATCCACCGAGCACGAGGTGAAGAGCGCTGATTCCTCGCCGCAGTCCGGGTCACAGCAGCAGTTAATGTCACACCGGTCCTGCTGCACGTTGCACGGGCACACACTAGAGACTGAAAATGGGGTTATCAGTCATTATTTTATTATTTTATGTCAGTCACGGGCGTCCCACGCACAGGCACTTGATATCTCACCGTCCGTAACAGCAGGAGGAAGCGATCCAGAGACGGGCAGGGGTCGCCAAGGCTGCACCGTGGGCACTGCCGTCGGGGGGGTGCTCGTGCTGACGGACGTCTTACTTGAATCATAGTCTGAAGGACTGAGACTTCTGGGGACGGTCTCCGTCACCCCGGTGGCTTCATTAGAAACCGTGCTAGCACTCGATTCAACAACTGTAGGTGAAGTTTCAGACCTCTCCGGCAAAAGAGTCGTTGCATTATCCCCTGTTTCAGTGCTATTGAAAATTGCATTTATATTGGTCAACGCTTCAGTCGCGTTTGTGGAAAAATTTAAATAACCTTTATCTGCTTCTGCAACAAAGGCTGCATTTTTAAAAATGCAAAATATTAAGATACACAGCCCATTTCGCATTTCGCCTAGCAACAGTGTACCAACACTTTGTATCCAGGAATCAAGCTGGCGGTTTCCTGCCAAGGGCATTCTGGGACTTATGGTGAATTAATTTAATTTAATTATGATGCAATTTACAGGAGCGTATGCTAGTGGAATTACACATATATAATTGTATAGACGCATATTGTATATATTTTTATTATTGTATGTTTATTTTTGTTGAATAATAATTTAAGCACATACTGTAACGGAAGGAAACAGACACATTCATTGGCCATCATGGCTCAAAAGCAGGCATGTTTGTTGCTATGCTATTGCAGTACGAGAGCCGAAATGGCGTCAGTTTCCGAGTTCGCCACTCCGGAGAGACGACGGACACCTGGGACACATACTGTGTCCTCCAGAGCTTTCGGAGGTCGCTGTGAAGTCAGTCAGCTGTAAAATGTGGAACACTGTCGCTTTTTGTTCAGTCATCACTAGAATAACCAATAGCTCTTACTGGAATACAGCATTTAAAAGGAAGCTACGTTTTAATGTCACTTTAATAAAAAATAATAAATATGCAGCCTGGTTAAAATTTTAACCATAAAATTTTAAAAGATACGCGGACATTTCCCTTGAATTTTTCTTTTTTTTTTTTAAATGGATGGTCAGTGAAGATAATTTAAAATATAAAAGCAGGATTGAAATGTGTTACTTTTCTATTTCAGTTACTTTCACACTTTTCGGTTCCCTTTAAAACATTTTCAAGACATTTCGTGTTGACTTTCTAAAGTCCCCGTGACCGCACACGTTTAACCGAAACTGCAGCAGACATGCATCTGCTGTGCATTCGGCCCGTTACTGCGCACTGTGCGCAGCTGGCATTGGTGCAAAGTACTTCTCTGCAAAAATGAGTGCCGTCTCAGGATGCATTCGACTGCATTTCTGGCAACAGACAGAATTTGTGTTCTTTATTACATAAAGCGTGGACTTGCACGAACCCTTGTGCAGCCACGATGACTGGCCTTTTAAGGAAACCACCGATTGCGTGTATATAACAGCTAATGACGTCAAGGGAGGAGTCACAAGACCTCAAACGCGGGGGCCATAGTATTCCACTACATCGCTGAGAAACCCGGCTGTTTGCGAGGTCCTGTGTGAGAGAGCGTTCGGCTGGGAGCGATGGCGCATACGCCAGGGGCCGGGTTCGTGAAGACCTAGAAGCGTGGCCGGCATCGGGAACAGTCTGGACTCCAAAACAGGAAAAGAGACGCTAACGTGTTTTCCCGCTGCGGCGACGACCTTGGCGCTATTAACTGCTTGTTAATCTTCGGGGAGGCGAATGCGCTTCGGCTGAGAAGCAGACCGAGGCAGGACGCGGGGGTAGGGCGAGCGTTGGGGCTGGTAGGTGGGGTGGGTGCCTGCTTTTGGGGGATGATCTCCGTACTTTCCTATGGCAGACTGGTTGCCAGGGCTGTCCTGGGCGGACTTTCCCAAACCGATAGCCGGGATTACAGCCTAGTGACGGCGAGCTGCGGCTTCGGGAAGGACTTTCGCAAGGGGATCTTGAAGAAAGGCATGTGCTACGGGGACGACGCCTGCTTTATAGCCCGTCACAGATCCGCCGACGTTTTGGGTGAGTACGGGTTTGTATGAAGCCCTGCTGCTGGTGCACCGGGCGATCAGCGGCATTTATCGGTCAGCGCCCCCGGCTGTATCCGATGTATATGTCAACACGTGGTAATAGTGCGCCGGGCGCCCAGCAGGCAGCGTATTGTCTCCGTCCCCTTCGCTCCCTTCCCTTGTTCTCGTATGCCCGCGTTTGCACAGATGCACAATGAAGATTCGCGCATCTGTCCTCCTGTCACTTTACCTGCTGCCCTCCAGCTCGGCTAATCTGTAATTCTGGGTGGCCTCAAGAGAAAGAGGCGTGATGTTTTTTTGCCCGAAGACTAACCTGCTGATCAGTACCAGCGACCTTTTACCTAGAAAACCATTAATGACAGCTTCACGAACATTTCTGTGCAATCAGGCAAAAATAAAAAAACGTGAAATGTGTGCTTATTTAAGTCGTTTTGTACACGGGTAGGCAGGATCTGCGCTTTGTTTCTTAAGGATAATTTTGGTTCAAAATGCTTCATATGCCTTTGTCCGTATTGTCAACAGCCTTAAGGCGGATGTTTGTCCCCTAATCGATAATATTCATCCGGAAACATTTTGATGTCCCTTTTTTATTTTTGTGTGAGATTTCAGATTTTTTTTTGTAGTGATTGGTAAACGATCCTTGCGGCTCCAGCCGTTTAAAGGTCAGGATGGACGAGCGTGGAGGCAGCCATGTTGTCAAAATAAACCACGTTTCTTAGGCGGAAGGGAAACGCTGTGCCCTTCAAATATCCTGCACACGCCTGGTTTCACGTCTCCGGCAAAGTGCCTTATCGGCAGGATATTAGTTTCTGTGAAAACACAAATGTGATTTCTGATACGCATTAATTGCTAATCGATTTATTAAATCGAGCCTATGGCTTGTTTCTTAATGTCATATTGAGTAAATAATTCCGGTATCGGCTCACTGTGCAGCTGAAATTCAGATTTTTTGGGACTGTTTGAGTATTGAAGGCAGTCGATCCTCCACCCCCCTAGACGTCCACAGATTGCATCCTTAGTTAATGGAAATCACCGTGTCACTTCAATATATGCATTTGCCACCTGTTAATTTTTAAAAAATAAATACAGTAGTATTAACCAGCGCTGTAGAAGTACTGCCCAATGTACTGATTGTTTTGAAACGCAATCCATGTGCCTTTCTGTGACGGACAGTTATTTACATATGGAAGCACAGCATGTTCTAGTATGAAGAAGAGTGATCTGCAGGTCAGTGAGCTGTCTGTGTCCTACTGGGACTTGTGGTCTGATAGCTTATGTTGACCTTTGCAGATAATTCACAAGCACCTGTTTTCCTTCTGATATCTGCCGTAATTACAAGATGCTCCCTGTACATCAGACATCTTCACATGGTGAACCTATAACTGTTGCACCAGTTATTTTCTGGCTGGCAGATAAGACTTTGTATCAGGTACACACACAATCCAATCACTTGTTTTTTTTTTTTTGGTATGCCGTAATATGTAACGTTGACTTGCTCTCGCAATCTGCTTTTGATGCATTTATCCAGTGGCACGATGCTGGCGTTATATGCTATGATTTCTCAAGATTCTAACCAAGGCCTAAGCATGCATGTTACTGTTTTCTATAAAATTATCATTTGTTTTTTTAATGTCGCCGTCAGCATTGTGCAAACCTGCTCTGTAAAGCATGTGTGCTGTGTGGTCGTCAGTGTGACCTACACTTTAACGGCCTTTAAGAGCAAAGCCGGGTGTTAATGCTCCTCTCTTCACTGAGGTAGACGCTTTGTGTGCCACAGGTACCGAGTGCTGCAGCGCATTGCTGCATTCTACGATGCTCTGACTGCTTTAAATCTCCTGTCGTGTTTAAACTCTCAGCCCCCCCCCCACATTTTAGTCACATGACCAGCCCATCCAGTGCATCATCCAATGCAGTGAAACCTGACACGTTCCTGCGTGTCCCACATCAGCATCAGGGAGCTGGTTTTCCTCTCCCTGGTCTGCATGGCGTCCCACTTGACGCCGCTCCCGCCGTGTCGCTGCGGCGAGCTCCCTTGTTTTGTACGCCTGAGGTCTGGAATGGTTCTGCTTCCATTTGCTGTAGCTGATGGCCGGTGCCAGACTCGCACTTCTGTGAGTCTGTTGTTGTTTGGATGTTACAGCAATTGGGATTTCCTCTTTGCTACCAGAGATGTATCTCTGAAGTGCTTTGGATCTTCGCGGAGAAGTTACAGCATCTTACCTGTTCCTGTGGGTGGCGTTCAGATGCATTCAGGGCTGTAGATGTGTAATCGTTGGCCGCTGCCCATTTCCTAATCGAACAGACATGTTCTGCTGTGTCTGTCGGTCCGATTAGGTCTGACATTGAAACCGGAGACACACCGATCCCCTGTCATGATTGTTACTGGATATTGAGGCTCATAATCTGCGAGTTATCATCCATCACTCGCAGACTTCGATTCTCTAAATGCTTTAGGGATCGATCAAAGCCTCCAGCTTGTAACAATGTTGGCATGACTTCCTGGCCGTGAGGTGTTAAGGTGTGTAAGTCTCTCTTCGCCAGACTAATACTTCAGGATGTTTTAAATAGTTGTTATGCTGAATCACAGATCACTGTGCAAAGGCCGTGTCCTTTTTCTGGCCTCTGATATAGTTACGGAGGGTGTGGGGTTTGTAAATAAGGTACTTTCAGGGGTGTCCTTTTTGAAGGCCGCTTGTGCCCTCTTGGGCTTAAAATAAATTGCTGCTGACAAACAGCATTGCAATGTGAGACCTTCCAATTTCTGGTCTGGTGCAGAAAGTCACACTTCTGGGCGTCCTTTGTGTTCATGACCGTGGACGGGCATGAGGGGCGCCGCCGGCTCGCTTCCCGTAAGGAAAGCTGGCACACTGTGTTCATTGTCTTCCCGGATGGAAAATCACGGCTAGGATCGTCCTGCCTCTTTGAATATTCATGATCCCGGATGCCGGGCTGTTAAATGTGGACCTGCTGACGTTCACTGCGTGCCGGTAATTCGTTGAATCACCGAGAAGTTGATGGACGGATATCTGACCAACGGCATAGGGGTGGGACGTTGACCTAAGATGCCGCCCTGAAGGCAGGAGGGTTTGATTTTCCCCCCCCCTCGCCAGCTTCTCCGGATGATCACCATGCCGTCACGCCTCTCTCCCGTCCACATGGAACCTCCTGCTGTCCTGCGCTCCCCGGTGTCTCTGGTCCCCGTCGCGGTCGTCATCGTGGTGCCCTTGTTCCATCCCACTGCTCCCTCCCTTAAGTAAACAAGGCTGGGATGCTCCTGCTTGGGTCCTGTAATATGGAAGCTTGTCTGTATGAATTAAGCAGTGCCGCTTCTCAGGGTTCCGTGCACATCAGGAACCCCAAGAAAGGTGGCTGGATGGAGGGGCGACCAGCAGGACTCTGGGAAAGTCCATGCGTCCGTTTCCTGTAACCTGTTATCCAATTCAGGGTCGCAGGGGGTCCAGAGCCTATGGGTGCAAAGCAGGAAACAACCCAGGGTACAAACCCATCACAGCACAGGCTCACATACACAGTTTGGTGTGGGAGAGAAACCCAGAGGAAACCCCACAATAACCTGGGGAGAACATGCAAACTCCACACGCATGGAACCCAGGCGGTGATTTGAACCCGGGTCCCCGAGGTGTGAGCTGACAGTGCTAACCACTGCCCCCCCCGATAACATCTTCAGTAGGATTTCTTCGGATGGTGTTGCCCCAGCCTCAGCTGTAATGCGCCATCCTTGATGTAAAAGTCTGGGATGGATAAAGTTGATCTTATCCTATGACCCCCCCCCGTCACAGCTCCCTGACCCATAGTCACATTTTATATAGTGCCTGATTGGCTGCATGCATGGCTGACGTGGCAGTGTAGCTGTTCTTCATTGGCTGAGAACGTTTACCTCAATTTAGGAAAAAGAATCTTTTTTTACCCATAGAATGGAGCTGCATCATAAATGTGAGTAAAACTATCTGCTTGGTTTTAAAAAGGGGGCCATACTGTTTATTCCGGTGCCTGCGGGCCCAAAGTTCTCTCTTTCCGAACCATAAATTGCTTCGGGTTGCGATCCTGCCACATGAACTCATTGACCCCCCCCGTCCCAGACCACCTGCAGCCCCCGCGTCTCGCAGCTGACACCCGACGCCTCTCGCAGCTGTTTCTCCTTCTCTCTCCTCCTCCATTCTTACACACCCCCTTCATCAGCTCCTGTGCTCCTGTGCTATATGCTTCCTGCAGTTTGCCCCTGGACCATTCGGCCAAACTGGGGGGGGGAGTCCCCTCCCTACTCATAAACAGGGGTGGTCCCACGTTGCAGTGAAATCCCTGCCTCGGGTCCTATGTCCCTTCAGTTCAGGAGGGGGATTACCATCTGACTCCGCCCTCCTGTCACATGTGCTGCCCCTATTGGTCTTTGTCTGTCTGGACATAACTTTATTGGTCATATTTAAAATAAAATATAAGTGGCATGCAGAATACAGGCTCGGTATACAATGAGTTTATACAGATCCATCCAGACTTCATGTGAAACGTTAGAAACCGTACTTGCAAATGTTTCTAAACTTAAACTATAGTTGGGCATTGGTTTGTCAGGGCACAGCACACAGTGACAGCCTTATCCAGCACTGTGTCTTATAATCCATGCACGCGAATACACACATACACGCACTGATAAACGTGTCATTACACCTTTGCTGTTTACTTTTGTCTTTAAAAAGCATTCAATCTGTAACGCTAGTTTAACACGAACAGATTGATCCATTTCTTGTACCCTCAGTAGTGATTCTAGCTTGCTAGCGTAGGTGAACCAATGTGAAAATGTCTTCTAAAGTAGGTATTTTCACAAAAAAAAAAATGCATATTCAGTAATATAATTTAAACAAAAAACATCTTATGAAGGCAGGTATCGTGTTGAATGTGATCTCCTCGCGTCTCACCGCTGTGACCCAGGCCATCCGACGCCTCTTAGTCACCTCCTCTACCTGCCGTCCATATCCTGTTTTCCAAGTGGGGAAACTGGAAAAATCTCACGTTGTGGTCCACCTTTCTGCCATTTCTACCATGTGATTTTTAGTATGACAGCCTTTCACAAAGCACGAGTGTCCCATCTTACCAAAGGTAATGTCTCACGCAAATGCTCGCACATACATGATGGCAATTTGACCCACAATACACTGCGGCTACAGTGAGTGTGATGTCATCTGATGAAGACCGATTGTGCGCCGCTGGACAGAAACGCCAAAAGGCTGAAGCTGAGCTGCTGTTATCACACCGTTAAGATCCATCCATCTTCTAACCACAGGTCGGGTTCATGGAACCTCGGACGTCTTCTCTTTACAGATTGGGTCGCATTTAGGTTTGGAAAGTAACCCTCACACACGCATATCTCATTTGCATAATCCATCTTGGGGTTATTCTGTGGTCTAATGGCGTGTTTCCCAATCCGGTCCTTAGGGACCCGCAGACAGCCCACGTTTTTGCACTGGCTGGGATGCAGCAAAAATGTGGAATGTCTGGCAGGGAGCTGGGAGGGAGCAAAAACGTGGACAGTCTGGGAGTCCTTGAGGACTGGGTTGAAAAATGGTGGTCTCGTAGATTATATCTAGGTGCTGTTTTCTGATTGGCTGAGGGCACAGGTTTGATTGACAGCAGGCGGTAGGCCATCGTCGTGGTGATACAGAATGCCTGTGTGTATCTGTGTGTGCGTGCGTTCGGTCTCTCTCCCACTCTAGCTGTTAGAGCCTCTGTCCTCCACAGGCCCCTGGCTTTGTTGGTCGCCAGGGAAAAACGCAGATGCTCAGACACGTCGCCTCCATGTCTCCCCAGGTGTGGCGGATGGTGTTGGAGGCTGGCGTGACTACGGGGTGGACCCCTCCCAGTTCTCGGGCACCCTGATGAAGACGTGCGAGAGGCTTGTGAGAGAGGGCCGATTCACGCCCAGCAACCCCGTGGGCATCCTCACCACCAGCTACTATGAACTTCTTCAGAACAAGGTTCCCCTTCTGGGTAAGTGCTGCCCCCCAAAAATGGGATCCATCTTCCTCCTCAACAGGAGATGCTGCACTCCTACTGTTGGTCTGATTGCCGCCTTCTGTTTCGTAATTGGCCTCATAGGTCAGGAGAAACAAGGTTTTCAGGGCCATGGGTGAGGTGTTTTGTGTAATTAACAGGCTGGTCTACACAATTTTCCATTGGTTCCTGTACTGGATTAAACTGGTTACACCTCTGTTGTGATGCAGTGATGCCTGACTGCCTGCCGTAACGCTACACTCCAGGGCTCTGAAGCATGGGTTCCGCCAGCTATTCTCTGCTGACTCACTGGTCAGGGATCAGCAATGTAGAATACAGCAGGCGAGGCCGGGTGACACTCTGGGATTCCGATTTCCAGTCATGGTTTCATCATTCACCCAAGCTGGGGCACCGGGTCCACACTGTGTCACCTTGTGCCCGTGGTGCATGCTGGGAGATGCCTGCTTGCCACCACGGGGAGAGACGCAGTGTGTTCTGCAGGAATGAGTCAGAGCGGCTGCGTCGTGAGTCAGAGAGACCTCTGGGAGGCCCCCTCTCGCCTGGAAGGGGTCCAGTTCTGCATTATTAAACTATTTATAGACGGGATTGTCAGGACTGGGCTGTTTCTGTCAGGGTATTATGGATTTATCCTTCTCTCATTGTTGAAACTTAGCTTTTATTTTCCTTGTGTTAGAGATGATAGGACTACTGATGTGTCTTCGTGACGGATTGTATTTCGGCCATCAAGGAGTCACAGCCATGTGGACTGGGGGGGCAACGTGGCTTTGTCAGGTGGGGGTGTTTGTGTGCGAAGGGAAGTCCCACTCCATGGGCACACATGTTTTATGGGGACTGCTGAACCCCCCCCCACCCAAGGGAATCTAACGGCTGTTTATTGCCATGTTTACGTTTCAGCGGTAGACATCCATTCGTGGGGCGATGTCAGTTAGCGTCGAGTTTGTGCTCAGAATTGGCGTCACTCCTGGGTCCCTGATCTTTCACATTTTTAAAACCAAATTTCTATAAGTTTAGGAGGGTGTTCCTTCTGTCCACACAGCGGCACACGTACCTGCAAACTGTCTTCTTAGGGGAAGAAGTACTTGCTGACTTCTGCCTCGTTTAAACTGAGGAGAAACGCATGATATGACCAGATTTCTGTGGATAATTGGCTGGCCACTCTGCCCCCACGAGCCTGCCCAGACGTAACCGCACAAGCTGCCAGAGAGCGCATGCGACTGAGACCGACCTAGAGCTGGCGAGAAGTCTGTGTCCCAGTGGAAAGTTCAGCGCTATTTACGCACACAGAGATATTTTGAGGTCCTGCGTGTGCCCTGTGCTGCTTCTGTTTTAAGCAGCACGCGGCTCCACCCACCCCACTTCGTGCCCAGCATCCAAAAGGTCGAATTCTTTCTTGGTCACAAGGGGGCAGCAACCTGAGCCTCTCCTTCCCCTGACCTCTTCACCCCATACCGCCAATGTGAAGGGTGATCTGGGGGGGCGCGGTCTTGCTGGCTGCCTCATTACAGGTCCTAAGAGCTGTCAATCATCAAGCTGCCACGGTGTAGTCTTGCGTAAACACCAGCACACCGCTGCCCCCTTGAGGATGGTTTGCAATTGAAGGACTTGAATGCTGATCGTCTTTATGTATGTAGTGAGAGTTGTGCTTGGAGCCATTTATAAATTATGCATTTAATCTATAAGAAATACTGTTCAGAAGCTTCTTGATGTAACTGAAAAACAATTAGCTGTACATTATGCTTCCCAAATTTATGATGCGTATTGAAAAGTTTTCATGTGTTTAATTTAGTGATAATTCAGCACTGTGAGCCTTTTTTTGATATGCTCACTTATTCATAAGCGTCGAGAGTGATTGGCTGGGGCTTGAGGGGGGCGGGGTTTTGGCCAGAGGCATATGCCCCGCCCCCTGAGTTGCCTCACTCTTCCTCCCTCTCCAGGCAGCAGCACGGCCTGTATCGTGGTCCTGGACCGGCAGAGGCACCGGCTGCACACGGCCAACCTGGGCGACTCGGGCTTCCTGGTGGTGCGGGGGGGTGAAGTGGTGCACCGCTCGGATGAGCAACAGCATTACTTTAACACGCCGTTCCAGCTGTCCATCGCGCCGCCCGGCGCCGAGGGGGCCGTCCTCAGCGACAGGTCAGGCTGCTGCTTCGTAACCGACGCCCCCCCCCCCCCCCCCCCCCCCCCCCACCCCCCCCCCCCCCTCGCCCGCCCCCCCCCGTCCCTCCGCCCCCCCCGGGGCCGGGGGGGCCGCCCCCAGCCACCGGTCCGGCTGCTGCTTCGTAACCCCCCCCCCCCCCCCCCCCCCCCCCCACTGTGAACTTTGACCCTGTATATTTGGCCTGGCCTGCTTCTGCCTCCCTCTCGCCTCTGCGTTTGGCCACAGGCCAGCGTTCATGACGTCATTGCCCCCGAGTCGGTTTGACGTATCCCTGTCATCTGCCAGCAGTGTTATTTGGTTACATGAGGGAGTTGTCGGGGGGGGGGGGGGTTGGGAGCTTGGCACCCAAGCTGTGCTCCAAATTCCAGTGAGGGGTGGGACTGGGGTGCCTCCCAAGCTGACCAATGCCAGAGGAGCTTTTTCCTGTGCTCCTGATTCATATCGAGTATTTTTAAGGGGTGTGAATACTAAATTCATCCATGGCCTTTTAAATGGTTTATAGTCTGTTCCCTGCTGCCCCCCAGCACTGACAGGCTGGGGTGGGGTAATAATAAGTGTCCTTGGCCCATGAGCCTATCTGCAGCTTGTATCCCTACAGCCACATAGGATCGTTCATTAAGGCTTTAGTGTTTATTGTGCATTAAACCAGAGTCCTGGGTCTTTCTCGTGGCTTACGGCGCCTCCTGGTGGACATGGCGTTCAGCGACATAGCATTACCCTCATTTGCTTTAAATCTCTTTTTGCTGGGTTCATGCCATCTTTCAGCAGGGAGGTGAAGGGCTCATGGCCTGATGCCTTCAGTCTGGCAGCCGGCCTCGTACCCACAGAGCGGCCGGTGACAGCCCCATCCTTCAGTCTGATAGCGAAAGGCTAAAAGTGTAGGGATTAATCTCAGCATCCCCGGGCGCTAGCAGCGCCGGAGGCGGGACAGCCCCGCTAACAGCGTCCGCCTCTTTGCCTCCCAACAGCCCCGAGGCGGCGGACAGCTCGTCATTTGACGTCCAGCTCGGCGACATCATCCTGACCGCCACGGACGGCCTCTTCGACAACATGCCCGATTACATGATCCTGCAGGAGCTCAAGAAGCTCAAGGTTCGGCCCGGTATCTCTCGCTTTGACCCGGGAGCCGCATCCCCGGCCGGGACACGTGTTTACGGCCCTCACTTTGTCCGCAGAACGCGAACTACGAGAGCATCCAGCAGACGGCGCGGAGCATCGCAGAGCAGGCTCACCAGCTGGCTTACGACCCCAACTACATGTCGCCTTTCGCGCAGTTTGCATGCGACAACGGGCTTAACGTGAGGGGTGAGTCTCTCCGAGAGGAAGGCATTTCTGCGTGGTTCATTATTTAAGCCAGTCAGGGCTTGAAGGTGGTTTGAGGACAGTCTGCAGTCGTGATGCTTCCCACAAGGCTGGTCCTGCGGGTGACCGGACGGCTCCTCCTTTACACAGGTCCCTGTTTCCATTCCTCTCCTGAGTTTCTTCTCTCCTCCATTTATTCCTCCTGCAGGGGGGAAGCCGGATGACATCACGGTCTTGCTCTCTATTGTGGCTGAGTACACGGACTAGTACTCCGCGGGAAGAGCGGCCGTCTTCTGCCTGCGCGCCATTTTTTCGTGCCGTTTGCTGCTGTCGGAGGAAGGAACTTTGCAGCTAGTCCAACGCCCTCCCCCCATACCTGGTATCTTTTCCCACCCCCTTGTGTATGTCCTCATCATCAATGAATCATGAAGACTGTGTTCGTCCTATCACGAGCTAATTGTGACATTGACCGTAGCATGTGCCCTGATCGTCCAATCACTGCTGCCTCTGCTCTGACATCAGCGAGATGTTTGTTTTGTCGTCGTCCGGTCACTGAGGGGTTGGAGGGCAGCGTGTGAAGGGGGCTGAGAATGCCCCCAGGGGGCATCAGTCGAATGTACCCACGGCTTGGTGGCCGCTGTCACCCCGCGGGGGACATGCTGGAAGTATAGGGGGGTGGTGGGGGGGGGGGGGTTTGCTGCAGTTGAGAAGGTGAAGTTAAGTAGTGGAGATGTGACACGTGGTGAGCAGAGGAGCTTTGGGCAGGCGAGGTCATCCTATCAGAGAGCTGCTGATAGGCAGCTCACACCTATTGGCTCAGCTAGGGTACGCCTGTCAGAGGCCACGCCCCCGTATCCGAGCAGAGTTCTGTCTGAGTGTATTTAAGCGTGTTGGGTTTTGAAATATTTTTTCAATGCTGTATATAATGTCTTTAATCATAACGTGATGGGATTTTAAGAGAAAAGGACTCATTCAGTTATTGTACATGTACTACAATTCAGGGGTAGGAGCAATTGAATCCTACACCATGTGTAGAAAGGGAAGTTTATTTTAATATTACTGCTATTATTGTTATTGTTATTATGTTCAGATTTAGTACGAACACACGCAAATGCCACTCACTCAAGGACTATACACGGTATCCAGTCCCTTCAGCCCCCCGCCATGTCTCCTGGTGATTTGAGGCATTCGTGTGGCGGGCCGTAGGGAGTCGGTGGGGCACATGATTTCTGTCTTCTGTCCAGTAGGGGGCGTGCTGTTATATGTGGTCGAAAAAGTGCAACGCACAAGGTTAATGCATTTGTGAACGCCTGTGGCTGAAAACAGGTATGACTGAAAAAGGCACTATATGTTTAGTATCAGTCTTTTGCCGAATGAACAAAATGGACGTCGTGAGCCTGTTGGGGGGTGGAGCTACCTGTTGGTCACATGGTATATCAGGCGCGATCGTTTCCCTCAGGTTTCACATGGGGTGGGGCTTGTATGTGTGTTTGCTGTGGACTCTTGCTCTCTGTACATTTCACTATGGAGCCTCTGTTTTCCAGTTTAATTGAATGGTGATGTTCATGTGCATAAACCGCGACGAGGAGAGATCAGTTGTGTGTGTGTTCCTTTTTTTTTCAGTTCACAGAAGCGGCCACTGTTTGGTGTACTGCTGTCCCCCTCACACACACTGTGTGACGCTCACGCACAATGCTAATCGCCATTCCCTACAACTTATGTCACCGAGTAGCTTCTGTGTGCCTGCGTCCCATTCCGCTCATCCCCCCCGAGATAGTGGGCTATGCCTTTTGGCCAATCTGACAGATGCCTGCCCCCTGAAGCAGGTTGACGAAGCGATTGGCTGATTGGCATAGGGGGAGAGGTGTGGGCGTTGATTCCACCAACAGGAAGCTTGCTGTGATGAGTGGGGGTTCGTCCCACAGAATCTGGCCAAACCTGGATTGGTGTTCAGGCAAAATGTGGTTCCCATTCATTGGCTAATGTGTCACATGAAGATACAGGTGCACCAAAGAGATGCCACCCTGTTTCTGCAATGAATTTGATTAAAATGTCAAGCAATACTGTAATAAGAACTTTTTTATTATTATTATTATTATTTTAATACACTGTCTGTGTGGATCCCGTCCTATACAACTGTCTGCCAGTATGAGTAGCCTAGCAATATGCATAAGCAAAAATGAGGAAGTCTGTCATCTGTGTGTGACGTGTGTCACTGTGTCGTGAATTGTAGACCCATGCCCCCCCCCCCCCCTGTGTGCTGTGTACTATTGTGTGAAGACTCACAGCTGCTTTGTCACTTACCCCCACCCCCCAACTGTTTTCCTTTATTTTTTATTTTTTTTTAAATCTCCCTACACCATAAATGAGATTGGTGATATTTGTATGTCCGGCTGGCTGTTTAATTTTGGAAATTTTATCTGATCTGCGTGGCCTTTGTATCCTTGACTTAATACGGTGTACAGACAGAGCAGTCTGCAAAAATCCTAAATGAGGCCAAAATGGGAAAGCCATAGAGCAGCGTTTCCCAATCCGGCCCTCGGGGACCCACAGTCTGCGTTTCTCCTCCCTCCCGTGGAGACTCTGGCAGGGAGCGAAAATGTGGACCGACCGTGGGTCCCCGAGGGCCGGATTGGGAAACGCTGCCATAGAGGGTTGGTGACATGGGTGTGGCTCTTCACCCGTCCCGCTGTCTGTCCAGCTACAATATGAAATTGGGTCACTTTTTGTTTTTTCTTCTTTTCATTTATTCTTTAAAAATAAGCATCAGAGCTTCTGATTCGGACGCGGGTCTGGTCCATGTAACATGATGGCAAATTTCATTGTTGCTGACCATCGATAATCTTACTCCTTTTAATTAGAAAGAAGCCAGCGGCCATTTTCCGCCTGCCCCTGTTTGGGAGGGGCACTGCCCCTATAGACTTTGGGGATTTGGGGGGGGTGAGTGGGTTGGCCATGGCGCAATCCCAAGCTGAACACGTTGGCCTTAAAATCCTGGAAAACCAGCTTTGTCCTCCCATGCCCTCGCGCGCGGTCGGCTTGGTGTGCCCTGGGTATGACGCCCTGGGTATGACGGTCGGGTGCTGCTCACTGGGCCCTCTAAAGACTCTCTGCTGTTGCTTCCGGGGCACTGCTGCAGCTCTGCCTCCTGCCCCGCCCCTCGCCCCCCCATCCCCCCTTCTGCGGCTGATGTCTGTCGGTTTTGTACCAGGGAGGCACCTTTGTCTACGGTAGAAAAAAATGCAAAAATAGTTTCTGTAAATATGTTTTCAAAGCTGTATGATATTTAAATAAAGGATATAGTATTTGTACTACACAGTCTGACTTGGATTTATGTTTTTCCAGATCCTTCTAAACACATACACAAACATCAAGGGTACAGAATAGCCTCATAAGTGCAGGTCTTTGGGGTTTTTGTGCATGACCCCTATCTATCCCACCGTGAGCTTGAGGTGACCCTGAGTTCTGCCTCAGAGTTCTGACAAGGTGACACTGGGCCTTTCCTTGGCCCCTTGGATGACGCAGTTGGGCAGCCACCTCCCCCACGCCCCCCCCCCCCCCCCATTCCACTCTTCCAGCTCTCTTCCTGTCGATTATCAGAAGCCACATTCCCGAGGCTGTGAGTAAGCAGGAAAACATGTGTATTAATGTTTGCTTAAGTTATCTGGTGTGGGTCTCCGCCTGGGTTACATGTATGTGGAGTTTGCATGTTCTCCCAGTGTCGTCATGGGGTTTCCTCCGGTTACTCCGGTTTCCTCCCACAGTCCAAAGACATGCTGAGGCTGATTGGAGTTAATAAATTGCCCGTAGGTGTGCATGTGTGAGTGAATGGTAACAGTGTGTGAGTGTGCTCTGTGATGGGCTGGCCCCCTGTCCAGGGTTGTTCCCTGCCTCGTGCCCATTGCTTCTGGGAAAGGTGATTATTAGTTATCCGGTGTGATTCAGGTCCAGCCATAGAGCTCTTTTTAGGATCTTGGTTATTAATCACCATGGAAGCCTTGGGTTGATCGTTTGAGGGTGTCCTCTCCCAAACTAGCCAATCAAGTTCTGCTATTTTGCATATTCCGTTTGTTATCATACATGTACACCTGGAGTCCCTGGTCTCCCTCCTTGGCATCTTCTCGGCGTCTCCTTCCCTGCTCTCTAGCGCTCACAAACACCCAGAGCGAGGGTCCTGCTTTTGCCATGGTCATTTTGGGGGGAGACCGGACAGAACTCTACCCTTCATTAATCAGGGGTCGAAGGAACAATTTTTCTCATTATGGGGACTTTGGGCACATGGAGAAGCTAGTTTTAAGGTTTACATGTTTACATTTTAATCTTAAAACACTGGATTTCCAAGTACTGGCCCAAGCTTCATAAACTGCTGCCCAGCCTTGAGCTTTCTGGCACTGACAGGCCTCGGGTGCCCTTGAAAGTGTTTGCTCAGAGTCCTGTTTCTAAAGGCTGGACTCCGGTGGGTAAAAGTGCTGTGTTTTGAATTTCGAGTTACAGTAATGCACCTCGCAGCACCTGTGCTGAGCTGGCTGGGACGTTCAGGGCAAGTGGTGCTTGGACCACGGACAAGGTTATGGGTGGGGTGCCGTTTAAATCATGCTGTTGTCCTGATCCGGCACCATCCAGATGAATCGGCAAATATAGGTCTGGGTTTTCCCCCCCAAGGCACCGTCAGTGTAATACAAATTAAGTGTTTGAACAGGAATTATTTTGCTCCAGTCCAATGGCTGTTAGCCACCTCACAGGGGTTTTAATTGCTTGAGTACATCTGTAAAAAAACCACATACTTGACTTGTTTGTATAAAAAAACTTCCCAGAGAATCATTACTGTATTTTTGGATCAGAATTCCCAGGCTAGCTGAATGTTTTTCCCCAATGGAAGCTGAAAATATTTTAATCGTTTCAAATAGCACTACGTAATATCGTTTCATCACAAATCCATTTGGTCTGTCAGTGACCGAGCCCCAATGTATGACATGCCAAATTCATCTAAAAGTGTTTGTTTGATGTCGTTATGATGTCATAATGTAACAGCATCTGCAACTGTTTCAGACCATGACTAAGCATCTTTTTTTTTTTTTTTTTTTTTTAGCTAGTGCTGGTCACAAATAGGTAGGATACACTGGGTGCCAAATCTTCCAAAAGCAGAGAGGTGATATGACCTTAGGAACTCTCTGTTCTAAATCTTACCTAAAAAAAAGGCAGACATTGGAAATGGGACCTCCAGGCCACCTGGTAATCAGGATTCAGTGTGCCGCTCTTGAGATCAACTGGATAGACACCAGAAAATACATATTGACAACAGTGTGACACAATCAATGATTTCGTTTCTGACGGGCAGAAAGAGTCACATGATTCTTATGTGGGCAGAAGGTGGGATTTTAGGTGGAAACAGGGTGAGCTATGAACTGAGCACATATTAAACAAGTCTCAAGTACAAAAAGGCTGGGGACAAAAATGGCTCAAGTTTGGAGTGGAGCTATAGAGGTGTGCTTAGGCAGCATGTGGCGCTGTGGGCTAAGCCTGTGTGCCTGTAATCAGAAGGTTACTGGTTCAAAACCCAGCCTCAGCATATCTGTGGGTCCTTGAGCGAGGCCCTTAACCCCCAGCTCCCTGGGTGCCCCAATAGGTGGCTGCCCTTTGCGGACAGCTTGCTCTATAAAGAGTGAGTTCAGGGAGGCATAAAGACAATTTCCCCATGGGGATCAATAAAATTATCATCATTATTCCTAAAGGTTACCCCAAAAACCTGCATACACTTTGGCCCTTTAAAGGTAAAATTGCTCACCCCCTGCCCAAAAAACAAAAACATTTTTCTTTAAATGAGATCAGAAGGTCCAATGAAGGTAACGGGCGGCCCTGGTCCCCAGACCCAGAGACTGCGATGCCTCCCCTTCCCAGACTATCAGCCCAAATTCCTTAATTCCAAAACCATCCCCTGGGTTTCACGTCAGCTCTCCGTCTGGAGGGGCTACCAGGGAGCCCCTGACCCAAACCTGCTTCCTGGCACCAATAGCATTCCGACGCCATCGGCGATTCCCGGTATTGCCTTAAGGTAGCACCCATAGGTGCAGTGCCACCGTCGGGCACCGAAAGGTCACCCACGTCTGCTCTTGCAGTGCCGATCCTGCTAACAGTGCTATGTTCTCCCGACCTCTATGTGGAGAGGAAGCAGGCTGGTCAAAGTGCAGCCGTGCCATGCAGCCTCAAAAGCCTAACATGCGACCTGGGCTCCTAAAACAAAGGCTCGTTTCTAAGCCCGGCGATAGCCCAAGGATCCACCGCTGCGCTGGACAGTGAGCGTACAGGATCCACCGCTTACTGTGCTGGACAGTGAGCGTACAGGATCCACCGCTTACTGTGCTCGACAGTGAGCGTACAGGATCCACCGCTTACTGCGCTAGACAGTGAGCGTACAGGATCCACCGCCTACTGCGCTAGACAGTGAGCGTACAGGATCCAGCGACAACTGCGCAAGACAGTGAGGGGAGCG
>JAODKE010000125.1:24777650-24789138 GCA_026779605.1 Mormyrus hasselquistii
TAGACAGTGAGCGTACAGGATCCACCGCCTACTGCGCTGGACAGTGAGCGTACAGGATCCACCGCTTACTGCGCTGGACAGTGAGCGTACAGGATCCACCGCTTACTGCGCTCGACAGTGAGCGTACAGGATCCACCGCCTACTGCGCTGGACAGTGAGCGTACAGGATCCACCGCTTACTGCGCTCGACAGTGAGCGTACAGGATCCACCGCTTACTGCTCTTGACAGTGAGCGTACAGTGTACAGTTACAGCGTCAGAAGTGAAATTACGCTGAATATCTGAGCAGCCCTAAGGCCCACAGAGGTGTGTGTAGGTGTATATGTCCATGTGACCCCAATCTTTTGGAGTTATATTACAGCACACGAGCGACCGTCAAAGAGGGGGAGGGAGACAGTGGGGAGGGGGGTGATAACAGCATTCCCCCTTGCTGGCCGTTGTTTGATTTGGCTCTTTAAAGCCCCCTCTGCCTCTTTTCTCCTTTTACCGGCACGTGGCTCGACATGCCAGCGACACTGCAGCTTTATTCCTGGCCCTAAGCTGCGTCACAAACACGGCTGCTTACAAACTCCGTCCCCCCGCCCCGGCTCTCCGTAAGGCAGCTCCAGGCATATTGTTGACAAGTTTTAAGGTCACTGTTTACTGATGATTCATCGCCACACTATGTGACACACCTACACATGTATATAGGACCACCAAGTTTCCTGTAACCGTATACAAGGCAAGTAGTTGAAGGACTAATGGATGGAGATATATACACACTGATGTTTCACTCTAGTGTTTCTCATACCCATTTCCGTTTGACTGCTTCCGCTCCTCTGCTTTGTGTCCATGATGACCCCGCCCTCTTTTCTACCCAACAAATCAACTGCTGTGAAGTGGGAGGGCTTTGTGCCGATAGGAGGACAACAACCAACAACACTAGCACTGAGGGACTCAACTGACAGGAACAATCCCAGATATCATATTGCCGCACAAAATCGAGGTGGGGTCGTTCCTGGTCACTGTCGGGGAACAGAATGGCACAGATTTGAATTAGATGCTGGGAGGTTGCAGGATCTGAACTTGAGGAGAAGCGTATCGTTTAGTCTTGGGCTGTTCAAGAGATCTATGTCTCATGGAGCTGAAGTGTGTGATATTAGGGGTTGGGTAGGAACAGGATACCATCCAAGCACTCAGCAGGCAGTGTGGTGCTTATGAATGTGGATTTGTATCCTGTACATTGCTGGTTCATATCCTGACAGTTGTTTTTCCAGTTTACACAGTGTACAGTTTATCACAAGTACTTGTTGTAGCAAAATATCCTATTAGTAACTAGTCCCACCCCCCAAATTCCACATAAGCATCAATCCTGACAGGTTGCATCCTGAGTGATGTTTAGGTATTTATTTGCGAAGTAGCCTTTAGGGACAAAACTGGTGTTTTAAGTGTGTGTTGATGTGTGTGCAGTGAGGCAACAGTGCACCCATCTGTCATGCGGAGAACTGAACAGATTAACCTAAAAATGATCTGTCTCAGTAAATGTCTGCTGGATCATGTGACCTACCTGCATTTTTTGAGTGATTTCAGTCCATTTTGTATCAGTGAGTTTGGTCATGGTTGGCCAAATGCTGCCCATGTGGTCCCATGTTCCTTCTCATCACATCACAATGATCCCCTTAAGGGGGGGTTCAGGACTAGCCTGTACAGTCACGGTGAGCCCCAGAGATTCAGCAAGGGGTCTGCAAGCGTCATTGGATGGGGCCATTCTAGGGGGTATACCACAGGCCCTTCCAGAGAGGATCTTATGAATACGCACCCCAAATGAATTTGGTCCACAGGCCAACAGCTAATATTTAGTACCAGATGCAGCTCTTATGTGAGAAGGTGATGGGCACTGATCATGTCAGATATAAGCACTGGAGGAGCAAACAACTTATGTAATATAAAACTCAAACGTCTGCGAACTGATTCCCTTATTCCACTCGTGACACATCTGCCTGATCAAATATCGCTTCGCAAACCACCAACTCTCTTCAGCTAGTAAAATTGCGATGACAGATTTTTGCCCTGGTATAAATGGTAACGTCACTCTCTTTCAAAGACAAATGATGTGTGGAAATAGCTCTCAAGCCAAGTCGGGGGGTTTTCATTAGCTCAGCTGCTAATGCGAAGGGATAACCCATAAATTAACTGCCAGTTAGGCATGAGTTAGGCATTTATCTGTGACCTTAGACCTTCAAGCATTTATGCAAAGAAAAAAAAACAAGTTGTGCATTATAGAAGATCACAGGTTAGAACGTGGAATTACATCGCCTGGGGGATATTTTTCAATTCATTGCACAGAAATAATTACACAGTTGTAAATTAGTTATTTTTATGTTTACACACCATCGGAATATTATGAAGATTTCTGACCGTTAACAGCAATGCTGTACCGAATGTGTTTCAAATAAAAAACAATGATTTGGGTGATCAAAAAAAAATATCATTATAATAATATATAATTACAATTATAGCATATTTCAGACAACCAATGTTGGCATAAAGTGCTGTACAAATCATGAACGCAAAGAGAACAAACACAGACAACATCGTGACACTAGACAGCTCCTACACTGAATCAAAAGCCAAAGAATAAAAATGGGTTTTTAAGCGCGCTTTAAATGTGGACAATGTTGGCATCTGCAACTGCAAGCACACAATTTCCCTTAAACTTCAGCCGAAATTTCGGGATCAGCAAAAGGCTTTGGTCTACTGATCTAAAAGTCCTATGTGAAACATACGTGTATAAAAGTTTCAACAGATAGGTGGGAGCAAGGCCAATAAGGGATCTGTAAACAAATGTAGGTATTTTAAATTCAATCCCAAAACACACGAGTAACCAGTGCAGTGCAGCGGGTATCAGGGGGAAATGTGATCCCGCTTAGCCTTTGCTGTTAGCAACTGCGCTGCGCCATTTTGGACCAATTGTAGATGAGAAAAAGAGGCCTGATTAATGCATAAAGAGAATTACAGTAATCAAAAAGAGATTAAATCACTGCATGAGTGACCCTTTCGAAGGCATCAAAGCCCAGAAAGGGCTTGACCTTTGTCTAGAGCTTTAACTGGAAAGAGCCCTTCTTAACCACAGAGTTTAAAATCACTGTCCTTGTAAAACATTGCTGTAAGAACTACAGCTGAATTGTGTACTGCTGCAATCTAAATTGTGCAAACACATTTTCCAAGTATGACATTATCAAATGCTTATATTATGCTACTTGTTTTCTTATAGTCCAGTGTTTGTAAAAGATGCACAAATAACTCTGCAATTGATAAACCAGTATGGAAGATGTATAGATGGAAGACATTAATATATATCAATGTCCACATTTTAAGATATACGATTGATGCTTATTCAGCTTGTGTTTGCTTTTAACATCCATATTGCTTAAAAAGCACGCATAAAATAAAAATAAAATACAATTTAAACAAAACGATTTGGCAAGACAGACTAATGACGCTTAATATTTCTTTTCCTATTAGCTGTCATTTATAGCACATACCTTTCTTCCGCAGGTTGTAACCCCGATCCGGCAAACGTCGCTCTTTCGGGAAATATATAACTATACGGGGTGCACTGCCCCCTAGCGTTAACCTCATAGCTGATTTTACTGCGAAGTACCGCGCGGGGGCGTTGTAGTGTTGTTATTTGTCTAGACTCTAGTGTACACTCTTGTAAGTGTAATTGTAGATGTTAATCCATCCATCTTTCTATTCATATTCCAGTAGCTTATTCTGGTCAGGGTCGCGTGGTAAATCTAAATGTATGAGTTTGCCGACCTCTGGTTATAATTCCACAAATTATAGCATCATGTTGTTACGGTTTTTCCCGAATAGTTAGTAAAGCTTGTCCCTTCTGAGGACCCGTACCGTTGGCACACTCGCTGCAGCGAGGATTTTGCCTCTCATTGGCTGAAGCTGTTACTGGATCTGAAACGTCATTGAGTCTGTGCGCCGCAACTTCCTGAACCACAGGGGATACTAGGTGAATAAACATGGTAAGACGAAAACATTAATTTAAGCTTACCTTGAATAAATATAACGCACCTTTGCATGCTTGTAGTGATGGCGTGAGGGGTGCAGAACGTTAATAATGCATTGCCGTAGTTATATTTTAAACCCTCGTTCTTAACCAGATCGTAGCTTGTCGGGATGCCTTGAGATGGGCGAATGGTCACATGACAGGTGAAAATGGGAGAAAAATAAGTTCGTTGCTGGAATCACGTCTTCTCTATTTTCATTTTGAGTTCTTCATTCTAGTAATTACAGTCTGTTACGCGATGCATAGCTGGGCTTCCGGTAGCAGCCGATCTCCCTGGATCCGGCGATCCAAGGGCCGTCGTTAGCCGGCTTACACTAACCCACACCAGGCACGCATCTGGCTGCAAAGCAACAATTACTTCACTCTGAATGTTCTCAACCCGGGCCCGTTATCTTTATATTTGTTCGTTAATGTGTAGTTTAAATGCACCAGATAAAGATTGTCATTCATCATTTAGTATAAGCAGTATTTTATCTAAATGGAATTTCCGTTAAAGAATAATTTATCACATATAGGAAATCAACTCACTGAAGAATGAATGACATTCTTTGTAATAAGCATCAGGAAATTTCTCTGAAGATGCTTATTACAAAACATCGGATGTATTTTTATAATGTAATTATGGCACAAAAGAATTACCAAAGCTTTCTCACTCGCATTCATAAAACTAACCCCGCTGACCATCACAATATCTAACGTCTTATTTGTGTTTGATTGATCCATTTATTAATTTGCTCATTTTTTGATTTGCTAATTTGATGTTTCTCACTTTTTTCTTTTCTTAAAACTTTGATTATGCCTTATGTCATTCCGCCCCCTCCCTGCTTCACCAAACATACCCTCCCTCTGTCTCCAATCAACCTCTCCGTTGCATTCAGGCTGGTCACAGAGTAAGTGTTCCTCTTTCTCGTGAATCTCTCTCCTGGTCATTTGCTTGTGGAGGCTTGTTCTGCAGACTAATGGGGATGGCTGTCATAGTAACAGGGCACTGATATCACTGCTGGACTGATGCAAGCATCTTATTGCGTAAAACTGGCATGTAGCAACAGTTTTTTTGTTTTATTTGTTTTTTTAACCATTTCTGCGCTCCTGCATTCTGTAACAAATGCACAAACCGAGGCTCAGGGGAGGCTTGTCGCAAGTCCCTCGTGCCGTTGCGGGTTTCTTTTCTGATAGATCTTGGGAAGTCGTCCTTCATTACCTGGGGTTTTGCTGGAGGACTTGGGTTTGGAGCTGCTGGCTTGATTAGAAGCCTGGGGCAACAGGAGACACGTGTCATTCAGCTTTAGCCTGAAAACATTAACGTTTGGTGGCACTCGTCACGTTTTGCTGCGGTTTGGGAAAACAGCAATAGGGATGCAAATGACAGCTCTGAAGGAGCTTGGATTTGGCCTCCTGGGGCATTAAAATGAATGGGTCGTGTTTTCGACAGCAGGGACTGTGCGTGTCAACCATTTAAACTCACTCCACTGACAGTGAATTATTAATATTCATATGTTTTAACAGGGAATCAGTATCAATTAAGCACTGAGCTATAGGTATAAATATATTGTTCTTGTGCAAATACTTGTGTATATATACTTGGGAATGTAATGTCCCTGTAGTGGAGATATTTTGGATGAAAGTACTCAAAACTGTATTTGAAAGTCTGTGTTTGGTTAAACACAGGATACTAACCCAGTGAATGACTCTCAGTAAGCTTGTAAATGATGGTTATAGCTGATGTGATGCCCTCTTAGGTCGATTCTGTGTGTGTACGTGTGTGTGGGGGCGGGGAATTAGTTCCTGGTTTGTGAATGGGGTCCCCCCCCCATCTGACCGCTGGTTAAAGTGAACCCTGCACTCCACCCCCCCCCCCCACCCCGTGCCAAGCTGGTCCTGGTGCTCGGAGATCTTCACATCCCCCACCGCTGTAACACGCTGCCAGCCAAGTTCAAGAAGCTGCTGGTTCCGGGCAAGATCCAGCACATCCTCTGCACTGGGAACCTGTGCACCAAAGAGAGCTATGACTACCTGAAGACCCTGGCAGGCGACGTGCACATTGTCCGCGGTGACTTCGATGAGGTGGGACCCCCCCAGGCCTTTCCAACAGAGTACTTATTTAAAATTCAACAGTACAGCTACTCTGCTGAAGGTTCTGTCATTTTAACGAAGTAACCAGTATTAGGCTCGTGGTGTTTTGTTTTGGTAGAAACATGTTTTTCTTTTGCTCATGCATGCAGCTTATGCTTTTTATCTTGTATGTTTTGTTGCCCATAGATCTGGAAGGAAAAGTAATTCACTGGACATATTTTGTTCAATACGTTGTTTTCTTGCCAGAATCCTTTCTAAAGAATTTTTTGTAGCAGACAGTGCACCTTGGTTACAAACATAAACTACAAACCTCACAAATGCTCTTGAGTCATGTCCAGTGTTGTTATGGTAACATTGCAGACTTGGTACGCCAGCTCTGTCTGAATGTGTGTGCATGCAGCTTAAGCCATTGGGAACAAGTGGTTAGAATGATCAGTGGATTGAGTCACATGATTGGAGTTTGACTGAGTTGTTTTGAGTGCATTTTAGCCAGTGAGGTCAAGTGGTTCTTACTGTTTCCGCCCACAGAACCTGAACTACCCCGAACAGAAGGTGGTGACAGTAGGCCAGTTCAAGATTGGCCTGATCCACGGGCATCAGGTGATCCCTTGGGGCGACATGGCCAGCCTGGCCTTACTTCAGCGGCAACTGGACGTGGACATCCTCATCTCGGGTCACACGCATAAGTTCGAAGCCTTTGAGAATGAGAACAAATTCTACATTAACCCCGGCTCAGCCACTGGGGCCTACAGTGCATTGGAGAGGTATTCTCTACTGCAGCCGGGATTTATTCATCACCCCTGAACGTCTCTTGGGGCAGGAGGGTCCATCTTCTGTGTTTCTGACTAACATTCATGGGTTGTTTTTTTTTTTTTCTTCCCAGCAATATAACCCCATCCTTCGTTTTAATGGACATCCAGGCCTCCACGGTGGTCACATACGTATACCAGCTCATCGGAGACGACGTCAAGGTGGAGAGGATCGAATACAAGAAGTCCTAAAAGCTGCAGTGGCGCGGGGGGGGGGGGGTCCCTTCATTCCACATTACTAACCGGAGAGGATGGACCGTAACCATCTGCTGGCTTAATGAAAAAAATGTATAATACTTTCTGTATGTCATCAGCATCGTCTGCACTGTCTGAAGGAGCCGCATAAGTTGCTCTGGCAAAGTAGGACGTGTGTGCCACATTTTTCGTTTCCATGTGAATATCCACCAGTTTAAGGTTTAGATCCAGGCTCTTATTTTGTTACTGAAAATAAAATCACATTAATCATTTAAGAGATTTGAAACCTGTTGATGGTGTTTTGCATTTTCACAGGATAACATCACGTTGGGTATATTTAAAACAAAATATTCCTTACATTTCACTGACCTTATCGACGTGATCGCCAACATTATTATGCTTTAAATTCCCAGAAACACCACGACCAGCCCAGAGAGACTTTAAGAGCCTTGTGCTCTTTCTGCTGTTTGTGCTGCATTGTGTCACTTCTCTTTGACTGGTGAGCCGGGAGACCTCTTTGGGAATCTCATTCTAGTGTGTTACACTACAATAGTTACGGTTTAGGCAGTAATATCTGTCAATGATGCTGCAGGAACCGTACAGATTGGGGAGGGGTGCATTACAATACTATATTACATATGACTAATTAAATATTTAGAGTCACTGAAAGCATTTCGTGAGATTATACGTTTGCTTCAGCTCTCCTGTGTAGAACCTCCCTTCCTGGATTTTCACAGCACTGTATCCTGTACTGAAGCTTTGGTTTTTATTGAAGTCTTAAGTCTTAATACCTTGAGGCTTGATGACAAATTATATTGGTTTGATGCTTATTACCTTAATGTCCAATGAATTATAGGGTTAAAAACGAAGACCTACAAAACATAAACTGAGTAATTTAGAGATTTACAGTAACTGTGCACAAGTCATAGGCAGGCAAAGAAAATGATTCTTAAATTATCCTCATGTTGGTGTAAAACTATGATATTATGCCTGTGAAAGAGTGTCAGCTTAGCCATTTCAGAACCTCTGCTAAAATCACCACAGTATTTGCAGCGACCATCCAGTGCTGCCATGTATATTTTGACTAGGCCACTATCACACCTCATACAGCTAGTCAATCTGTCACTGACTTTTTAAACCAGTTTTGTGAAATTTAACAAAATCATGGAATAGCTGAGGTGCCCCTGAGAAGAGGTTTGGGGACTGAAGCGGTGTTCATCTAGCCATCCAACTAGATATCAGCTTTTTAAAAAACAGAAGAAATTATTACTAGTTTTATTGTGTTACTCTTAATTTGCATATGTTCTAATGTTAAATTGTGTTTTTTTTCTAAGCCAAAGTACACTTCACGATCAGCTACCCAGATAAACAGATTTAAACATTTCTTTAGACTACCTAAAACGTTTGCACAGTACTGTACATGAAAATATGAAGCGAATTAGCAATTGACAAAGTAAAAAGATACATAAAAGTGAGATGGTTTCGAGACTACCAGGCGGTCTGTATAGGTATTGTAATGAACGATGGAGTAACGATATTTCCTTACTGTCACAGGAAGAACGAAGTTTAAATGTACCTGATACACTTTAGCGAGTGATTTGTGCTTTGAAGAGGAGATGAAACGATGTCCCCACTGCCGCGACACAGATATAACAAATGATCATCTTAGTCGTTTTGCTTACTAACCCCTTTTGGGTCAAATTCATAGCCCTACTACAGCTGAGTAAATACAACATATCAAACAGTTACATTATATCAAAATGACTAAAATGAAGAGTATTTAATACGTCTGCGCTGAGTTTTGTTTTTCTCTTATAAAATGCAGTTGACAACCTAAATAAATAAAGTACGTCGATGTAGCCGCTACATACATTTCATTACGAAGCGCTATTTGTGAAGTTTGGCTCAAACGTCAAGCCGTACGTTACAGGAACGCTATAGCGGTGAACAAGCATGGTGGGAACATCGAAGCAACGTCGGATAGAAAAATGTAACGATTAGACAGTGTGAGACATACAGCCACCAATACTCGGATTATCAAAGGGAATTTTGCTTACAAAAAGAAGAAAGACTTTATTCTGAAAAAATGCCACGTTACGCCCAGCTGGTGATGGGCCCGGCTGGTAGCGGGAAAGTAAGTACTCGGCTCGCCGTAATAACATCTCTGTTAGACTGCGCCAGCTGCTGATTAGTTAGGGTCAAGTGATCGTATGGATTCTGTACGTCCCGAAGCAAAACCCTACCCTGTTATTTAAGTATATCTTTGTAAATATCTAGGTAGACGACATTTAAGTACTGTACTTATCCATACAAGTCGCGGGTCCCATCACGCACGATAGGCTGTCCGTATTATTCGTAAGGTTGCTTAAGATGTTTTATGCTATATATTCTTATTCTAGAGCACCTATTGCTCCACTATGGTACAGCACGCCGAAACCATCAACCGCTCCATACAAGTGGTGAATCTGGACCCTGCAGCTGAACACTTCAGCTACCCGGTCATGGCAGGTAAATATGTAAACCAGGGATAGAACTATAGACTTATTACTAGCTATTAGAAGCGAATGCGCGCTTACCTTAGTATTAAATCCTTTCCCTTGCACAGATATCCGTGAGTTGATCGAGGTGGACGACGTGATGGAAGATGACTCCCTGAGGTTTGGCCCCAACGGGGGACTCGTCTTCTGTATGGAGTACTTCGCCAACAATTTTGACTGGCTGGAGGAGTGTCTGGGTCACGTAGAAGACGACTACATCCTGTTTGATTGCCCAGGTATGCCGCAATAATATGATAAATATAATAATAGTAATAGTTCCCCCTTATCATTACCGGTTGTTGTTGTATCATTAGTATTTCTTTTGCATTTGCATGGAATGTTAGTAGGAATAACCTGAGAAAGGAATCTTCGCAATCCTCAGAGAGTGGGCTTATTACCACAATAGTGAATGACACTGGAGTGGGGGTACATCTCACAAACAGAAATTTGATTTAATTACTTGTAGGCAGGAACGCAGCTCATAACTTCAGGCCAGCATGACATTTACACGCAGGGTGAATTCATTACTGAAAAACATATTTTGTTAGCCAGAGTTGGGTAATTCAGGTCCAGAGAGTAAAAGTCTCTGGAGCATGTCTGCAGGTCCTTGAGCAAGGCCCTTAACCCCCAGCTCCCTGGGTGCCACTACAGGTGGCTTACTCTACAAAGAGCAAGTTGAGGGAGGCGTAAAAAGAATTTCCCCACAGGTATCAATAAAGTTCAATTATTATTAATTATTATTATAAATCCAGACCGGGATTTTGTTTCAACCAACCAGTTGCGCATAAAGAGTCATAGTCACAGAGGACTCGACTGGTTGGTTGAAACAAAATCCCAATCTGGACTTTTACTCTGGACCTGAATTACACGACTCTGTTAGTATATTACAAAATGTGTTCATCTTTTTGTGTTCACCTGTCAGTCCACCTAAAAATAAACATGTGGCACTGCAACATTACAGCCAGACAACAGATCATACTTTTGTAAATATTCCTGCGTATTAGCTCACTTGTTATGCCTATTACATTTACGCCATGTTAGACCAGCGACTGGCTCTGAACACCTTCCCTTCTGACCCCAGGTCAGATCGAACTGTACACCCACCTGCCCGTCATGAAGCAGCTGGTGGAGCAGCTACAGCAGTGGGAGTTCCGGGTCTGTGGCGTCTTCCTGGTCGACTCGCAGTTTATGGTGGAGTCCTTCAAAGTAGGAGCCTTGCACTGACGGTGGTCTTCACTCGCTCGTCACGGTTCTGTCCCCGCATAGCATTTCAACAACATCCAGTGCAAAGAGCGAGCGAACAACCAAAAATGTTAATGTAAAAAACATGGCTGTGTGAGCATTGGGCGCCTTGAAGGGACCTGGGATTTAACGCGGCCCGTTTGTCTTCCTCAGTTCATATCTGGGGTCATGGCTGCCCTGAGTGCCATGGTGTCGCTTGAAATCCCCCAGGTCAACATCATGACAAAGATGGACTTGCTGAACAATAAAGCCAAGAAGGAAATTGAGAAGTGAGTTGTGCTGCTGTGATTGTGGCTTCAGTGGCAAATCAGAACTGCGGACCCTCACTCTCCCCCATCCAACTGATCTGCATTTAAAAATGATCCATATCCTTCTTTGTTATAGATATCTAGACCCAGATATGTATTCAATGATGGAGGACAAAGCGCTCACTCTGAGAAGTAAGAAGTTCAAGAAGCTCACTAAAGCCATCTGTGGTCTGGTAGGTTCTCTTCTGAAAGTGTTAAATACGGGTGGGGGGGGGGGGGGGGGGTCGGGCTGACAGTTTGTTTGAAAGTTTTCTTTCTCCTT
>JAODKE010000125.1:24811554-24838751 GCA_026779605.1 Mormyrus hasselquistii
GAGGAGAGGAGAGGACGCCTGCCGGCCCTAGGGACCCCGGAGTCATGCTGTGCTCAATATGCTGTATGGATCTGACTCTGCAGGCTCGACTCGAGCTGCGACCGGCACTGACTCAGCTTCAGTTACAAAGCAGCCCATGGCACGCGATAAGGGACGCAGAGGGCATGTCTTCCTGTACTCAGTGGGAGTCTCACATAGGCAACACGCTGGCAGAGGGGACGGGCACCGTTCAGCTGCGCCTTATATGGTGACGTGATCATTTTGGATTCCGAGCCCCAGTAAATGCATGAGGCACAATCGGCAATGGAGTCTTAACAGAGAATCACAGTCCCTCCTTCCCCACACACAAAAACTGGTTCGCTAATTAAAAAAAAAAAAGAAAAAAAGAAAAAAAAAACGCATAGCATTGAACTTGGTGGGAACCTGTTTCATAGAGGAATAATCAAAACATACAGAATTTTTTGCGAGTGCAATTAGACCCCAGGAGGAGCCCAAAATAGAATCTCCCTCATTCTTTCCAATAACATGAAGGGGAAACAATAAACCGTCATCTGTTTGGGGCTGCAAGAGACAGAAGTGACATATACTGAAGTCAAGGGGAGGGAAAAGGTATTGTTCAGGGGTGGAGGAGGGTGATCAGTGGCCCCGTTATATTAATATCTTGCTGTATAATAACATTTTGATGGGACCAAATGCATCCTCTGAAGAGCTAACATTAACAGTGCTATTTGTTGAAATGACTCCCTCAGGCTCACTAGGCCTGCAACAAGTTCGGCAGACGGGATCAACCTGACATAGTTCGGGGTCTTTCCTCTGCTATTCCTAGGCTGACCAGATAATCCATGTCGGGGAGGACACTTGAAGCTACTCCAGGTTTTACACACTACTTTACCAGGTTTTACCACATTACCCGTGCTCAGCTAAATAACACTTCTTGTGCTTTGACTGGTTTCATTGAAAAACTCATTCAGCTGTCACACATTAATATTAGTGGCATATACATGATTATAGGAGACTGACCAATCAGCACACAGCAAGAACTCAGTGCTTAACTGAGATCCAGATGCTTTTAATTGAAATGGTATTTTACAAATCCTGTCCTAACTCAATGTGTCCCCCCTGACATAGATTACCTGGTCACCTTGGCTGTTCCTCCAGCCTCTCTTTCTGTTTACATGCATCAGATCTCTCTTCGAATTTGCTAATTTCAAGGGGGAGAATATATAACTAGTCACACCTCTTAGTACTTTAACAGGGAATATGACACAACCTTAAGCAAGTTGTCATAGAAATTCTGACGATATTTTAACCAAAAGTCTTACATAAATGGTTCGGAGTGCTACTGCTGCTGCACTACAGAGCACAGGAAGTAAGGGGCACTGGTATGTCACACTGTCAGGTGACTGACTGGTAGGTTTCACAGCTGGGTCAAATACTGGGAGAAGGAAAAAAAAATTAAAAAATCTATGCTGACCAATAGATACAGGCCCTGAGGAAAGTCAAGCTGCAAAGGAGTATGGGGTACATAAGCAATACACAAGGCTACAAGAAGGGGGTGTATGTGTGGGCACCCGTCTCCAGAGTTACAGGAACACACCCAGGGAACTGTTTTCCAAAAAATCCCAAAAAAACAGAAGTGGGCTTCCTGAAGGTCACACATCGATATAGGTGCAGCCTTATTCCGTGAGAGCAGCCCGTTTGGAGAACAGTGACATCGGCTCTGGTATTTCGGGGGGTGGGGGGGCAGAGTACCGTGGCTGCCAGATGCGGCGGTGCCTCGTCCTCAGATTTAAAAATACTCCGTCTGAAAGCCAGCTGCGGTTGTGAGGCGAGAGCGCGGGGGAAAGCAGGGCGGGCTTATCAAGGCGGCTGAGCGCAAGTTTCCCCTCGAGTTACACAACACTTCCTGTGGCAGTCAATGGGGCTTGATAATTCATGCAGCGCCGCATCCAACAGACCCGATAAAGTCCACGCCGGGCCTCTCGGACCCAAGGTGAGGCGCTCGTTATATTCAAAACGCTCAGCTTTCGAGGCACAGAACGTTTCTTGGATGCTTAAGTTTGGCGAGCACGCCCAGCCACCCTGCAGCAATGGTACGCTGCACCCCAGCAAGGTCATGTTGCATCACCCTGGCCTGGCACCAGGAAGCGGCACCCACTTCTCAGTAGAGACACGTGGCTCCCGGCACTGGCCCACAGCCGCGGGGCTGGTGTCCGCCGAGACTTTTCACATGAGAATAGAGGAAGATGACGACAACAAGGATCTGCCCGTATGGCCGGGCTGAGATGCTGAATCCCAGTAGGCTGTTCCCATGGATCACAACACGTATTCTTCAGGCTGACATTTTAAAGTCAGGTCATCCCTTTGACCTTTTATACCCTACAGGGATTTTTCAAATACATTTTTGGTTTAAAATTTCCCCGTTCCTTCACGCTACATTATCCCTCCTGTCCACATGCTCATGCCGATTCACTGTCAAAGTCTCGCAGTCGAGTTCCGGATGGCCTCGCTAAAGACTCCTCAGACACAAGTAAACAGAGCACTAGGTACGTTATATTACACAGACGACAGATTCTGTCTCATTCACATTCCTGCTGGAGGACCCAGTCAGGCCAGTCTGGGCTGCTGATGTGCAAGGGAACAAAAGGCAGACTCTCTTTGAGGGCGCAAGATGACAGCGACCATTTGGCTCGCAAAATAGTTTGCCTTATCAATCTATCGAAGTTTAACTGCTGTATCCTGTTTCCACAGAGCTCAGCCTTTTGTTGCGCAGCTCATGAGCGTCTGGGTCCCATTTTCCCGCAAGAGGGACAGCTCTGTGCCGTTAGACCGAACAGAACCCGGCTGGGCGACCCGTGGGAACAGCGGGAGAGAGATCAGAGTGCTGCAGTGGGCTGTGTGCGCCGGGGGGAGAAGAGAGTTGATGACCCAATAAGTACACGGCAGCTCCAGCCAATAGGAGGCCGGCAGGAAGTACAGCAGTAGCTTCTGGGGATTACAGCAGCCATCATACACTCCTTCAGACACCAAAAGGGCTGGTGATTGGGGGACGCAGTGTGGCGACTCAGAGCCGCCACACTCAGCGCTCACGACTGCAGGGTGACTGTCCCCGGCTACGCGTTTGCACTTATGAAACCTGAAGGGGTTTTATAGCGCAATGACTGTCACTGGCTATCGTGAGATGGCTTCATCATCAATATTCATGCCCCGTAAAACGAGGAAAGTCATGGGGTGACGATAGATCTGTCCGCAGGCTCAGGCACGGCTCTCGTCCCGTGCAGAGTCCCTGCCACGTCTCCGGGACAACGCCGATGCCTTTGCTAAAGGCGGGCAGCACAGCAGTAACCCCAAAGGCTGCGAGTCAGTGCCAGCAGAAGGAGGCAAAGAGCGGAGTCCTCTCGGCCGGAGCAGAACCACAGATTCATGCTGCGTCAGTAAGCGGCCCCTGTTCATTCAGTGAGCTTCTCAGCTTTGCGTTTGTATAAACTTGACCATAACCAAAAAGCAAGGGTATGATCCTGGTGCCACCCACCCACCTAAAACCAGACACTCTGGGAACCCAGAGCACTGACCCGCATGTTTCTGAAGACTGCGTAAAACGGTGTCCTACGTGGGTCCGACACACACCATCACGCTGATGTATGGAAAGTCCCGCATCCGGAAGTCACCTCTTACCTGCCACCTCCACGATGTCACCAGGCACGATGTCCCTGGCCTTGATGCGCTGCACGCTTTTCCTGTCCTGCCGGTAGACCTTGCCCATCTCGGGCTCATACTCCTTCAGGGCTTCAATGGCATTTTCTGCATTTCGTTCCTGGAGAGAGAGAGTAAGGGGTGGGGGGTGCCATGTCAGCCCAGGACATGAGTCACAATAACAAAAAACAGACGAAAGGCATGAGATGGAGCAGAGAGACAAACAGGCACCACTGGGGCAGTGGTGGCAAATGCCAAATACTTAAAGAGAGAAGACAGACTTAAATTCTACATCCAGCTATCAGGACTAAATACAAGTGAGAGATTGCCAAGGCCTCCTGCAGCTGCTGACATTTGAAATGAAGCTTCTTCGGTGTTTCCTTCATACCTACAGCACCTCAGACTGAACTTTTCACAAGAGGGGAAAAAAAGCCTCATGCTGCCAACAATGTATTGTTTGGCTGGCCTGGTTTCTATGGGAACACTCCCCCCCCCCACACACACACAAAGCTCTGGGGAAGACTTCACCATTCGGAGACTGTTCCTGGCCTCTGCCAGTTTCATGACGGGGGCCGTGTAGTTGGACCTGAACCACCCATCCACCTCATGATAAGCATTAATACACATACATGCGGGTGGGAGAACTGCACCGCACACAGACTGGGAGCTTGGAATGCAGAATCGCCTTGGTTTTCTTTAAACAGGAGAGCTGTTTAAGCACTAGCCATCCGATATTCCTTGAAGGGCAACTGTCGATTAACATCAGGACCCTAATATAGCAGGAACCACAATGTCACACAGCAGAACACGTCACTCTGAATTAGAGCTTCCCATAAACCACCTGTTCCAACTGCAGGGAGAGCCTGACATGATCATGCACCTCCCAGACAATGCAAGAGAGCAGGCTTAGTCGACAAACAGTGACCCACCACAGAGGTTTAAATGCCTCCCCCAGTATTTACTGTAGAGGGCAGCTGCTGCTGGTTGCTGAGGGAGGACAGTTTGCTGTCTATGCATGGGCTGATGGTTGCCATCATACAGTGGAGAAGAACATTTTAAATAGACCAGACTGTTTATCATCATGCCTTATCTTTTTGCCTCTCGTGCTTTATGGGGGGGCGTTTAGGAATTACCACCTTTGAGGGATAGAGACAGCAACTATTAGCAAACATCCCCAAAAACAAGTTGTGATTTTCTTCAAGTTCTGTCCCTTCCTGGTCCGATTAAGGATCTCTTACTGCAGTCTTACCAAAGTCAGCTTTCGGTTTGCCTGGACACAGAAGCTCAGCCTGAGACATAGATGCTGTTGTGGCTTTAGTTTCCCGCAGTCAGCTGGACAGAGAAAAAACACAGAACCCCTGCAAAAATCTGCCTGTCTCGAGTATCTGACGGCATGAGGAATTACCCAGGCAGAAAAATAATTAGCTGCCATGTTTTGTCAAGTGAAGCAGGAACCTTCAATCTGTGCAATGAACTTGAGAAACCTTAACCCTTTCTATAACTTGCTGCAGTTGAGCAGAGACACTCTGAAATAAAAGGGTCCGGTTTGAAGCAGGTCCCCCGATAAGAGTCCTCTGCTGCCAAACCGGCTCAACTTGGCAAAGAGAAAATCATTACAATTAGAAGCCTATCTTGAACAATCTACGACAGGGGCACAACAGCCTGAAGATAAGGGAATGATGAGCCAGAAACCATTGAAAATGACCACTTTCGACCTGAAATTGTCATTTGAGTTTCCAAGTAAAAAAAAAAATCAAATCAATAGCTTAGGGCCAACCATGGCTAAGTTCCCTAAAGGGCAGGAAGCCCATTTTCACATATCCTGCCAACATAACCGATAAGAGGTCATCGGAGTTCAAGCGGATAGCCCTAATCACAAGTCTAGAAGAATGGGTTTCTGAAGGGGCACTCAATCAGAACACACCGAAAAAGCCTCACGACCAAGCAATGACTAGTGTATTTTCCCTAAAGCATGAAGAGAACATGTCAAAAGATAAAGCATTCATCATGTTCATATGAACAGTTCCAATTTCATTTTAGATAACTCCCTATGAAAACAAAACCAAAAGTCAGCCATGATCCATCAGTGGGGTGGGAAAAAAAGCCACAAATCTAACCAGTGCTCAGATACTGTCAGTTTCCTGGGAAAATTCCAGAAACAAACTGCAGGTAAAAATGCCACTGAGCACTGAAAGGTCAGTTGAAAGGTTGATGAAGTTTACACTGGCAAAAACCAGACTTTCACAGTGCACATCAGGAAAATAAGGGATTGTCACACAGCACACAGCAAGAGACACTACTGCATGCGAGAGGTCCAGAATGGTAACAGTTACCTTAAATATTGGCTTACAAATCCTACCGGAAACCTTACTGTATGTTCCGAGGCAGGCATTGCCCATACTGAAACAGCAGATCGTCAGGAACTCTAGAGGCCGTAAAGCACTGATTCAAGAGCCCAACAGGGTATTTTGAACAGATTCCTTGAAGGGCTAGGCTGCACCCTTTCAACTTAATATTCTAAAAACTTAGTCTTAAAGCATGTCTTTATATAGGAAAAAAATATGCTGGAATGCTGTGGAGAGGGAATTGAGGGTTAATTAAAATCTACATCCTACAAACTGCACTTTATAAGTCTACATTTTCCACATGTTGAGATTTTTCTTATACAACACAGATGAGCCTTTTGGAGAGAGAGAGGAAAAAAAAAATTAAGGCACAATTTCCTGCCTTCCTCAATACCCTTAATACACCTGATTTACATCTTTCTGATAGACCTCCCTTTTCGCATCTGTATCCACAACAATCTGGAGGTCCTTGTATTTACAGTCTTACCAGAAGCTGGTTACATAGCAACACATTTAAAACACCTCCAAGATGCACCCAGCGACCCAGTTCCAAGACCTATTTTCAGCGGCTTTTGACATCCTACATTTCCCATTGAGGCTTTACAGTTTCAGGCAAGTGTCAAAAAAGTTTAGTGGACCCTGCCACATCCCTTAGGAGGGTGGTCTCTCTTACAGTGAACCTTCCCACATCCCTTTGGAGCCTGGTCTATCAGTCATGAGTCGAATGGGCAACAGGGACACAAACCAGTGTTGGGAGTGCTTCCACCTGGTTCTTCTACCATAGATGTATACATCCCCATACACTCACTGGGTCCTCTAGGCCAGTTAGCCAATATTGGCCCAGTAGTGATAACCCCCCTCAGCTGCCTGTCACAATTTTGAGCTGCATTTTATCTATGGTTTTGCTTTAGCCGAAATGCACAACATTCAGACCACAAGGGCCATGCAGATGTAACGGAAGCAAAGTGAAACTAATGATCTAATTTGGGACTTTTCCAGTTTCCCTTTCACACTAGGGTCTCAAACTCAAAACGCTGCTCCCAAAAATAGGGATGTTAATTTCAGCCTGGTCAACAAAGACTGTTCTACCAATCGGTTAAAGAATGGACTGTGATCCACCACAAGTACTGGGGTGGGTGATGGTGGAGTCCATTTATACTGCTGGGTAATTTTGTAAGTGTGGGCCAATATTGCCATTGTAACTACAGCCTATTTCCTGGACTAGAAACCCCAAGTGAGAGCATCAGCTTTAAGTACAACCAAACTTCCACTACATGCTGAAAGACACCTGGATGTCTAACAGCATGACCCTGCCAGAGACATCTGCGATGAAATCCAGAACACAAAGCTTGCATCTTCTTCCCAAACCTCATAGCAGACCACCAAGAAACAGGACTGGGACAGCATGTTCTTGCTTTGTGGTAAATGCTATGTTCACAGCAATGAGGTAAACAAATGAATGCCTTACCCAAAACTCAATGATTACCATAACTACTACTATCTCCCTGTAAAGACAAACTTACTGCTGCCCCATCTCATCTCAAAAACACTGACTTGCAAAGGAAAAAACAAAGTGGGTGCAGTAGGATATGATGAACCAACGGGCCAAAACATTTAACTGTGCCAAGTTCTTACACACACACACACACACACAAGAAACATGTCAGATCAAAGAGGGGGAAAAAGGGGAGAGATTTTGATGGCATGTGATAATGAGAATTATTGTAATAATATGTTTATGTTCACATTATATACCCTTCATAGCTTTACTGCACATTTGTTATTATATTCAACGCCTTGAGTAACCATACGTGAAGTCAAGATTAAGTAACTCCATCTATCCATTTTCTGTACCCATTTGTCCAATTCAGGGTTGTGGGGGTCTATCCCAGAGGCTATGGGCGCAAGGCAGAGAACAACCCAGGATAGGGCGCCAACCCGTCGCAGGGCACACTCACACATGCATACCAATGGGCAATTTGGTTGCTTAGCATGTTTTTGGACTGGGAGGTGAACCAGAGCACCTGGAAAGAACCCCTCGATGGCACGGGACATTCAAGTCTCCATGGCAGAGAATGATACCCTGATGCATGGTTTGAGAACAGAGGTAACCACTGCGCCACAGCGTCACCCACAAAGCAATTCTAAAACTAAATTATATTGGCAACAAAAACATCTAAATCAGGCACTTGGTTTTGGTAACAATGCTCCGAAACACACTTTTGTTTCTGATGGCTCTACAGTTGGACATTCCGTTAAAAACATTTGTATAATGGGAAAAGTAAAAGTAGTTCTGTGAATAATCACTGAAGACCGCCACACTGAGGCAAGCTCGGAGATGGGTTTAATTACTCTTATTGCAGGAAAACGCAACCTGGCATCGTTTCCAGCGGTTACAAAGCCAAATCGGCAAAAACAGACTGAACATAAGATGACAACCAGCCCTGGCACCAAGGAGGACAAGTCACCGTGGGTGAGACGCGACGATGGGAGCCTCCTCACCTGCCACACCCCGACGATGGCGTTGGCTATGAGGATCAACAAGATCACAAACGGCTCCACAAACGCTGTGATAGTCTTCTCGCCATCTTCGAAGCAGGCCAGCACCTGGGAGGGTGGGAAAACAAGCCTGCAGTTAGTGCTACGTCTCACACACACAGAATTAAATAGAGAACTTCGTTTTGGTGTTAAGTACTAACAGAAATATTAACTGTCAATTAAGCCCTGCAACAGGTAAGCTCTAGACCCCCGCCACCACAAATCAACACAACCGAACCTCGAGTCCACAATGACAGACGAAGGGTCAGAGAAACAGCTTGGGTACCCCCCCCCCCCCTTTTTAACACAATTGCTGCAGGTGAGTTTCTGCCTACTGCTCTGGAAGGACAGAGGGACACAAATAGAGCTGCAACAAGTCCAGTAACTCGAATAACTCGATTACAAAAAATCCTTGATGCAAATTCTTTGCTTTGATGCTTTGCGTAATCCGCACAACTATGTACCGCTTAGTGATCACCGTGTTTCACTCGGAGGATTATTACTGTCGCACAGTGGGCTTATGCTGCATTACTTGTAGCAGGTTTGATTTGATGGCGCGATGGAGGAAGACAGGGAAAATAGCGAGGAAAGTCAGAGACACAAAAAAATGTCTAAAATTTGGGACCATTTCAAACGAAAGGAAAGCAAAAATACTGTACAGTGTGTCCATTGTAAAGCCGAATTAGCTTACCACAATAGCACAACGTCAGTAATTCAACATCTCTACAGAAAGCATCCAGTCCATAGAGCGGATCCAATATAAGGTAAGCAGAGCGTTTCACTCACATCTGCGGCTAAAAATAGACCTGTGATAGAAACGTATTTACAGGCATATGTGTGAATATTTATAAAAAAAAAAAAAGGTATACCAAGATTCAGCCCAAGCAGCCCCTATTTTACCTCAACAAAAACACTGATAATACAACAGCAAGGAAAATGATGCTGTCGTAGTTTAACTAACATGTATCTGGAACCTGTCTATACACTAACAGCAAAGGACAAAGAAACGGTTCCGTTTGCAATCGCTACTAAACCTTTACTGGTAAAGAGCTGGAAAGAGTCCTTAATCAAACCAGCTGTTCAACAAGCTGAAAGGTGAAGAAATGTTCTCAGCTGCTCCCGTCCACCGCCGTTTGTCTTCCACAGCAGCAAGGCTACAGTAAAGCTATAAGTTAAAATAAAAGCTGTTTGTATGGAGATAAACTGTTAGCTTAGTTTGACACAATATTTAAATTTGGCAACTTGCAGCAGGCTGACAGCAGCCGTCACACTTCGTCGCAGTGATACCTGCAGCATGCAGGGGTGAGTCTAAAGGGGAGCATGGGCTGTACTCAACTAGATCTATTTCAAGGACTTATTATTGTGAAGATTTAGATTCATATGAATAATATTTATATTATAATTATGTAATGTAAAAAGTACCCACCCCCCCTACCCCAACAGCCAGTAAAACTCAGACACTGAATTATCCAACCGCCACATGCTGCTTTAAATGCTCACACACACACACACACACACACACATCATTCCTACCTCATCCAGGAGATACAATCCTGTCTTTTTTTTATGCCTCCTATAAATGTGCAAGAATAGAGAGCAAAGGCCATTTTAATTGATGCCTTAGTTTAGGATATATTTATACCTTTTCTCAGTAATTTTGACATTTTATTTTTGCATTCAAGAAAATGTTTTCTTTATAGAAAACACAAATAAGTACATAAATGCGCTAAAAGGGTTTAGTTCTTTTGTCAGTTGTTGTAAGAAGTTCAAATCATTAAAAATGTTCCTAAAAATGTAACCAATGTTGTTAATTTTATGTGACCCGTCTTTTTTTTTTTTTTTAAATAGCTACTATTGCTCTTTAATAAGACAAAAGTATTTATCCGATTACTTAATTAATGGAATAAATCGATAGAATACTCAATTACTAAAATAATCGATAGCTGCAGCCCTAGACACAAAACTACCAGGCCTCATTTCACCACATTTGCATTCCAGAGCCAGCGGTGTGTGTGTGAGTGAGAGAGACAGAGACAGACAGACACGCACACACACTGAGTTAGTGTCTAAACCCTGCACCCAAACAAAATTTTGCTCAGCAATGTCAAATGTGTGGGGGAAGGGGGTGGATCTCACATTAGTCCCTATTAGGACATGAGCAGTCACAGCAGACGTCTGTGCGGTAAACACAAGTTCCCAGCTGTAAAGACCATGTGGGGTAGGGTGGGGGGGTCAGGGCAGAGTGTTTTAATTAGCCAGCGGAGTCAGTCCAGCTCCTGTGCCGCCCCACTCCACATCCAGCAAGCATGTTTGTCATGGAAACGCCTCATGTGAAAAGCTCCCTTTTCTAGAGGACAAAGCGTATCTGCCCCAGCAGCAAGACTGCCTCACAATGCGAGCAACATCAGTCTCCCTTTCCAAAAAGGGTGTGCAAATTTTGTCGTTCCAAGTGATTTTTTTTTTTAACACGCCCACGCACATCAGTGTACAATACGAATCCTAGAGAGCCAGCGAGGTTCATACCACACCCTCAGACCGAGGAGTCTCCTCTGCAATTCCCTATGGCATTCCGGCGTCACCTTGACACCAACCTGGGGCAAAGCAGACTTGACCCATCCCTTAGTCACACTGTGCATTGAATCGAATGACAAGCATGTGGTCCATGCTACAGTAAAATCCCATTACAGTGGACTCGCTTATGGAATACCATCCATAATGGATGAGGTCCGCTGGTCCCGGCCGTGTGCCTTTAAGAACATGCAGAAAAAACATCAGATATAGTGGACTCACATATAGGGCTGCAACCAATGATTATTTTGATAATCGATTAATCTGTTGATTAATTTTGATTAATCGATTAAGGGGGGGGGGGGGGGCAAAAACCAATTTGATTTCCAGCAATTTTTCATAACACAATCCGTGTGTACAAAGGTTGTGTCCAGCAACTCACATAAAAAAACAAATGTATGCTACATTAAAAGTATAAAAAATGATAATTTTGTAGCAGCTGAATCAATATAATGAATTACACAAAATCTTTATGATGTGCAACCAGCATTTAGTGCTTTAGATAATGTATTCAGTACTACAGTTTTTTTAATGTAAAAGCACAGACTACCACTGCTGCTACAAAGAATATTATTTAATAATTGTCTAATGTTATTTAATGTTGATACACATATGTGACAGGGGGAGAGAGCACGCAAGCGAGTGTGACTGCATTTATTACGGACAAACAAAGTAAACATTTATGGCGGAGAAAAAGCCTTTTTACGCATTTTATGCTAAAAAAGCACCGGCTTCCACTCTCGTGAAACGCCATAGACTTTGGTGGAAACAAGGAATTTAAGGTGGGTAAACTACATGCACAGCAGTAAAAACGGTGGGTAACTATTTATATCCTTAATATTAGTGATCTCAAAAACGGTGAGTAAACGCTGTTTTGTAAATTTAAAAGGTGCGTAAATGGCGTTTATGTGCATTTACCCTCCACTACACCACTGAATGAAGGATTAAGTAATCTGAATAATTGCAAAAAATAATCCAAAAACTCCACAACGTCACATAATACATCAGTGTCTCTCCGACCTAATTTCAGCTAATTATCGTCAAATTTTGGCAGAATTAAAACAAGACTTTGCTGTGTCCGCCTCCGCCATTTTTAAAATGTTCTTTTCAATTCTTCCAGAATTCATCACGTAAGCTACTCAAGCTACTTGGTTCTCGTCACCTTTTTCTTTTATGGCGGTCAGCATCCAGCTTAATGGTGCCAAAGTCATGGTGGCTTTGGTTAGCTTACTGCGCCAAAATTAAGAGGTAGCCACTGTACTTAGATGTATAATAACGTAGACCCAACTAATTGATTATTAAATTAGTTGGCAACTATTTTAATAATCAATTATAATCATAATAATTTGGTCCCCAGGGCTGCTTTTAGCTGTAGTTTTATTCAGCTATAACGGACATGCAGGCTCCGCCTACAAGGTGTGTGGCGTGCCGGTGATATCCAGTGCAGATATGTAGTCGGGATTATTAATAGTCATATATCTGGTCAGGTAAAGTTGGATTACTACATGTACAATATAATAATCTATATCACAAGTGTGTCTGCTGGGGTGTGGCATGAGGAAATGGTGTCCTGTAGTTGTGTTCTGCGCATAGAGCAGCTCTGGATATAACAGATTTTGGATATAACGGACTGTTTTGCCAGGTCCCTTGAAGTCCGTTATAACTGCATTGTACTGTAATAACATTTCCTCAGGCAATAACAGATCACCATGCCTTGAAGGTGAGAATGTTTAGAGGAACAATGAATGCCACCTCAATGGCCCCTCCCCACCTCCACTGACTGAATAATGGGCATGTAGAGCTGACAAATAACCATAAACCTCATCACTGGACTTTGAATCCTGCATGACTTACACCTCTACACCATGAGAGTCTTGCTTCCTTTTGTTTGTGTAATTTTCACGTTTCAAGACTAGTCAAACCACGACACCCACATTCCCAAAAACCATCAAAACATGAGAAAGCAGCACCAGATAAACATCAACAATGACAACTGGGTCACACCCAAAATAACTAACTATCAGGTCTTTAAAAGCCACTTGAATCACAGTGAGGCCGCTTCTATCCTAGGAAGCCAAGTGTGAAAAGAAGTTACTCTGGGCAGGGTGATCAAAGGCAACACTGAATCACCACTTCAACTGAGCAGCACAACTGTGGATTAAATTGTGGGAAGGTACCCAAATCATCCCTGTTGGGACACCCCTCAAGAACACAGAACTAAAACATCTTAAGCCACAAACCCAGAAGCAAGAGACTGTCAAGCTGAGAGGCACCCATTCACAAGAACTCCACATTAAAGCCAGAGAAATCAGAGTTCATAAGAGACAGCAACATCAGGGCTTGAATATAAGAGCTGGATGCTACCACCATGTGATCTGCCAACTTTGATAAGACCAAGGTGTCAACCCATTCATCTGTTACTGCCTATTAAGACTCTTACCCACGTCAGATCGAACCGCGTCACATGCAGATGCAAGCAAAAAAAAAAAATCCAAGACATTAATACTAAAAACATAGGAAGTGCAGTAGAAGCAGTGTGAAAGAATCACAAACTGGTCAGAATCATTCACTGGACTGACAACACACTCAACCAATAACTGATGAAGAAAATGAGGCTTTAAGGAAGAGTATAAACAAAATTACTGTACACTGCTGTATCATTGAGCCCCTGCTTGTCAGGGGGATAAATCCACCCACGATAAACTGAAGTTTGATTTCACTGATCATCTCTCAACGTGAAGGAGGCTCCTCACAGTCTCATACTTGCACGACTTGAACACGTATTCATCGCACCACTGCAGATACAGGTCTGCAAGGCCAACATGGGCACCTACAACGGTTGGGAGATGGCCGTTTCATGGCCACTATTAAAAGGTACTTCCTGCATGCCAGTGGCCCATAGTGGGATAAGCAAAGATGTAATGAGGTGAGAAAAAGGAGGGATAGAGGCCATCAGTGACACTCGCAAGCATGACAAGAAACTGCTGGAGACAGTGTGTGGCTCAGCCTCAGTGCCTGTGACTGGAAGGTTGTCGGTTCGAGCTCCAGCAGAACATGTCCGTGGGCTCTTGAGCGAGACCCTTAACCCCCAGCTACAGGGGTGTTCCACGCTGTCTAACCCTACACTGTGACCCCAAAGTATGAACTCACCCATTTGTGTTTGCGTGCCCAATGTAGGGCAAGGTGGGGTTTACCAAGATAATATAAAATTGAATGGGGAAATTGTTACCAAAAAGGCAAAAGGGTTACACACCTCACCTCAACCAAACAATAAACAGTTCCAGCCTAGTTTACTTTTATACTAGTTCATTTCCCTTCATGCACTTGGCACTTCCATTACAGAGCTACCAGATTTTTTTTGGAACGACCACACAGCTAAAAAGCTGATGACAGCAGCCCTCACATACCAGCTAATGACCCACCAAGCAGACTGATAAATGTTTCAAACGCGTGCAAAGGCAAATGACCGCCGGTAATTCAATCACAGCTGTCAGCGCCATTCCGAGAGAGGCCACCTGGCATTGACCCCAAACGGCCCCCAACACACTCAAATGTAACCCAAGACGGTTCAACAGCATGTATGACAACATTTGTCTAGCCGAGCTCATCCAACCCCAGCTTCATCCTCAACCTAAGTGAAAACATTCGCCTTGTTTCCTCCTAACCTGGACCAGGACATGTCAGTCTGGTCTATTTTCTCAGAGGAAATATATGCTAAACACTGCTTATTTTCAATAATTCCCACATTAAGGTGTGGTTATGTAATGAAACACAAACTGGCTAACAAGTGAAACCTAGAATGTAATAATACTACAGGTTTTTGTCTCCAAGAGTAAATATTATATCAAAATGCTTGTAATAAGATATTCATAAAAACTGAAAAATACTGCACAATATCCTAAAAGGAAAACTATCAACCACCCTTTGTCACTATGTTAGCAAAATGATACATAAAATCGAGAAGAAAAAAAAAAAGTAGTCTGCACAGAATGCCCAATATGACATAATGCCACTCATTATTTCAAAAGGGTCCTACGCATCAGTTGCTACTCAGGTTAATGCATTACTCGTGTTTGTACTATAGGAAAGGATTCAGCATGGGCAACTTCAGGTCATTTATAAAAGCAGAAAACAGGCGGATGTCATTCAGACGAGGGACACGGATAGGATCATACTTACGAAAGATATACAGGCTGCCAGGAGTAAAATACGGACTAACAAATCTTCAAACTGTTCAACGACGAGTTCCCATAAAGATTTCCCTGTAGAAGGAGAAGAGCGGCAGAACGGTCATACTGGGGGAGGGGGTGCATTTAAGATATACATTAATTAGCGTCATATTTATCGCTTACCCTCCTCGGCTGGCAGCTCTTCGTGTCGGAAGATCCAAACATGCCAGAAACGAAAGAAACAGGCGGAAAAGTTAGAGATCAAGCAACGGGCTGGGTATATTTAACAGGTTGCCGGCGGCAGAAGGGCGTCGTTGTAGAAATTAGGTAATTTGCACGCGAGTGCTGCTGGAATGCAAAACTTAAAAAAAGCTACTTGTTGTAGTTTCCCGATCTCAAGGCGAGCTGTGGCACGCCGGTGTGCTTTCGCGATACGTGCCATAATGACTAAATAGCCACAACACGTTATCCCGGTCGGATTAAGACATTTTACTGAAGAAAAAGAGTGTCGTGTGCTCAACCAGGAAAAAGTGAGGTGCATTGGAAAAGTGTTAGACTTGCGCCGCATTGCTCGGGCGACGTTGATCAATGTCACCCTGAGCAGCTTGGGGTGATAAGGCAGGGGGGGATGATCACAACCTGCTCGGTGAGCCGTGTTTCGTGGACACAAGGTGGGCCGCAACCCCTCCTCCGCCGCAATCGATAAAATCAGATTAGCTACGAAAAACCACCGCCGTGTGTTCGGTATCTAACGCCACTTACAGGTACCACGGAGCACACCTGACGTGTATCGGGAGTGGTAACCAGGACGCCAGCGTCAGCTCATCGTAGCACCATAATAGTGTGAAACCTGAGAGGCCTATGCCGGCTTCCACAACCACGAAGCGGGGTAGCCCCGGACCAAAAAGCAAAGAAAAATCAGATCTAACCCCCACTTCCAGACGAACAGCGACAAATATCCCGATTAAATTTATTTCAAGATGTGTGTGCCCAGACACGGCAAAAGGCGATCCCTCAGACCCACGAGGTTGCAACATAATGACGTAAGCACTTTTTCTCTACTCTCCGGCATGCCGGCAGGTACCGTACCCCCGTTCCTTCCAAAAGCGAAAATAACCCATACATTGATATTCATGGACAATTTTCTCTCACCATTGGGCCCCCATTTTTCCTTTTGCCTCTTGACCTGCTCCGAGGCCAGACCCGTGCTCTCGTTGACGCTGAAATAGCTGTAAACCTCCTCCACCGTCTTTGTGTGCGCGTTCTCCATGGCGGACCGTCTTCACCCGGTACAGTTTCACTTTATGTCAGGCTCCCCCAACTCCTGCACTTTCAACCGGCGATTTTTCAGGTTTAAAATCCTCCCCGATAAGATTTTCTTAAATAACGAACATATGCATTAAAAAAAACACTCCCGGCAGAAGGTGGCTGGCACGCTAGTGAAGAGAGAATCGTGGAGAATGAAGGTCCCGCCTCGATCTGTAGCCGGCTCCGTTATGGATTACACAGAAATTAAATTATGTTCAAATGGCATATTTGTCAACAACGAACCAGGGTGGGCTCAGAAAGGCCGCTTTTCCGAGTTAAGAATCTGTCGCTCCCCACCACTCAGGGGAATTTTCAGCGCCTCTTGTGAGAGACCCGCCGTCAGTGCCACTGGCTGCGCTGCGTTGCGCTGCGGTTACGGTGGAACGGACGTGCGTCCTTCGCGTGCTCCTCCACGAGCGGCTCCCAGCTTCAGCGCCAATCGGCTTTCAGGGCCGCCCGGCCGGCCCCGCTTCTCGCGCAGCGGCTGCTGTTCGCATGTGGAGTGCGCTCATTGGCTGGAGCCAGCCCGGAAATCTCCCCATTCCCTTCCTCTCTTTGGTCCTTTTGAAAAGACTGGGATCAGCTGATCGTCTTCGTTTCCCCATATATATTTTTTTAAGAAACATGTATAGGTTTATGAAAGTGTTACTCGCATCATCGTCTTCTTTATTATTAATAATAATAATAATAATAATAATAATAATAAACAACAATAATAATGGTCCATATCACTGCGTGCTTTGGACCGTTAAAGAAGAAGAAATCTAATACGCAGGAGTGCATCTAAGCCACAGCATGTTATTGTTAAATTAGTCAAAAGCAAGAGACCGGGTCAGGTGAACCCAAATACTATTTTCGGTCATTTTTTGTTTGTTTTTTTCAAGTGTTCAGGGTCATTTAGAACCGGTGAGTCGGCAATGCAACGTGTTGGGTTCCGTATGTAGGTATAATTTTGTGTTTTTTTTAATTGTCGTCTCATCTGTTGAGGATACAGTAGCTGTTATGGAAATTAGGCAGTAATAGAATCCATTGGAAAGAAACAGCATATGCCCATAATTTAAACCGTATTCATTAAATAAAGTAAAACGTAAATAATTCGCACTGTTGCCTTCACTGCAAACGGTAACGTGTGCAGGTAAAATAGGGGGAAATTAGTGTTGTGGTAAATACAATTTTTTATTGTGATTCGGTCAAAACACTAACCTGTCAGTGTTTCATTTATGTTTTGGATCAAACGAAAACTGCGTTCCGGGCCAGTTCTTCTGAGGAAGAACGTATCGAGCCAAGGAGGGGGTGGAGGGCAGCCAACATGTCATCCAAGGCGCAGTCAAGTGATTTTTAAAGTGTAAGTGGTTGGTAAAGGCTTGTGCTGCAGCTTCAGCGATAACCAAAAGATACAGGCCCATGTAAAACAACGTAACCAAAAGATGTAAGCAATGAATTGACGATATTACAAATTAATGTCTAAACTTTTCCCCCCATTCCTGGAACACTGAGGTCTGCCAGAAATTATGCAGATTAGATTTACATCTACATATGACAAAATACTGCGGCTTCTGTATTAATTATGAAGAGAAACTTTAGATAGGAATTTATAGTTTAATCATTGCGTGATCGATGGGTGCAATATGCATTAGTATCCCATGGATAATATACCAGTGACATACAACTGAATGCAGTGTCAGACAGTTCCTGGAGCAACTGTGGGTTTGGGGCTTTGCTTTGCTTGTTAAAGTACATTTACTTATTTAGTCGAACCTGCAACCTTCTGATCACTAGCACAGCATCCTAACCTGTCACACACGATCCCTCAGTTACTGTATAAACCACAGTGACTTCTGACACAACTAATACATAATTAAAGCAATTCTTCTTCAGCTGCAGCTTCCAGTGCAATTTCTGGTAATGTCCAGTGACAGAAGAATTGAAATTTCCCGGATATGTTTTTTTTAACACCACAACAGCAAGTTATCAATACTCATTTCGAGCAATAAAGTAAAAGAGGGAACAATATACAGGGAAACAAAGAATAAGAACAGGATAATAATAATAAATTTTATTTCTAATGCGCTTTTCATTAAAACAAATCTCAAAGTGCTACAGAGTAAGACATAAGAACAAAAAATGAAAAAAACGGATAAAATATAAATGATGCATATTGCACATCTAGAAAAGAAAATAACTAGCCAAATAAAAACATAAGAAATTTACAAATGAGAGGAGGCCTTTCGGCCCATCAAGCTCATCTGGGGTGATATACTCACTGACGAGGAGAATCCTGTAATGGTGTGCTTAGAAACTGCTGAAATAGGGACATCGGAAAGAGTCGGAATTGCATGCACGCAAAAAGGTGCATTCATCTCAAAAACATAACTAGATACAAGCGGACATTGGCAGCAGAATGGTGTTTACAGAAAGGAAGATTTAGATGGACCAAGCAAGAGGTGATTATGAATCAACCCATTCCATGCAACCAGTTTCATCTAAACACTCACTTGAAACATGACACATTTCAGCACTGCGCTCTATTTAACAGTCATGCGCCCTCTAGTGTCTAGTATAAATATTCTTCACAACAGGCTGCCACTGGCCAGGTTCCAGCTTAAATGCAACCCTACACTGGAAAAGGAAGATGGATATTGAAATAGTCAGATAATGTTAAGCAATGCTCACATTCATCACATGTTACTGCTACTGCATCTGAGGGTGCGGCCTTGCTTTCTCAAAAATATGCGTTGCTTCGGGTAAAAGTGCCTGCTAAATAAAAAAAAAAAATATGAACATGTTACTGGGTATTCTTTGGAAGCGCGCTTATGCCTAGCTGACTGCTTGACAGTCGTACGTCCATAATGGACTGTTTGCCGCATGCGTGCGTCGTTTTGGGTAAAAGCGCTTAATAAATGAATGAATGTGAATGTATGTGTAGTGATGCCGTGTCACACCAATGAGTGCTGTGGCTCTATGATGAGTGGGAGGAGGTGGGGTTTGCACATTTTCCTGATGCCGCGGTACCATGCCCAGTCCCATAAGAACGTGTCTGCAGTGGTTTGGGTGTTTCGGATGGCTCCTTTCTGGGCATCTCCAGGGGCAGATCTAAGGAGGCCATAGCCGCCACCGGCAAATATGTGGTCACCTCTGTTGCCACCCCGCCTCAAAATAATAAAAACAAAACATCGATTATTTTTTAAGCTGAACCATAGAAGAGATGCAGTGGGGCATGGCCATCCTGATAAGTATATGGGCAGCACAATCATGACTTTCTGCTGATGCCGCCCGGCACATGGGCTCAGACACGGGCAGACGTGTCATGGATCTAACTCCTGATAGCTTCGATACCACAATGAATTTGGAAAACGGTGAACTTTTGAAATCTACACTGAATATATCACGTCCTAATTTCTGTTACAGGATTCAAGGTGATGGTGTCTGGTGGTGCACAAAATACAGCTGGACGTCAACAGACACATGGTATAGAAATTAAGGCCAACTCCGCAGATTATTGATTCTTGGGATAAAAAACGATTTGGTGTAAAGCAGGCACGCACCAAGCCAATGGCGAAACACGAGTGTCCGCAAGGACCGACGCTCCCGTTGGCTGCGTCTATTGCGAAAATTTGCACTGCAACACATTGGCACCACTACGGGTGACGGTTGCCATACAATTCAACATGTTAAATTAGCCAAGACAGTGTCGACGGTGACCAACTGTGTCCATTTGCACCACACCCACCGGCATGATGGGAAGTGGCACAGATTCTCAGTGATGCCCCGACGGCCATAAAATCGACTTGGTGTGTTCCAGGGTTAAAGGCTACACGTCAGAACTGCACCTGATGATGTTTACACCTAGGTGTGATGTCTATTAGCTAGGTATAGAGGTGTGGATGTCCTGAGGTAGGTGAACATGTGTGAACGTGTCCAGATCCTGATGCCTTACCCTGTACCTGATGCTAAGCCTTTTCATGAGGCAAAAGTCTGTTTCGTTCTGTGTTTTTGCCGGTGTTGCTGCCAAAATGGCTGTCCATTGTATTTCATCTCCCTAATTTTGCTAAACCTGCCTCGATTCTCATGCACACATGAAGAATGACGTCTTCATTCATACAACCATATATCTATTGCAGGCTGATGATTTTTTTTAACAACAATTCTTTTCATTTTTTGAGTTCTGTATGTAATAAAAAGAAAACACATCACCTGACAGTGCCGGGAAAGTAACTCACAAAAGTAAATCCATTAACGTCAGGTGGAAAGATAAGGTCCAAAAAAGTACAAATCCAGACCAAGGTTTTGTCTCAACCAAGCAGTTACGTATAAAGCGTCACAGTCACAGAATTCTCAATTGGTTGGCTGAAACAAAGCCTTGGTCTGGATTTGTACTTTCTGGAGCTGAACTTTCCACCTCTGTAATGTGTTACTTTTATGAGTGGCTTCCCCAACACTGTCATCTCAATACTCCACCATACCATTTTAACTGAATATATGTGCTGTCTGACCAAAATGCTCTTTGGCATCTCCTCAGTAGCTTATTGGTGACTCCTACGATGGGAATAAATGTATGTGCCTCTTGACTCTGGAGGCAGCTTATCGGTCTCACTTCCTCATGGTCTCCCTGACTCTACAGTGTACTGGGCTGTGGGTCGCATCAGTAGGACAGCAGTGTCCTCTGTACCAAATGTGTTATGACACTCAATACTGACAGTATAGTTAGTCCTTCTGGGTTGAAGCAATAATAGCAAATTCAGGATCTTATCTCCTACAGGGTCTAAAAAAAGAGGAGAGGGACTTTCCCCAGTCACTGAAGGTTATGCCGTATAAACAGATTTCACAGCACAAAATGTGTGTCTTTCCCTGTATAAGAGCTCACGCTTTTTTTTTTACATTCTTATGATTTCACTGAACACAAAACAGATAGAAATAATATGTGAACAAGGAGCACAGTCCACAGGGAATATTTCCTCATTATCGTATTGCCCCTGTTGCTGTTCCTGGGGGGCTGATGTTGCTGAGAGGGAGGGATTGTACAAGGCTCTCCAGCATTGACGATCCATGACTCACCGCTCTCAAGGGGCTGCAGTGACCCAGAATGCGAGGAGAGAACTCCGGCAGGAAAATGGCAGCATAATGCCACTGCTTTGCCTCATGATGCTCCCTTTACCTCAGTCCGGTCCTCGGGGACCCACAGCCGGTCCATGTTTTCGGTCCTTCTGAGCTCCTTGCCAGACATTTCACATTTTTGCTCCCTCCCAGGGGGAGCAAAAATGTGGAATGTCTGTGGGACCCTAAGGATCGGATTGAGAAGCTTTACCTCATTATATTCAAACTGCTTAATAGCTTATGAAACAGAGAGGTGGCTCCACCAGCAGGACTGCCATCTCCATCCTACTGGAACGTGAATCCTGTTCCCAGCTCTGGCTCTGCATTACGTGGAGTTTGCATGTCATCCCTGTGATTGTGCTTTTTCCTCCTGCAGTTAAGCTAACCACTGTCTCTAAATCAGGAATTGTCAACCCATGGGTCACAATCCAAATTTGGGTCACAGCAGAATCACACTGCAAGAATTAAAAACTTATTTTGCTTACGTCACCTGCTTCTATCTCACAAGCGTGTGAAACGTTATTTAGATCAGGGATTCAACCCATGGTGGGTCGCTGCAAGTTCTGAAATGGTCGCGAGGCAGAGTTGGAAATATAAGCATTTTAAAACCAGCAAGCTCCTATGCTGATCCACGATCAGATTTCCTCCCCCCAATCTTAGAATTTCCCTATATAAACAGGTCTTGGGTTTGCAAATGCTTAGCGCAAAACTATTGAACACTCAACCAATCCAAGAAGCTAAACCGCAGATGCTTATTTTAAAATTCACTGGCAATCAGATTTGTGCGATACGCATTGATTGGCATAAATTGCAGAGCGCAGTGCTTGCTTGATCATAATGTTAATTTAAACCTACACTTGATATAGGGTCACGACTGAGCTGGCATGGAAAAAATTGGTTCGCAGTGCAAAAAAGTTTGTGAAACACTGCTTTAAATTACTCAAAGTGTGCATGTACCCTATGATGGACTGACATCCCAGCCTGAGGGTTTCCGTGCTTCCTGGGATAAGCTCCAGGCTCATGACAACCCAGTCCTTGATAATGATTATTGAAAATCGATGGATGAAAGCACAGCCAAATTGGATTGGTATGCTCTTAAGTGAAACAATATGGTAACCAATGTCGGGCATTTCAGGTCCAGTAGCTACAAATCCAGACCAGGATTTTGTTTCTACCAACCAGCTGAGTATGAAGAGTCACAGTCAAAGAGTACTGACTTGGCTGGTAGAAACAAAATCATGGTCTGGATTTGTAGCTTCTGGGTCTGAAATGCCCAACATTGATGGTAACCTTTTTCCAACATCCATAACTACATACAGAACTGTGCAAAAGTCAAAAGAAATGTTTTAAGCACAATTTAACATTAGAACATATGCAAATTATGAGTAACAATGAAAACTAGTAAAAATGTCTTCCGTTCTCTAAAAAGTTACTGATTGGATGGCTAGAAGAACGCCGATTTGGTTCCCAAACCTCTCAGGGGTGCCCCAGCCATTCTGTGTATTTGTTACATTTCACTTAATTAATTAACTTAATTAGTTTTAAAAGGTCAATGAGATATTGATTATCTATACGAGACATGTTAGTGGTCGAGTCAAAAATACCTGCGTGGCGTGGATGGGTGCTGCAAATGCCGGGGTGATTTTAGCAGAGGGTTTGAAATGGTTAAGCTAACACACTTCGACAGGCATAACATCATAGCTTTACACCAATATAAAGATCATTTAAACATCATTTTCTTCGGCTGGCTAAGACTTTTGCGTGGCCCTGTATCTGTTGGAAGTTTATGGTGGAGGTGGAGCCTCTCGCAAGAAGCATGGGGCACAAGGCAGAATGCACTGTGGAGAGGACGCCGGCGCATCACAGAGTTAAAAAAGCACTACATCAACCAGGGGATCTTAACCTGGCCTCCATGCATAGAGGTCAGAGGGTCAGTCAACAGAAATGCGACGGAAATTTCCATTTATCTTCATGAACCTCTAACTGAAATTTCGGGGTGGGGTGATTGACCACAGTCTTCACAGGACAGCTAAAGGGGTCTATTGGAACAAAAACGTTTAACCCCTGATATAAAATCTAAGGCACAGGAAACAAAGAGATACAGAATTTCATGATGGCGATTACTCAGCGTAGCGCTGCCGAGTCATGGTTGCCATGGGGATGCCTTAGCTTTCATTCGCCCGGCCTACAAGCTCAATTCAGAAGGGTGAAATAACACGGGGAGGACAGGTTTGAGCATTCGCCGAAGTGAGCGCCAGTCACGTCAATCACTAGCATCAGAAAAATGCACGATTGTGCATGTTAAATGAAACGTGCATCAATATGTGTCTCTCAGTCATCTGACACTGTTCCCAGATCTTCCTCCTCCTGAACATCTTTGTGGGCCTCGTGAGGGTATTTTATTTCATTTGCCGTAGATCCCTGCCCCTTATATAGTCTCCGAACTGACCTGGGATCAGAAAGGGGATTCACATGTGGCCTTACGGTGAAAGTCGCCCAACCAGCGGCAGAAGTCTTTGTTCCCTATAACGGAAAAGAATCTCCCTTTTCACTCTGGCTGCTGCCTCTCACACAGGACTCAGAAAACCGCGAAGGAGCTCATCATGCACCCTGTTATTCCTGGTGGTGCCACAGTGTTAAACTGAGTCATTTCGAAATTAAAATATCAACATTTTTTTTGTCCTCTGGACCCAGCCGTGTTTTAAATTTGCATAAAATCGTGCCGCTGTGTCAGAAGCTACCTTAAAAACTGAGATCTGGGAACCTGATAAATACGTGTTTGGTTTTTAAACAGGATTTATATCACGAAGGGCGGCGCAGGACGCGTCATTTATATAAGCGCAAAGACAAACGCTTCTGAAGCAGACGATCCCCCACTTACCGCGGATATATTTAGCTACCATAAGCGGTATGATTTATTTGGAGATCAGAGATGCATTGCCTTTATGTGAACTGCCCTTTCGTTTGATTAGAACAGGTTGAACCTCACCTATAGCCTCACGTGTAAATGAAACCCTTACCTGAAACCAAATGTACTCAATTACCTGTTTTAATAATTATAGGACACATTAAAGTGTATTTCACGCACAACCCATGAATAAAACAAGGCAGTACAGGAGTTTAGTATGTTACATGTAGGGAAGTGTCAAGAGAGACGCGAAGAAGGACTAATAGGCAGGTCTATGGGGAAAACGGGGGGGTTTATTAAAACCAAAACTAAACAGGGGCTGGACAGGGGCTAGGGTGACCACCTAACCCATGTCGGGGGGGGGACACTAAGCTACTTCAGCTTTTATAAACTACTTTAAAACTAAAAGGCTCCTGTGTTTGGTTGAATAGTTCAGTTCTTCTTGTGCTCTGACAGGTTTATTTCCTTGATTGAAAGACCGATCCAGCTGTTTCACTTTAACATTAGTGACACACGCATGATTACAGGAGACTGACAAGTCAGCACACAGCAAGAGCTCAGTGCTTAAGAGAAATCCAGGACTTTTTAAAATTGAAATGCTAGTTTACAAACCCCGTCTTATCTCATCGTGTCCCCTTTGACATGGATCATCTGGTCACCCGAACAGGAGCTGGAAAACAAACGGGACCGAGAGTGGTCAAAAACGGGAGGATAGGTACAGAGAAGGACATGGGCAGATGTTACTGACCAGACTGGGGATGATAAAACAGATACCTAAATATCAAGACTAACATGGGGCAACAAGGGTGATGCTACGGAGGAGGCAGGAGAGGCAGGTGGCCATGGCAGCCAGGGCGTATCAGGAAGCCTCACAGAGAAGCAACGATGTTTTACCAACATATCACCCCGCTGTAAATTATACTTATGTAGTACTGATATCACACACCAGTAAAGTCGATCAACATTACAAAAGAAACCTAATAAGTTAAAAAATTACACATTATCTGTAAAAACACTTTACTTTAAGGGGCACAAATAATCTAGTACATTTTTATTTAATGCAATAATTATCCAGTAAGTAAGTATTAGTTACATACAGATCCCATGTTTGGTCATCATTAATCTATCATATCAGTTCATGTATTTATACAGTAGCAGCTATAGTTGTTTGGTCTGTAATTGAGTAGTGACTGAGTTACTAAGTTACTTCTCCCTCCTTAAGTAAAGTGTTGCCAAAGATTAATTATATGTTATTATCACGTATGAAACAAACACATAATGATTCAGAAAACAAATTGTACTTATTTTACAAGACTCCATATTTTCATGCTGTAGTAAACTGGTTATGAGTAGCACCCGGCCCCTGGATCCTAATGAAGAACAAGGTTGTCACTACTGTCGTTTTATTTCAGTTTTATACCGCAACAATGACTGAAATGTTGCTTAGTGCTAAGATCAACAAACTGCTTTATACAACAGGGTATAAGCATGCGCTGAATGCCATTGGGAAGATACTGCTGTAGCGAGACTGCTGGTGTAAAACTGCGGCTCTGCAGACAAACATTACCGGTGCTATCAGAAATGAGAACATTCCTATGAAATCTTTCGCAAGCCGAAATGGCGTAAACCGTAGACGTAATAACCATCAGTTTATAGGGGATAGAATTTTGAGCATTCCTGACTGTGCCACATCATGCCCAGTAACACATACAACCTAAAATAACAATAATATATAGTAAAAGCAGGAATGGTGCGATAAATACACAGCCTATATAAAGTAGAAATATATAAGCCTATCTACAGTGTAATTTCACTTCAGAATGGCAGGGACGCATTCTGAGAATTGCATCATTATGCAGTTGTATTGTTACTGAGAACATCATAGAGTGAAGAAACAAGCCTAGACAGTATAGCCTTCTACATACCTAGTCTATATGGTATAGCCTAAATCAGTGTTCCTCAACCCAGTCATAGGGGACAACTGACGGTCCATCTTTTTGCTCCCTCTCACCTTGCTGCCAGACAGTCCACATTTTTGCTTCCGCAAAAACGATCCCCGAAGACCGGATCGAGAAACACTGGCCAAATTAATGATTAAGGAGTACAGTACAATAAATACACAAACCAGTAACACAGCGTAGTTGTGTGTTATCATCATCAAGTATTATGTACTGTGAAGGGTGTAGGAACTATAAGGAACGGGGTGAGCACCCAGAATGGGCGGTTTGTACAGCAGCTGGCCCAACCTTGAGCAGCAAGGGGTGGACTGGCAACAAAAAGCACCCGGGATTTTGCTATCAAGCAGCTCCGAGCTGATATTTTACTGCAGACCGGGGAAGGGGTCCCCCGTGGTATATTTTGCCAGTCATATAGCTAATATACCACCGGCGTTGTGGTAGCAAGACCATCCCTCACAAGACCGACCTTCTGGGAAAATGTCCAGACTCCGCAATGGCCAGTCCACGTCTGATAAGCGGGTTCTGTGTGTGTCAGCAGATCGATTGTTCCATCTCCCTCTCCCCCGCCCCCCCCCCCCCCCAGCGCGGCCCCCCCCGGTTCACTCACTTCAGCCCT
>JAODKE010000125.1:24838851-24852093 GCA_026779605.1 Mormyrus hasselquistii
GGCCCCCTCTGATAAGCGGGTTTTGTGTGTGTCAGCAGACCGCTTTTTCCTTCCCCCCCTCCCCCCCCCCCCCCCCCCCCCCAATGGGCGGTCCTGCTGGTAGAAGCCTAGTTCATTTCCTGCCCCATATAATAAACATTTGAATGGTCCGATAAAAACATTAAACATTCAGATCAAGAGAATGTATATTTGACAGTCAGTCCCAGCACCCCACACCTCTCCAAGATAATCAGATTGAATGGGGAAAATAGAAGCAGGCCTTTCTCAGATTCTGCTTCAGTCCATCCATTCATGAATGAGAAAGCAAGAATATTACTTGTGATAATCCATTTACATCTTCATTTACATGTTTGGCCTATGTTTTGAAAAATTCAGCTACAATATAACAATGTGATTGGTACAATACTTATATCAAATAAAAATTTTGACGGCTCCCCCCCCCTCAGATTCTGCTTTAACCCCTGACTATAAGCTGTGTGGCCTTTAACCTCTTGGAGTAGCTTACTTTATGTTTGTTTATGTTTTAAGTTTGACTTAAATTATTTAGCTCAATTTACTGGAAAATTATTACACTGCAATATTTTTGCAAGAAATATTACCGAAGGCGTATTTATAAACAAAAAGAGAGGTGAATAATGACCCAGAATAAACTATGACCAAATATAATAATATATCTACCAATAGTCTGCCAAACAAGTTGGTGATGCTGCCATAAATGATGCCAATCAGTGCCAACAAATCACTTGCATTTGCTCAGTATTCAATTCAATTTTATTTATATAGCGCTTTTAACAACATTGTCACAAAGCACTTTACATATAACCGGCCAGAACCCCCACCAAGCAAGCCTGTGGCGACAGTGGCAAGGAAAAACTCCCTCTAGCAGGGAGGAACCTTAAGAGGAACCTAGACTCGGAAGGGGACCCCATCCTCCTCTGGGCGCCCAATATAAATTTCTCAGAAATGCACTAAACCGCCTATGAGTGAGACCAACAGCAAGTACTAGAATGATTATCGGAGATTGGCGAGCAAATGGAGGCGCAAAAGCAGGGGCAGTAAACTTTACACTGAATTTTTTTTTTGTTAACATGTATTACATAATCGTGAAATGGAAATTTCATTAAAATTACAGACCTAGTCAAGTTTTGTTTCTTATGACAGATGTCCTATGACACACAACGTGTAACTTATCGCTTTAACTCAGGAGATTATCGCAGTTCTTTGGAAGTGACAATTGCGATATGCATAACATGCGATGCTGGTATTATTATGCAGACCTGCGACGCGGTATGGTAGCGCAGGGGACAGCTTTGTGTCTGTGAAATCTCTGCTTTTCCCCGTGCCATCTGCTCCAGTCTCCTCCCACAGGCGGAAAACCTGCAACTAAATTGACCTTACGTGTGACTAAGTGTGCTGCCCGATCCTGACTTGGGCCAATTACTATACATTATATTAACGATTAATCATTAAATTAATGCAAATATTAATATAAATGACAGTGACAGCTGTCACGCAGCTCAAGGAAGGAAGACAGGGATCCAGAGATGCGGGGAAGACAGAGGTTTAAAAAGCAGAGGAGGTAGCAAATACAGGCAATGTCCAAAAGTTTTGAGGAAGGGAAAGAGAGCAAGCCAGCCTGGAGGGCAGGAGCGGAGGCGGAAGGCAGAAGAGGCTCCGCAGGCTGGGCAAGCAGGTGAGCGGGTGAAGGGTCGCTAGGCAGGAGTCATAGTCGTGGGGCTTGAACAGGGGTCGATGCCAGGGGGATCCATCTGACGTAGTGGCACAGGACGGGAGAACAAACGGAGAGGCGAAGAGGGGGAGCCGGGCTCGGCAGGACAGGCAAGTCGGGTTAGGGAGCTGGACTGGGAAGGGAAGGGAAGGGAAGGGAAGGGAAGGGAAAACAGGTAAGGTGCGGGAGACTGGGTAGACGACGGACAGAAAAACGCTCAGCAAGGCTTCTAATCATCAGCTCAATACTTCGCGATAAGGCTTTGGCTTCACTCCTCCTCTAAATGGCTCTGATTGCTTCCTGACGCGCTACACCTGTCCGGTCCTGCCCGTGTGGGCGTGACAACAGCCCTATTCATTTCATTTACATGAATGTTAACGCTACTGTTCACAAAAAAAGTGGTTAATAGTATGGATGTATAAGTGTAAATTGTGTCATTACGTTTTTATGCGTCACATATCTTGACGAAACAAACCTTTGCTATCTCAATAAATGTCCCCAAGGGAAAAGGTAAGCTTAGGGGCTTATACACAGTGCCGTATCGGCTAGACGTGTGTGCGATACGTAATACATGACGCCAAACTCCAGGCTAATAATAGGAGATGAGAGGCGGCCTTAATATCTTATAAGTCGCAGCTTTGCATAGGCAACATAGCGGAATGCAACCTTACCATCTCCTTCGGTATAAATAAACATTAGTCTCAAAATAACTGAAATCCGAAGCATCTTTTACCACTACTTTTTTTTTTTTTTTTTTAACAAAATCTTGAAAACCTCCCTCCTGACCCCCACACTGAAATTTAAAGTTAACCATCGCTGTCCTGCATCCTCCCAACTGAATTACCTGTGCAACAAAGCTTATTTTTTAACATACCATAATATGCAGACAGTAATGAGATTAACCATATGCCTGTAATTCCTTTGCAGATAAGATTTATGTATACACTTAAGTCTTCATTGAGTCAGATACGCACTGAAGATCTGGGATCCTGCAGTCTCCAAGTCCTTTGGTAAATTCCTTAACATGTCCTAGTTAATGATGCCTATGACCTTAGTAGCTACATCTACGTTGTAGCTTTAGGTCAAAGCATATAACACGTACTGTATATTTATAAATGATTCCTTCTTAACATAATTAAAGGAATGAGTTGTGGTCGTCGTCAAAAATATTTGTTTCATCCCTTTCGGAATGAAAAAATAACGTCTCCTTGCCTGTGGACCCTCGTGTTTTCCTTGCTTTTGAACAATGTCCTTGTTTTAGTTTTGCACTAGAAGAAATTCCCTGGCTTCAGCCCCCTTCCCATATTGGGTCGAAATCTGGCAGAGCACACAACTTTCCGAGCGGAAAAGACATTCAACAGACAGCAGCGGTGAAAACCGGAGATGCCAGAGCAGCCAGGAACCGACAGGATCGTGGCACCACGGCGGAACCTTTGGGATGTTAGGGATGGGAATTAGGGTTTATATAAAGAAATGTGATCATGGCACACTGGGTGAGACAGGCGCCAGCAAGGAAGCGAATCTCCCCAAGCTCACGCAGATTAGCTAGACAGGTATTCTACATCCAGTTTGACTATCCGCTAGGGAACAATTAAATAGGTTTATTAATGGGTGCAAATTACTTATTTAGGGACAGAAACTAGATTTGTGCATTTCTCGGCAACCTGTTATCAAAGACCACACATCCTGGGTTAATTTGCGCAAAAATATATCTGTTCAAAAATCTGTTTTCCTTTTAAAGTAGGATTTTTAAAAAAATACAGCAGCTGTGGCATTTTATGTATGTCGATGTTACAATTTTCATCAATGTTGTTGTCAAGGTGCATTGGGGCAGCGATGCTGGGAGCAGCAGTTCATAAAAATAAATGGGTTAGTTCTAACTGGCTGCAGCAGAATGTAAAGGATTGTAACAGCTTTGATGAATTCATTTATGAAATGGTCATGAAAAGGTTACTAAAATGTCTTTGGATTAATGTAAAAGACAGAATAATTTTCATTTATTAGCACAAAACATTAGTGATCTTTGCTGAATGCAGTTTCACACCTTGTACATTCTGTGACCTATTTTTAGGGATGGATTATTTTCAAATTAATGGCTCAAATCCAGAGTAAAACCATCTCCCTTGAAATCCAAGCCATAGGCCCATACTACTCCACACCTGCTCACTTTCCAAAGGCCACAGATGCTGATCCAGGGTCAGTTAGACCAGCAACCCAGCCATTCTGCATTCTGTATTTATGCCACGGCGCGTTTGTGAGTCCCGGTACAGCCGTCACTGTCACATCACCTGTCTGTTGATTCTCCTTAGTGGATTTGACTCACTTACGATGGCAGAGACCTCAAACTCCTGTGACACTTCATTGAAGAAGCAGCGGGAAGATGGATGTAGCATTTATCTTATTGCACATCTCTGCATCGCCATGTTATTCCACAGACCGAAGCCCGGCTCACATTTCCAGCATCCCCTTGTTGTTCTCAGCCCGGTGTGGCCTACAGTTCACTTTGCAAGTGCTACCTGGTTGTCAGACCGCTTCCCCCGGTGTTCTTATGGAGATGTGCAAAAATACGCATCCATGAAATTATACCAACACAGCACTCTTTTTCTCTAGAGATTTTTCAAGTTATTAGTCAAAATCTGCATTTCAATGTGCTTTTGCGTTGATTATTTTACATATGCACCATTTGTGCATGTATGTTCTGCACGTGTACATGCATGTGTGTTTTATTTCAGAGAGGTCTAAATACTGCCTCCTCTGCATGAGAGACCCTGCAGGTTGTGTCCCCTGAACATCACAGAATCCCTCTAGACCCTCATGGAAGGACCCCAAGCCCCCGGACACCTGATTGATAATATCCAAAAGGCCACTCGTATTTAGACTGGCCACCTGCTTGTCTTCATGCTCTTTGGATATTGTTTTCACGCTTGTCATTTACACTGTGGCTTTATAAATATACATGCATAATAAAGATTCTGTCTTCTATATGAATATGAATCTATTCTGCACACATATTAATATTTCACCAGCAGTGAAATGAAATTGCCCCTATGCCAGACATCGGTAGGATAACAAAATAGGATAACAAAAATAAAAACGAACAAAATCAGTACCAAAAATATTGAGATATATAAAAAGCATATTTGCGCCTATAGCTTCTGGGGCAGGTTCTGGATCCGCAAACGACAAGCGAGTACAGAAAAAGCAAGTATATGGATGGATGGATGGATTGATGAAAAGCATATAAAACGTAAGGATAAAATAAGTTTACATAACAAAAACATTTAAAATGCAGGTCGCCGCTATAGATTATTTTACTTGGTGGTGGCAATGACCCTAACGGCCTGGAGATGCTGAGCTTCCTCAGCTGCCTGATACAGTCTCTGCTGACCTTTCTGCACCAGGGTCCGTATCAGGTGTGCAGACACGTGTACCCCAAGGTGCCGGCCCCTACTGACCTGTCCAGTAAATCTTGAGGGTTGCGTACTTCTTGAAGTGACCATAAAAAATGTGAGTATTCCAGATTGAATCTATAATGAATATATAATGTAACTTTAATCTATCCATCCATTTTATGTCCCTGATGATCCAATGCCAAGTCGCAGGGGTCTGCAGCCCATCCTGAAAGCTACAGGCGTAAGGTAGGGAATTGGCCAGGACAGGACACCAGCCCCTCAGACATACCATCCACACCTCTGCAGTAATTTGGCAACTCCAGTTCACCTTAGCATGTTTTTGGACTGTGTGGGTCGGGTGTCATGCAGCCAAGGCAGAGACTCAAATCCCATTCCTAGAGGTAAACAGCGCTAATCACTGTGCTACTCAAACTGTAACCCATAATATCCAAATGGCAAGTTTATAATGCAGCATATTTGAAACGGTATAGTCGAGTCTCTCCGCAGGCGGCTGCTTCGTTTTCCTGGCCTCTGCCGATCCAGTGCTTACTTCTCCGTGCGGGTCTAATCCTTTTGTATGGACGCGTTCTCCACGTGCCACCTAGTGGACAGATAGTATAATTACAGAGCTACCATTCTCTTTGGGGTTCTTTGGGGTTCTTTGGGGGGGGTCGTCAATGTCTACATCGACTTATCTGGCGTCGGGTCACTTGGTCTGGCAGGCACAGCCGGATGTCGGCAAGCCTAGCTTTTCAAAGGTGCTCCTTTCAGGGTGCAGATAGCGTTTGCGCTTTTTTATGCAATCCCCGTTTCCGCTATTCACTAGGCGGCCGCGGGGGAATGACACCCCCACAGATTCGCAGACCCCGCAGGCGTGATTGCCTCTTGTTATCACTGTTGCCGTTTAACCAGTTTGTCTCATATTTCATCTAATGTCCCTCAAGTTAAGTAAGTAAATGAGTCGATTAATTCTCACAACGTACGAGTCCTTAGCTTCTTTGTAAGAAAGAGGTATACGGTCGTGCGTTTCAAAACTATGAAGATCAATGTCCCTATTTATTACAAATTAGAAAAAACGTTTAATTTCCACTGGTAATACAAGGGAGTCAATTTTCTGAACACTAAAGCGTGAGATCCGTGCTTTAAGATCAATTGGCAAAAAGGCCCAATATTAATTTAGTGAGCTTTGCATCACTATTAAATGACTAAAATGTTGGTACTTAAGGGTGACGTGGTGGTGCAGTGGTTAGCGTTGTTGTCTTGCACTATTTGGACTAAGGTTCGCCTCTCCATCATGGCTGGATGCGTACACTTAAAAACATGATTTGTGGCCCGATTAAACATCAAGGAATAGTTTTAAGCAAAATGTAACTAAAATCTAAACTCAAAGGTGTATTAATGGAAAGCACATACACATTTGGTGAATTTAATTAACCCTTACTAAATCTAAATAAACCAGGTAAACTATATTTAATTAGATCACACAAGGAGTGACATGTATTACATTCCAGCACAGTAGGTGGCGATAATGCAGCAATTTTGCGGTAAAATATTATTATTGCCACGCCTCCACGAACGTTGGTCGTGATTTAGGCTGAAGCAGATGGTTGTCAAAGAATTTGAATCGGTGAGCTTTTTTAAAAGTCTATAATCCTTGTCATTTTTTGTGTTAACAATATGTTTGTGTCATTTATGATGTGCCATGCAATAATTATTATGGACAGTGTGCTGGAAAATATAAAAAATTGTCATTTTATATGCCTTTCCCAGAATGAGAGCATTGAACTCAAATCTGTGTCTACCTCAATGAAGACACAACACGCTCATTAAGGAATACTTGGTCAGTAGTACCATGTTACTGTGAGATTTTAAGATTGAACTTATATGTAATATATTTGTTTTGTGTGCTGTGTTTGCTAAAAATAAATTAACTTTACTCAGTAACTGCATATAAACACTTAAGATGAACGTTTACATAGAACGTAACTCAATAATTACGTGTAAACATAAGGTTAATGTTAAACTTGAAATTTGAAATAACCCTTATGTGTCTAATTATTATACGTTAGTTTACTTAGGAATTTACATTAAGTTTATTTAATTTACTTAAGTGTACTCAACATGATAGAAACAAGACCCTTTACATTAAAGTTATGTAATAAAATTACATGGAAAATTGTCATGCAATTAAAATACATAAAGTCTAAGGTTTTGCCATAATTGTTTTTTTGAGTGTAGGGTTTTCATGTTCTCCCTGTGTTGCTGTGAGGTTTCCTCCGGATATTCCGTTTTCCCCGTATAGTCCATAAACATGCTGAGATTAATTGGAGTTACCAAATTGTTCCCTGCCTTGCACTCATAGGCTCTGTACCCCCCCCCCCCCCGTGACCCACACAAGCGGGAAAATGAATGAATGGATGTATTTTCGAAAGATGCATTGTTTCAATCTTATACAACAAGAACACCGAAGGAATGCAAATCCTTAATATAAACCTGAAGTAATTTGGTATAACTGTATGACTTTGTAACATCAAATTGTTTAGATTTACATCACATCATTACTTTTCTAAAGGTACATTTGTTGTGTGGTATTTTTATTTTATTTTAAGATGTCGCAGTGTATCTGATTCCTTATGCTGTGGTCAATAGGCGGCGCTGTTGTGTTACTTAAGAGCCCCAAAACAGCGCGTTTTCTCTGCCTGAACCGTGCACTGAAAATTTTTAGATTAACCTGCAATTATAGAAAACGACTTACCCTTTTTCTAAAACTATTGTGATTAACAAAATATGTTGTTATGCATTTGTTAAGTGTGCTGAATGGTATTTTGTGATGTTTTCTGATGTTACGTATTTGGGTTTTTAAAATAGTGTCACATCAGTCCACGCGACCTTCAACAACATAAGCATTTGGGAGAAGTGAAAATGGCACTTTGTTTAAGTTAAATAAGTTTTGTATACTTTTTAGAAGTGGGTTAGCTTACATTGAGAGTAGGCTAGTTGATTCTTGCGAATCGTTAAGGCTGTCAGGTTTTGCAATATTCATAAGAAGGTGAAATATCCTGTATCTTAAATTATGCCTTTTAACTCGGAGACTGAACTGACAGGCATTATGTATGAAAGATAAGCATAATCTGCAGTCTGAAATCTAATGTGACAAAACTGACGCAGTATGCGGCGTCTTATCCAAAAAAAAGTGCGCCTCCACCACTGTCAGGTCAAAATGGTCATTAAGAAGGACTATTTATAAGCACTGGGGGTGTGACGTGAGGTGTGAGCGACACTGGAGATATGACCTTTCTGCGTAGCTTTTTTTTTTTTTTTTTAAGGAGCGATAGAAAAATTGAGTGCGGGGTTGTTTCTACCCTGTCTCTTTAAGCGACACCAACCTGTGAAATCTCCGTCCATCATTTGCGGTCTGGTCCCTCCCTTTCCTGCAGCGGCCGGCCAGAGTGGGGAGTGAATGGGGGAGGAGGGAGAGGGTCATCGGCGAGGAGACGAAGTGGATCTGCGCTGCAAACGCTGCCTGACGTTTCGGGGCTCAAACATGGGATAACTGGCTGATCCCCCCGACATCAAGCGGGGCAAAAAATGAGCATCACTTTGACAAATCTGATACTTGACTATTAAGTCATTCTGCCCCCCTCTTACCTCTACTTGCGGTTCTTTTCTTTTTTGGACGTTTGGTACAATAGAGGAGGCTGGAATCGCTGGAGATGTTATCTGAGCTTCTCTCCTGATGAATGAGGACCCTGCGCATTTGAAATAATCCGCCGCGGCTGTTTGAGGGGATCGTGCCCCGCGTTACTTTCGCAGCTGCATTGGCAGAGCCTTCGTCGTGTGAGGCAGGTGTTCATTGTGGCTTTCCGGGCTTGCTCTTGTTTTGTTATTGTTGTGGTCTTGTTGATGTTGTAATTTCATTCGGTGATCCGCGGTAACGGGAAAGCGGAGAATGCGCGCGAGTCTTTCAGTTGCATTTTTATGCGTCTTCTATTGTTAACTAACAAATCGCTTGACGTTTGATGTTATTGGCACCGATTAATGGCCACTACAGACAGCGACTGAGATGAAAACATTAGTATGGACGCGCTGATTGACTAAAAGACGATCCGTGGAATAGCTTGAGAACGGAGGTAGGCTGTTTGTTTTCCCCCTTCTGAATTTACGTTTTGCTTGTATTCGTTTATTTCTTATTTGAGGACGAATTCGAAAAATATCATTTCCCAGTTGTATAACTGGTTGTGAAATAATAATATTTGTTTTGGTAGAACAAGTACCATTGGACTATCAACAATGGTGGAGCCGGTGGGCTTTGTGGAGGCATGGAAGGCACAGTTTCCCGAATCTGATCCTCCCAAGATGGAACTGAAATCCGTGGGGGGCATCGAGCAGGAGCTGGAGAAGTGCAAAGCGTCCATCCGACGGCTGGAGATGGAGGTGAACAAGGAGCGTTTCCGCATGATCTATCTGCAGACGCTGCTGGCTAAGGAGAGGAAGAGCTACGACCGACAGCGCTGGGGCTTCCGCGGGGCGTCCCAACCGAGTGACGGCGAGCGCCCATCCGGCATTGATCCCCAGCTGCTGCACTATGCCCCTGGCCAGGAGCAAGGGCACGGGGACCGAAGCAGATTCCATCCTGTTGGGGAGGAGAGGCCAAGGCCCTGCCCCCCAGCTCCCCGCAGGTCCTCCTCCCATGGCGACAGTCTTGAACCCACATTGGCGGGAGAAAGGCACCTCCCAGTGGTTGCTGCGGAGATGGACAGGTGTCGGTATTTTGGGGATGGTGAAATGGACAAACTATCTCCCTCCAAGAGGGGAGGGGTGTCCTCTCGCAGATCGGGGGCAGTGCCCTCTATGCCGTGCGACAAGGATCCTCCACCTGACCCTCCCATGAAAGACAAGCCTGGCATGGGTCTAGGTGTGGCGGCCCTAAGGTCCAACTTCGAGCGGGCCAAGAGGGCCAACTGGCCTGCATTTGGGGATGGGAAGGGGGTTGCTGAGCGGTCTCTCTACTCCAGTGTGGAGTACCACCAAGACAGGGGCTTGGCGAGACCCAATGATCGCGAAGTCCAGGATGCACTTGGTAGCCAGGCCGTGCAGATTGAGCGGCAGCGATCGCTGGCTAGGGCGGCGGTGGAGACGCGCAGGGCTGGGCATCGGGGCCGCTCCGCCGAGGGCCACTGTGGCGGTTACGAGGCCGAGGGGGAGGATGCTGAATCCGACACGAGGCATCCCAAAGAGGGGCTGCTCCACGCAAATGGGGGGAAGCCACACCAGCCGCCCTGGCAGCAGACTGAATTCCAGTCCTACCCTGGCGTCTATGTGAGCGAGGGGGACGGGAGGGGCGTGAGCCAAAGGGACCGGGGCGGGGACGAGGCTCCCACCACCTGGCCCCGGAGGTCCTATTCGCCGAGGAGCTTCGAGGACGTCGGCGGCGGTTACACGCCTGACTGCAGCTCCAATGAGAACCTGACATCCAGCGAGGAGGACTTCTCCTCGGGCCAGTCGAGTCACGTGTCGCCCAGCCCCACTGCCCACCGTCCCTTCCCAACGCGGGAGAAGAGCCGCTCGCCGTCCCAGAATTCCCAGCAGTCCTTGGACAGCAGCAGCCCCCCCACCCCTCAGTCTCAGAAGCGTCACAAGCACCACGTCCTGGTGTCAGAGGCAGCCGTTGTGGGCGTTAGGAAAACCGGGCAGATCTGGCCCAACGATAGTAACTGCACCCTGTCCAGCAGGACTTCACATGACAACAGTTTCCATGGAGACGTAGGTAAGCGCTCGTCCTGTTTTTATTGTTGTTTGGAGATTGATTGTGGCGGGGAGTAAGAGGTTCAGCGGGAAGAGCAGGGCCCTTCAGGGAGGAGGAGGGGTCCTGTTATCAAATGGCTAACACAGAGGGGCATCCAGCCACACAGAAATCGAAAGCCCTTTCCATGAATAGAAAGCTTTTTCCGGCCCAAGCATCTCTGAATCACTTTCGGTCCTTTAGCAAATTCTTATGTTTACTTTTTAAGCGATTGATTTATTACTGCATTTATTATTTTATTTTATACTCCAGGTTTGTTTCTGTAGCTCTACCAGGAAGAGCAGCTTCCAAATGGAGGTTAAACCTTAGACTCCTTGAGTGATAAATGGGTCAGTTCCTTTAAATTTTTTTCAAGCTGCTGTTTAACTGCAGCTGAGCAGCGTCAGTGCTGGGGTCTTTTAGGGGTGTAGTAGTGTACAGTCTTTGTTTTCAGTTTCTGATGGAATGTGACATGAGCAGCATAAAGATGGAGGTTCAGGGTGGGAGGTAGGCAGGCAGTGGGTCTGTCCTTGTGGTGGGGGTGTGTGACAACACAGATCAGTGTCGCAGGTTCATCGGATGGGAGAGCAGTGGGAGGCTTTGTGTTGATGGTGGTGGTGGGGGGGGTTGTGTGTGTGGGGGGGGGGGGGCAGCTGGTCCACTCCCTTGGGTTTACAGACTGTTGTTGCTGAACATGTTGTTGCACGCTCCCCCTGGTGGCCATAGATATGCAGTGGGTTGAGGGCCACGGTTAATTTGATAAGTAGCCGATTGTGGTCAGTGGTGTCCTCAAAGCAGAGCGAATGCCCACAGGATCCTTTCCAAGAACTACAGCCTCTTGCTAATAGCTGTCGACGTGCAGACATCCTCAGCGTCACGCACATGCCTGAGCAGAGAGGTCGACTCGTCTGTTGAATGAATCAGAAACCTCTTCTTTGGCTACTCGGTAAACTTTAGTGGGTGCATTTCTTTCTACGGGCAGCCTTTGTTTTTACTGTGCTGTCTCTGTGCTGGGGGGGGGGGGGCGTCACACTGAAATGGTGCTTTGCAATATTTCACTGTTATGCTAAATATTTGTTGTGAAGTGCTTAATTCATGACATTGCGATCTATTGCTTGGAATAAAATTTCCTTTTCTCTAGCCTGCGAGTTAAGAGAAGGTCCCTCAGTGGTCCATGAACTTTCCCATCACTGCTCTGGCAACTCAAATCCAGTCTGTCACTTCGAATGACTTCTTTCTGAAAGAGTTCTGTTGCCTGCGTATTAATCCTAATTGGTTGTTTAAGTTGGTTAATTTGTCTGTTGACTGGATTGCTTTGCCTTCAGAGTCTGTGAGATATGCGAGATCCTCTGGGTCGGAGCTGTGGTATTTTTAGAGGACACTGGTAAACGTGAGCTGAGACATGTTCAGCGTGTCTGAGATGGTCAGGAATGATCCCGAACATCCCCAGGATGGCACCCGGCAGGGGTTCCCGAGTTACACCCGAATCACGGTAACTGCTCGTGGTGAATGTTGGTGGAAAACATCTCCCTCTTTGGTCTTGTTCATGAAGCCAAGCTGTTGCACCCCTTGCTGTGTCAGGGTGGGAGCAGTATAGAGGGCGTCGGTGGGCATCGAGTCAACTCATGCGAAGACGGTCTGCTCCTTAACATCTACTGTGGTTTCAAACGCTGAGGGGAATAGGCAGCCACCTGTTGGGATGGTGTCAGGGATTGCGGCCATATCACCTCATGCGTACAGTATGCACCCTAAAGCTTTCCACTAAGATCTGAGCCTGCTTGGAAAGGAACTGCAGCAGATGACTGTCTTTTACGCTTTATTAAGAGCTTCGTAGCAGGAAGGATGGTCTGGAAAGTTTCAGCATAATGTGACTTTTTGGGAGGCAAACGTCTTCAGAAACCAGTAGGAGATGCACTTCTCCATGATACTTCACTTTATCATCATTAGCTGTATTTACTAGCTTTTTCACACCTGTGGGCTGTTAGCACTGCTGGCAATTCCGGGAGCACTTTGTAGTATGAAGATTTGAATAACTTTGTGTAAATTTAACTGTACTGTCATAGCCCTGTCAGTTCTGTTCAGTAGTTGGGGTGAGACCAAACGTTAATTTTTTTAAACCTGCCATTCACTTCTGATATCAGAGTTTTGTTTCTTTTGTGTTAGCGGTGTATAAGCCTCACTTTTGTGGCCATGGAAATAGGCTGTTTGTCAGCCTTCCTTCTGTGGCTTTTACTTCGGTGGTTTGTCTGGATTTGGTTCTGGTTCTGCCGTAGTTTGGGGGGGGGGGGGGGGGTGGCCGGGGCCGTTCTCTGCTTCTTTTCTCCTCTTCCCGGCCCCCT
>JAODKE010000125.1:24894142-24909074 GCA_026779605.1 Mormyrus hasselquistii
CACACCTGGCTCACAGGTAAAGGAAGGCTGGAAAACCAGCAGTGCTCGGACCTCGAGGACCGTGAGTTGAATAGCCCCGCATTAGCATAATGAACTCAGCCCTTACACAGTCCCACAGGCTACAAATGGAACAGGAGCAAGTTGTTCTGTTAGTTACTGAGGGATCAATCACGATCAAAACGGGACACAGCCTTTTATTTACATTTATTTATATGATCTGTGACATTTATAGTTCTTATTAAATCTGGCCAGCAGATTGATCTTCTGTTTTACATACAATGAAAAAGATTTAACGTTATTTTGCTAATGATAAGTTTCACCACCAGCACCGGCAGTATTAGACAAAAGTATATTGAATGTCAGTTGATTATTCTGATGTAGAAATATAGAGATGCAAGCAAATAGGTATTAATTGATGCATTAAATGTAATTGAGGTACAAAAATAATTCCATCTGCTCAATTTTTACTCTGCTACTTCTATAACTTTTCCCCGTACTTCCATATAATTTCAAGTTAGCCCTGGTGCTTGTAATCAACCATTCAGCAATGGGTCTGCAGTAGTTTGTGTTCGAACAAAAAGTAATTAGTCTTGAGTAGGGACCAAAAAAGGGTTCCAGAACTGCCTCCAAGGAACTACAATCGGACCGAGTTCCTGCAGTGTGAACACAACGAAGTCTCCTGATTCCAGAAAAAGATATGGTTCCTGAAAAAACGTTTCTGCAGTGTGGAAACACCCGATCACAATTCCTGACTGCATGCTGTGAGTATGTGGTAAGCAAAGGAAGCTAATCATTCATCATTCTATCTCCTAAGTCTTAGTTTTAGTTAAATAGGATTTAAATGAGCATTTGGTGATGCACAGAATTGCACAGAATCCCTGAATTGATTTGAAATGAATTCTGATTGGATTCCTGGGGAGCTGGGCGAATGTGTGCATGGTGCTGGGGCTGCTGATTGGCTCCTGCTGGGGAGCCGGGCTAATGTGTGCTGGTGTTGTGGATTCTGTGCTGCTGATTGGCTCCTGCTGCCATTCCTGCAGACTGGCCTCCCGGGAGGGTTGGAAAAGGGGGAGGTGGCCATTCTGTGACAAGCAGCCCTATGACCTGGCTCTCTGCTTCTCGTACACCCCTCCCCCACCAGCAGCCCCCCCGGCAGGTTTTCAGCGAGGTGGCTGGGGTTCGATCCCTCGGCGGTAATGGGGGCGGCCGCATGTCACCAGTGTACGGTGTTGCAGCCTGAGCCAAGCAGCCGTAAACAAGTCATGAATAATTGATCGCCCTGATATGATGGGGTTCAGGAAGTGGCTCATCAACATCCAGATCTGATTATAGCTCAGAAGCTACAAATCCAGTTACAGTGTTCATGTAGGAATGATGATTTTTAATGTTTATGTATGTTTATTGTAGTCATAAACATCTGTACAGCTTAACACAACAGATGAATGGATGCTATGGCAACCAAGTGCTGACTATACTGGATGAGTTGCAGTTGTTTTGGATTTCTGACATCGATAAGCACCGACCTTATTTGGAGCTGAAGGGCGCTGGTTTGATCTTCACTTAGTGTGTCCTCATTAACAAAAGACCCGCTTTGATTGGAAGAACTTGTCATGTGACTAAAGACTGATCAGCATAGTGGTATGGCATAAAAGGGTGGTTTTTGTATAGCTGCTTCTCTGAGTCTTTGGTCCTGGCCGGTCAGTACCATTATTACTATTGTTACTATTATTGTAATTGAAGTCAGCAGAGTGTCTGTTTTGGAATTCTGGCTCCAAAGTTCTATAATTTATTTATTTTTTTTAATCTAGAGCAATGCCCTGGTCCAGTTTATGCCAATTAAAACTTTTTCCGAAAAAATTGTCCGAAAATTGGTTTGTTCTCTTTTAATGATAGTGTCATGCTGCTTTGTTCTGGTTCCAGCAATGACTTGGTGTCAGAGGCAGCTACTGTGTGGACTTGAGTTACTCTCTTGCCTTTTGTGCGTGTGCATGTGTGTGGATGTGCACGTGCACCTGCTGCATAGCCAAGCACTTTACCATCTAAGTTTATTTGTCAAAGGCCAGAAAGATCTCACTTGACAAGACCCCAGAGTTGCTCAGTATTTAGCTCTGACGCGATTAGCTCCCTGCTCGTTACCCTCCGGCCGCAGGACGCTAAAGGCTGGGAGTGGAGGAAGGCGGGTTGTTTTCAAAGAAAATGAGGCGATTTAGCTTGTGCTGAGCAGCCAAAACCCTGGGGAGGGGAGGAACGGAGGGGATGAGGAGGGATAAATCGGGGTGGGGGGAGGATAAATTAAAATGCAAATCAATCTGTCTGCTGTTATAGCTTCTCAGTCTGCCAGGCCTCTGGCAGGAAGCTTTTGGAGTGTGTGGGCATTCTGGGTACAGACACAGACAAACGGTCGGAACCGTGAGCACCAGGGCCAGTTATTTGCGCGGTTGAAATGGTGACATCGGTTGCCAGGACGACCTTCCGCGGCCCCCATTAAACATCACAACGGCGCGTCATTCCGCAGTCACTGAATTGGCGAGACTGTCAAGAAAATGAAACGGTCCAAAGAAACTCGGGCACTGGGACGAAGAAGAGGAGAAAAAAGAAAACAGTACAGTGGTATTTTGTTATAGCACCCGGCTAGTTTGATGATTTTAAATTAGTTTTATTACTTCACCTCGCACTTCTCTTCTTGTGAAACAGACACTAGCCAGCTTGTCATCAGCCAGACGTCCTGCTACTATATTTTAAATATAAACGGACTGAAAAAAAATCTACTGCTCTGTGTGGTGAAGTTCATGATTTCCGCATATGATGTATATTTTGTAGGCCAATGTATATGGAAAAATGTCTTGAGCATAAAGAAAGGAGTGCTAGTCATCGCATTTCATCATTTAACATTCTTCATTATAAGCCCCAGGTCAGGATAATCCCTCTGTTTTTAATATGAATCAAATGTTTAATAAAAATGGCAACATGCTTTTGCTATTTTCGTTCTTATTTACCATATTTAATAACTGCAAATACTGAGGCTGGGATTCTCTATATTCTATCCACGGCCCCATTTCTTATCGGTACTTTGCCATGTACCGCTTTAACTTCTCATGATGAATGCGTCATATGTTGTTAGATATCCTGTAGTAGTTAGTATTTCATACTTAGCATTACTGTCGCACGACATTGGATTTCAAATATCGCGATGTGAAATTTTGTGATAAATATTGTGATATTTTAAAAAAACGAAAGTGCAAACGAGTGCAAGATGTCTCAAACCCGTCTGTGAGCGATTTAAAAGGCAAGGATGAAGACGCTCGATTGTCTCGGAGAATGCATGAAAATCTCATGCAAGAGTAGCAGCGGTAAACTTTAATTTTTAAACATATATTAGATAATATTGAAAGGAAGAATCTGGTGATAGAATATTGTATTGTATTGAATATTGTATTGGGGAATTTGGCAAAGAAATGAGAGCTTCTGGGAATATACCTCCCAAGGGGCACAGCAAACTCGAAGACCCTCGGGAACCAAGTGCTGCGCCTCTCCTGCCTGCTCCATCAACAGTGCCGCAACCGGGTGCACCGCAATGCGAGGACGCAGCCGATCGCGGCGAAGATTCCCTGAAATTAAGCGGGTACAAGGTGAAAGGCTCCTGCCTCCCAGATCCAGGTCTGTCTCAGGATGCGGCTTGCTGGGTGGTCCTCCGGAGAGAAGGTGGACCCTCCTGGTGACGTGGCTGGCGGGAGAGGGGCTGCAGGCTTTCCTCAGCCTCTGGTCGGCACTGGAGTGGCACTTTGGCTGGTGACAGTCCATGGGGAAGGTGAGGGGTGGACCGGCTGCGACGCGCCGTGGCCCTCACGGCTTTTCTGTGGGCGCTTTCGCCGACATCCATCCCCACTGATGGCGGCTGTGTAGCAAGCGGAGGAGGCTGTGGAAGCCCTAGGCACAGCGGTTAGTCCACCCTGAAGCCAGCGCCAAGGAGGAGGAGAGATGGGGATCCTGCTACTGCTCCTGCATCTTACCAGTAACCTCCCCAATGGTGCTGCACATTCAGTTTTCTCTGTGGGCGGCTGGAACACATCACTTGCAATTGCTCTTCTGCAGCACCATGGCCTCACCCCAAACATCAGCCTAGAAACACAGATTGGTTGACGCCCTGAGGGAGGTGCCAGCAACAGCGCGTTAATGCACCCAGAGGGAGCTGGCTTGGCAAAGCCTGCAGCCTGTATGTTGACTGTGTGGTGGACGGGGATTCCTGACAAAGCCCCGGTGGACACGAGGTCTGCTATCAGCCTGATCTTTCTGGGTATGATGCCCGTGTGTGCATGGCCATGAGGGGCAAACGGCAGCCGGCAGTCATGCCGGCAAGACACACATTGCGGCCGGAGGTCTAGCTATCTGACGTCGCTGACCCCTGCATCGTCATGCTAAACTTGCTATTCCGCCTGGGGGCCACCATCAATGTGCCAGGGGCAGCTTTTTACCTCACTACAGACATAGTAGTCGGTGAGCAGCGGCAGAAGAATAGAGGAGGAGACGCATCCGTGTAGCAGGGGAGAAGAGCAGCCCACGACTCCCGAGGGATGGTCTCCAGCAGCCAGGATCATTTATATATAAACTTTTACATCAGTCTGGTTTCACTTGTGTTTTTAGCTTGGTCGTGGATGAACCCCTGGAAGTGTTTCTTCCTCTGATGGAAGACAAACGTTCTAGGCCGTGTCATCAGCGTCGCAAAACCACTGCACTGTCTTACAGAGAAGGGAAGTGGGCTTTTTTTTCCTGGACGGATGCCTGCAACATGGCTTTTAACCAACTCCTCACCTTCCTCTTGTTCTAGACACGGATGCTAGCAAGAAGCGGCTAGGCACTGTGTGTCACAGGCAGGGCCCAAAGTGGAGAGCGCATAGTTGCATGCTTCAGCCAAACGCCGAGCAGACTGGACTGCAATTACTGTGTAACCCGATGGGTCTCCTGGCTCCAGAGCTTCCGCGACACCAAGGGACAGCTGGCCTGCTAGTTAGAGGCGTTGGCAGAGTTCGCCTTTGAGGTCCAGCATCACCCATGGAAGCTGCATGGGGACACACACGCTGTCTTGTTGGCTCTCCGTCACTGTGAGCTGTCACCACCACTGCCGGGCACCACGTCACTGCGGTGTTGGCCGTTGCTGTACAGGTGCTGCCGATCGCCAGTGCAGGGGAGTCACTGCAGTTACTGGGGCCCTCGGGGCTGCGCCCGTCCTGCTGAAGTCGGAGCAGAGACATCAGGGCTGGGCTGTACGGGGCGAAGATGACACTGGGGAAGCTGCAGTGCTCTCACTGGTCCGGCTGTGGACAGAAAGGTGTCAGTATGACTATCAACAGATCTTTTAATTGTCTGTCTTTTGCTGAGAACCGCTTACCACCCACGTGAAAAGTAGACGCCAAAGCCGAATCTCACTGCACCAATAGTAGTCTGTGTATTTACAGTATTAAACAATGCATCATTAACTTTAATATTTTCTGTGTTCAAGAATATATACGCCTGGGGTGTATTCCCCAAAGCAGGATATTTTTCATTAGGCAGATTAGCCAAATGAAAGCATTGTCCAATAGGAATGTCGCTTGTGCTGTCCAATAGGAGGAGAGATGTGTGGCTTAAGTTGTCCATCTAACTGGACAAAAAAAATGGGCCATAGCATGTAGGCATGAGTGCAGAAATGAACATCAGCACATTGCGCAGCCATCACACGCCGTGCAGCTGGTGTGTCTCGGGCCTGAGTGAGAAAAGTGCACAGCTACACGCTCTTGTGATTTAAGTACCTGGGAGAATCTACCTCTTTGTGTTTATATTTGGCCGGTGCTTTGAATAAACAAACTGTTTGAGAATCTTGTGTTGTCTCAGTGGAAAATATGTGGGTTGATTAATTTATTTTGTTGTGTTTGGGGACTGAAGTGTTGAGGGGCACAGAAAGCCGACAAGAGATTGGGTATCGAGGTTGAGCGCCCTACCCCACCCCACCCCACCCCACCATTTTGAAATGTTCATTTCTCCTTTCCCTGCATTGACCTTTCACCCTTCAGTGTCCTATTCATCGAATGTCTCCGCCTTCCATACTTGACCTTTTCCCATCTAATTTGCACACACGACCTCTTGCTGTGTTTATTGAGCTCGAGTGCAGACACACACACACACACACACGCCCAGATGAGATTTGACTTTACAGATAAATTGGAACATGGAGACCGAGTCCCATAACCTCTTTTGTGTTGTTGTGTTAAGTAACGGATGCGATTAAATAGATTCTCCCGCTTCATTTTGCGGTGGAGTCGGCTGCCCCCCTTGGGGCAGAGTATTTGCCTTCATGCTGGCTGCTCTTACATTTCCCTGGGTGCTTTTCTATGCCTTCTGACCCAAAAAAGGGCCCGGGATGTGGGTCGCAGTGGGCGATGCCGCGGTTCCTGTTCTTACACAGAGCTTTTGTTTGTCTGGACGCTGATCCGGTTTGCTGTCTAAAGCGGCTGCTGGCCTCTGTCTGCACCGGGCTCTTCTCCAATAACCACGCCACTCTCCACCAGACAATTACCAAGAGACTTAGAGCGTAAACCCCCGCCCCCCCGGCTGGTGTTGATATCCTTGCTAACTGATTCGCTGACATGGCCCATTTCAGTTCATTTTTTTAATTTCGCTTATTGTATTCCACACGCAGGGCTGTGAAGAGGCCAGTGTTGTAGCATAAGAGACTGAGAAAGGGAAGCGGTCTGGGGTCTGGTACCCATCGCCGTGGCAGCGGAGTCTGCGGTTAAGCCGCCGTTCGTTTGCCTGGACAGCTTCATCCGAGACTGTCCTGTGTTGTCACATGTGTTACCAAAGTCTACAACACACCCTGCCCAATTGCATAGTGCAAATCATCTGTGGGATTTGACCTCACAAGCTGCTGGTCACGTTGGCTTCCATCTTAAGCTAAAACCGCCAGGCGGGTAGTTTGAGGTCCCGTGTTACAGTGATTGACATGCTTCACCATTTTTTCCTACATGATACACAGTGAGCTGGAGTGATTGTCTCAGCGGGTGCAGACCCTAGGTGCTGCCGTCACGGGGATCTGAGCGGGGACATGCTGGCGGGCCTCGTACAAAAAGGCTTTGGGTCTGAATCTGCCGATGTGGGTCGTGTAGAGAGAGATTGTTGATGGACAGAAGAAAAACACATTTTTGTTTTAGCTCGGAAAAATAATACGAGGCATGAAGTACTTGGGCTCTTTTTCCCCAGATATCCCTCCTCCTGTAACCTGTGAGCATCTCTCATCAGGCAGAGTGACTTTAGAGCTCAGACTTCACTTTTGGCTCAGACTTCTTTACATCAGCTTTTAAGACAGAATGGCGAGATAAAACAAAACAAAAGAAACGTATCTCATATATGCGTCACAAAAGCACGGCCTGCTGGGATACCATGTCATGCTGGTGGCTGGCAGGGAGGCCACTGCTTTCCTCCTCCTTTCTTTGTCTGGGGGGGGGGGGGTGGGGGGGGCAGTATAGGAATAACATCAACTGGTCTCAGAATCTTCTGGATCAATTGTGGAGCCAGAAAGGTTTACACTGACACGACCTCCGACGTCCACAGGTTTAATGCTGGGTCCACTGTATCCCTGCCTGCCTGGCATTTCTGGGAATGGGGGGCTGGGATTACCGATGCCTTGTGTGCCCTCTGCTTTGAATCCACGTGCACACATGTACACCGCCACTGTCTGTTCACAGCGAGTATGATTCACCCCCGCAACAAATTCTCAGCATCAGTGCTACTGTGTGAGGTAATGACTTTGTGGTTGCGATGCGGGGGGGGGGGGGGATGGCGGCAGGGGCCGTCTAAGCTGTCATTGGTTGACAGCAGCTATGACGTCATCCTTTGTATCCCAACTGCTTAAGTGACTGCAAAAGGCCAGACATGAGACACGGTGTGTGTTTGCAGGCAATAGGGATGTGTTAGCTTTAAAAAGTGGCTTTCTTAAAAAAATTCAGCCCCTCAGTTTCCTAGGACGTCGTGACTAACAAGCCGGCTAAAGCAAAATTTCTTTTGTCTTGCAAAAAAAGGAATTCTGATGTAGACGATACAGCTGTTGTAGAATCTGTCATCGGATGTCTGGCATTTTTTGTGTCCGCCAAGGCAGCACTGCCCCCTACTGGCAACTGGCTGTGAATCACACTCTTGTTTGTAGCTTTTATCAAAGGAGACCCCTGAAATGGCTTTATGAGATGAATTGTTCAACAGATGAACAAGAGCATATTTATTAATAATTAATGGTTTTAATTTTTAATGTTGTACAATGTTGAGCTGACAGCTTCTGGAAGCAATTGGACTGATTTTCTCTTTGCTTGACGGAAGTGGAGGCTACTGATGATAAACACTTAAAGGCAAAATCATGTTTGTTTTGATCTAAATTTAAGGTAATTATTTCTGGCAGAGAGATTCACATTGCATTTCGTGTGTTAACAGCGGTGATGCTCTTTCAACCTTTTCTTAACTAATCCATGACACTCATGGATGACAATCCTCGATTGGTGGGCTGGTTGATTGATGGCTCACCTGGACGCCTGATTGGATCCCTCAGAACCGGCAGCTCCTGAAGGACCGCTTCATGGTGGAGCTGGTGGAGGGCAACCGGAAGCTGAGACACGTCTTCCTGTTCACCGACCTGCTGCTCTGCGCCAAGCTGAAGAAGCAGATGGGCGGGTAAAATGGAACCCCTCCTCTTCTCTCTCCCTCCTCTTCTCTCTCCCTCCTCTTCGTCTCTTACTCCTCTTCTCTCTCCCTCCTCTTTGTCTCTCCCTCCTCTTTGTCTCTCCCTCCTCTTCTCTCTCCCTCCTCTTCGTCTCTTACTCTTCTCTCTCCCTCCTCTTCGTCTCTTACTCTTCTCTCTCCCTCCTCTTCGTCTCTTACTCCTCTTCTCTCTCCCTCCTCTTCTCTCTCCTTCCTCTTCTCTCTCCCTCCTCTTCGTCTCTTACTCCTGTCATAGCCCCAGCAATCAGGGCCAACTATCCTGTCAGCCATAGTCTTGATATGATTGACAGCCACTCCCCCTTACCCTCATTGAGGCACAGTGCTCGTACAAATCAGCCATCTGGTCATAGTTCCATTAAACCCCCCCGCATTGCGTTCTGAGATTGATTTCTTCAATACAACCCCCCTTCCTTTGTCATATGAGCCCGAAGTCAGAAAGCATTGATCCGTGGGTTATGTAGATAGATTGGGGGTGTGGGGGGGGGGGATGTGTGTGGGGACTCCATCAGGCCCTGTTGCTGTAATCAGGCCAGCAGTGACCCCCCCCCCTTCTGGATCCACCTTTGTATCATAAAAGCCCTTATTTGTGGGAGAGGAAAACCCATTCATGTGTGCCCGAAATCCCAGTGCCATGGGCTATCCTTTGTTTTGGTGGGGGGGGGGGGGTGTCTTTTTTTAGTCGCCACGTTTTATTCCTCTCTGGGGCGTGTCCCACAAGCACATGGTTCCAATTGGGAACCCGAACTGTTGCCCTTTGTGGGTGCTGGGGGGGCCACTCGAAAGCCACCTCCAGTCACACTAATCTCTCATCACTATAATTACACCTACTTACCCCCTTGTCTACTTAATGCCTGTTTTCCTGTCTGTGTTCCCCCAGATTCACTACTACCAGCTCTGTGCTCTAATCTCTCCTTTACTCTCTTTGAGCAGGAAGAGTCAGCAGTATGATTGCAAGTGGTATATCCCCCTGGCTGACCTGACCTTTCAGGCCGTCGATGAGTCCGAACCGCCGCCCATCCCCCAGGTCCTGGATGAGGAGATTGACGGCCTTAAGGTCAAGATCTCTCAGATCAGGGCTGAGATCCAGAGGGAGAAGGTACGGCGGGTTTCATCCCCCGGGGTGACCGCGTGTGGTGTGCCGCCGGCAGAGCCCTCCGCCACATCCGTGCTCGTGGCGCGAGATAAGCTGCTAACCGTACGTGTGTGCGTGTGTGTGTGTGTGTGTGTGTGTGTGTGTGCGTGTGCGTGTGCGTGTGCGTGTGTGCGCCTGCAGAGGGCCAACAAGGGAACCAAGGCCGCTGAGCGACTGAGGAAGAAACTGTCTGAGCAGGAGTCCCTCCTCCTGCTGGCGTCACCCAGCATGGCCCTGCGGGTGCACAACCGCAACGGCAAGGTGCGTCAACATCGTCACGGCAACCACCACGGCAACTGCAACATCTTCCTATTCGGCAGTCGTACTGTTTTGAGCTTTTATAATGCTTCTGTGATTGTATTATATCTTGCTAGTCTGTCTTAAAGGCCGATTACAAGAGGTCTGAGCCAAAAGTGATGTGAATTCCAAGTGGATAATTCTTACCTTGAACTGTACGCTAAAGTGAGAATCTCTGTTGTACCTTAGAGTGTAGCATTCTCCCTGAATTGCCGAGAAAGGCTCCCCCTTTAGCAGGATCCCCATAACGGTGACAGACAGACGGGGCCCCTAAACCGGGTGCTCTGCCTTTCCAGAGTTACATGTTCCTGATCTCATCAGACTACGAGCGGGCGGAGTGGAGGGAGACCATCCGTGAGCAGCAGAAGAAGTGTGGGTGTCTCCGTGGGACTGTCGGTTAGCTCACAGGAGAGATCCAGTCTTTTTCTCAATCGTATGAAGCTGTCTGGGCGTCTCCTGGTTCGGCAGCCTTGCAGATCTCGCAGAGTTACTGGTGTTCGCTCTGTGATGCTTAAACTTAAATTGTCTTACGTTTGTAGCAGATACAAGTTCACTGCTCTATAGTTAAACCCCTTTCATTTCCCTCTGTGAGGTTTTATGGACGTCGGCCTCATCCCCCGAATAGGCCTTCTCATTAATTATTCTCTGCGGATTAAATTAATCAGCCTCAGATTGATCAGTTGTTTGGCTGCATGTGTCACGATCCACCAGCAGTATAGAATGGATCAGGAGCCGGGTCATATTTTTCAGAGAGTTTGCAGTGTAAGAAGCATACTGGATGAAACAATGTCAGACACGGATCTTCTGTAAAAGTGCCACCATACTAGTATTTCTATTTCTATGCACCTAAACCGGGATGTCGCTCTAGCAGGTTTCAAAAGCTTCTCGCTGTCCTCGATGGAGCTGCAGATGCTGACCAACTCATGCATGAAGCTGCAGACTGATCATCACATCCCCCTCTCTGCCAACAAAGAAGGTAGGTGACAGGATGAGTGGGAAAGCAGAGAGCCCTTTAGAGAAGAGCCAGGACTCCCACACATCATTGCGAGGGGGCATGAAGGCTGTGGCTACAGCTGCTTCCCTTCACCTGTCGCTTTAATGCAGCGTGAAGTTCCTGAACCCATGGCAACAGAGCCCAAAGAACAAATGCAAGTCGTTCAATTAAAAGCACCTTTTCTACAATTTTCTGATTGAAAAGTTTTTGTTTTGTGGGAACGTGCCTGCTTTGGAAGAGCATTTCTACTGGTTTGTTCTCGCTCTCTTGCGCGCACACACACACACACACACACACACACACACACTCATGCTTGCAAACACGCCATCTGTAATTCACGTGTTCTCTTCTGGAGATGTTCCGTCTCCCGTGATGTTTATTACACATGGGATCAAAGCAGTGTTTCATTTGATTTGGAGGATGAATGTGCTCCTGACTTTAACCGGGTCACCTGGCGCGCTCACATGTGCATGTTTACCTGCGTGTCTGTCTCCCCGATCAAGGCTGTGCGGAGACTTTTGGAGGAGCAGGTGTTCGACCGGGGGTGGGGGGGGTTGTCCCTTGATACAATGCATGTTCTCGTCGGTGATCGAAAAGGGAATAGGGGGTCTCAAAGGGGGACCTCAAACAGGGACACACTCTGTTCCGTCCGGGCAGAAGGGTGCTCCCTGGGCCCCTGCTTGCTCATCCCTGTCCCTTATTTTAACCTGGTTTCTCTCCACCCTTGTGCCTAGATGAGGATGATCCTGGACTCTATGGCTTTTTGAACGTGATCGTCCATTCAGCTTCTGGCCTGAAGCAGAGCCTAAGTGAGCTGCCAGTTGCCTTGCAGTACAAATTAGGGGACCAGAGTGATCATAATGTATCTGGATCTATGTAGAATTTCCTCGTAGATCTTATCTGAACATTTTAAATGTGAAACATCCCTCTTATTTGAAGTTTCTGAGGACCTTTCTCTATGTGCTGGTGACCTTTCCGCCCAGATCTCTACTGCACATTGGAGGTTGATTCTTTCGGCTACTTTGTGAACAAGGCCAAGACGCGAGTTTACCGCTACACCACCGAACCCAACTGGAATGAGGTGAGATTCGCCCCCATCGCAGATAAAGATGAATCCCAAAAGGTTCATGTTCGGTGCTCCCATCACTCAGTGGAGAGAACGTGCCGGAATATCGCTCTCATGTTCTGTGATTAGCTGGTAGCATCGCTTGGAACCAGCACTTACAAAACAAAGGTCTTATATTCAAAATATCATGAATCTGCTGCATTCTTTGACTGCTTAATAAATTGCAATCCAGTTCCCAGTTCCCGTAGCTATCACATTCAGGTTATGCCAGCTTCACAAAATGATGTTCTCTGCCTCTCCATCGATGACTCTTACTGTTGGAGTCTCGTCTTTGGCCTTTAGGAGTTCGAGATCGAACTGGAGGGATCGCAGACGCTGCGGCTGCTTTGCTATGAGAAGTGCTACGGCAAGAGCCGTCTGAACAAGGAGGATGGGGAGAGTACAGACAGGATCGTGGGAAAAGGGCAGGTCCTGGTAGGGTGCCCTTCTTTCCCGTCCTTGCAGATCACCCGTTTCAAACTTACTGGCTTTTCACAGTAAACATCCCTGAGAATCCATAGCAGGGATGTTGGGGAAGTTACTCACAAATGTAATCCATTGCAGAGGTGGAAAATTCATGTCCAGAAAGTACAAATCCAGACCAAGGTTTTGATTCGACCAGCCAGTTGTGTTAAGAGTCACAGACACAGAGGACCAACGCTGGTTGGTTGAAACAAAACCTTGGTCTGGATTTATACTTTTTGGACTTGAATTTTCTATCTCTGTTTGTAATGGACTACTTTTGTGAGTAACTTCCCCAACATTGCATAGCAGCCATGTTTGATTAACAACTTATTAAAAACTTAATATGTTAGCAGAAGTACATTGGGAAGCTCATGCCATTTGACCATTGAGTGAAACTTGTTTGTTAAATGCAGTTATTAGTTTAAATCTAATCCTGTTTTCTGACTGTTGTTTTTTAACATAGATTAAGATAATCCTTGTCACTGTCACTTGACAACGCAATTGCGAAAGTGCAGGCGACTCAGGCATAAGTAATAAAAGAATTTATTACAAAATATACAAATTGCAGTAACTATATGTATTGCACTGGATATATAAATTGCACTTGTGAATATGAAAAAAATAACAGTTCTGTTTAGAGTTTAAGTTAAAGGCCATGATGGTGTAGTTGAAGGTAGATTGATGTGAAATAGCTGTGTGAAGGGATGTGTACCTTTCCTCTTTCTCTTGCTTTATGTGCCCTTGGTCGTTTGTCATCTGAAGTGGCCCTCTGCATATGCCTGTGTTGGGAGGAGAGGTGGCAATTTCAGGTCCAGAGAGTACAAATCCAGACCAGGTTTTTGTTTCAACCAACCACTTTAGTACTCAGTGACTGACTTTTTATACTCAACCGGTTGGTTGAAACAAAATCATGGTCTGGATTTGTATTTTCTAGACCTAAAATCTCCATCTCCATTTAATGAAGCTCTGTAATAGTACTTATATTTATATGCTAGCCTGTTGCTTATGTCCAGAATTACTTGGAATTTATTTTATTTGAGTGAATCCAAATTGAATTTTAATGTAGCTGATTTTTCTGGTGATATGTTTCTAGACTAAAGTCATGTATTAGTATTTCACTCAATGGCAAAACAATGAAGGCACATATGGATTCTGCCCCTGGCTCTCATGCCAACAGCAAATTAATTAACCTGTGTGTTCAATGACCTGTCCACACATGCTAGTGTGTGGATGCATGGTCTTGCTTAGTGTGTGTGCTAGGCAGGGTTGCAAAGGGGTGGAAAATTTCCAGAAACTTTCCATTCCGTGGGAAGTTAAGATGGGGGAATTTTGGAAATACTCCAAGTTAGAAACTTTCCATGGAAATTAACGCAAATGTATGAGAATTAATGGGAAAATTCCCAGAATTTTGCAACCACAGTCTGTCGTTTCTGAGGCTCAGGTGGACCCATCCTCTGTTTGTTAGTCGTGATTTCGGCAGGAACAAATCCATTAACTGGGGGTCATCTCATTGCCCTGAGGCACATGATCAGGGTGGGGATGAGTAAGCGGTTTAGCATCTATCGAGGGAGGGTGGGCAGAGCGTGCCACGTGCTGGGGTGCCTGGACACCAACTTGAGCAGGGGATTAGGGATGGAGGGTGGGTGGACGGCGAACAATAGAGCGGTGACACTCTGGGGGGAGGTGAGGGGGTTGAGGAGCTGACACCGCGGGCATGAAGCCAGCCGGCCGGGACAGACTGACACACCGGTGCTGTTGTGGCTGCATGCTCAAGAGGTCCAGGTTCTGGATTAGTCCACATTTGTTTTAGAGGATCTGCAGGGGGTGCCACAGATATTTATTTATTTATTTTAATCGTCTTTGTACGTTTTTTTGTCACCGTGTCACCACCGGGGTCCGAGGCCATGGGGAGCATAGAGCCCGGGCAGACACAGAGGGCCGTGGATGGGGTCTGTGCACGCCTGCGCACCAGCTGCTCTGTGGCGGCCGAGGGGCCGGGTGCAGCTGCAGGTTTGAGGCTCTGGGACCGTGTGCGCGATGTCCTGAGGAGGCGCAAGGTAAAGTAGCGAAGTGGGGACTCTGGTGGGGGGGGGGGGGGGGCAACAGGGGGCGACGCCGGGGTCCGTGTGGTTTGGGGGGGTCAGAGGGTCAACATTTGGGGGGGTTTGGGGGGGACAGGAGGGAAGCTCCTACCGCAACA
>JAODKE010000125.1:24909174-24920713 GCA_026779605.1 Mormyrus hasselquistii
GGGGGTGGGGGGGGGGGGGGGGGGGGGGGGGGGGCGAGGAGGGGGAGCGGGGGGGGGGGGGGGGGGGGGGGGGGGGGGGGGGGGGGGGGGGGGGGCCAAAAGGGGGCGACGCGGGTGTCCGTGTGGTCTGGGGGGTTCAGAGTGTCAACATTTGTGGGGTTTTGGGGGAGACAGGAGAGAAGCTCCTACCGCAACAGGCACCTGACCAGGGGTCTGACTCGCTGTGACGTGTAGGTGTTCGGGGCACGGAGTATGTCACTGCACAGCCTTCTGGGATATCGGGGTGAAGACTGTGTACTACTGTCGAGGGAAATTCTCTGGCTAAACCATTCACCAGGGTTCCCTTGTGCCCGCTGACCTCAGCACTTCCTGACCCTGATCTGACAGGGAGTTTCAGGGATTTTTCTGCTGTTTTTTCTTGGCTAGCTGTCATATGAAGTACACACCATCTGCTTTCCTTTACCTCCTGGTCACTTGACCAGGAAAAAATAGGATCCATAATAATCTGACAAGGCATGAACGTGCTGGCGGCTGGCGGAGTCTGGGTATGACCCACGGCGATGGACGCAGGGGGAGCTCAGCTTGTTCAGCTTTACTTAGATTGAGTTTGTAAATATCTGGTTGCGTACGTGAGTGGTAGCTTTCATTGGGGCAGCATGTGATAAGTGAGTAATCTATTAGCATCGTTAACCTGTCCATACTCGGGCAAAGGTGTCTGTGGCGAGACTCGTCTGTGTCTCTGGAAGAATGTTTCGATTGAGAGAAAAAAAGACTGTGTGAGCCTCGATTTGAAACGCCACATCTGGGGTAAAAATTGCATTTTGCTAAAATCAGAATTCTTCACGGTGTTTGACCCCTGATTTGGGGTGTTATGCAGAGCTGTGTAATTCACATTTTGATGGCGTTGGAAGCTTTCCTGGACATTACATTACGCTGGGATTGTGGAAGGGGGGTCATTTTGAGGCTAAACTGGCCTAGAAACTGGGTCAGCTGAGAACAACGCTTCATCACCTGAGTAATCTGTGGGGGGGCAGTGTGGACTCCTGAACACATCCTAAATATATCATATTATTGCTATTAATACATAGTTTATTTTGATAGAGAATGTTAATGTGCATTTTAGTCATTTTATGTCTACAAAACCATCAAATTAGGTCCAGCCTATGAAATATCATGCTGCATTGAGTTCTGAGGGGGCCGAACTGTCTTTTTTTATAGCTGGACCCCCAGAGTCTCCAAGGAAAGGATTGGCAGAGAACAGTGGTGCCCATGAACGGGGTGAGTAAGGTGGTTTCAGACGCACAGGAGGAACAGGCTGCTACCCATAGAAATATCAGTGCAGCACCTAAGCACACATAAACGGGCTTAAACACAAGCAGGAAATCAGCACTGAATGCACAAATGCACATATATACGCACACAACACACAAACTGACTGCACGACGGCATGGTTTTGCTCCCCCCCCCAGATCGAAGTGAAGCTCTCCATGAAGTTCACTAGCCGTGAGTTCAGTCTGAAGAGAATGTCGTCACAGAAACAGGCCGGCGTGTTTGGGGTGAAAATCTCAGTGGTGACCAAGTGAGTTTCATCGTCATCTCACCTGTGACACATTGCTCTCTGTTGAACTGCTAAGGCGAATCAACTCTCCCATTTCCAAGTCATAGCCACTCAACAAAATACAGACGCTCCTCTACTTACAAGCTTTCAACTTACGAACTTTCAGACATACGAACGAAGAGGACTGTAAGTCCAAATTGTGTTCCTTGGGCTCCCGTTTCCTGTCCGCAACATCGAATTTTTTCTTCCTTGCGTCAATTCCACCTTGTACGACATCTGGCCGCTACCCCGCCGTGCAGCAGCGTAGCGTGCAAACTCCCAGCATCCTAGTTCTTTGTACTTGCGTATACCCTTAAAATGATGCTGAATAATGACTTACGAACATTTCAAGTCATGAACCAAGTTCGGAACGTATCTCATTCGACAGTAGAGGAGCGTCTGTGTTATTAAAATCTGGTTAGGACAGAATAGCCTTTTATAGCTAGTAACAGGGTGGATCGTGGTTCTCCATGTTCCTTTGAGGGATATGGAACTCAAAGTCCCACATTGTTACCTGTGGTGAAACGGTCTGAGATCTGAGACCGTGTGTCATTCAGTATAGTATGAGTATGAGAGTATGGGGGGAAGCAGACCACTCTTCCCTCTTTGGATCAGAAGGTGGAAGTGTTCTGCTCATCTGAAGCTCTTACTTATGGCCTTTGAGGTATTATGGCTTTGACGGCTTTTGGGAAGGAGGTGTGAGCGGATTTAGGAGCCGAGCCAACCTAGGCGATAAGGATGAGGTGCCGGAAGGGGCCTCTGATGGCTTCAATCGGGTGAATTTCGAGCCAGCAGAGTTTGCATCATTAAGCTTGTGGTTTCGGTTAGTCTCTCGGTACTTGCAAAGGAGTGGGTGGTTACAGGGAGCTGGGCATGATGGTGAAGCAGAAAGCCGTGCTGTTGCCTGATTGCTCTTGGTGTACTCCTTCCAGGCGAGAGCACTCCAAGGTGCCCTACATTGTCCGACAGTGTCTGGAGGAGATCGAACGCAGGGGCATGGAGGAAGTGGGCATTTACCGCGTGTCGGGAGTAGCCACTGACATCCAGGCCCTGAAGGCCGCCTTCGACACCAGTGAGTGCTGTCTCCATTCATCTGTTTATGCAGCGTCCCTAAAGTCCTGACCTCAAGCCCATCCTCAGCTCACGTTTGCTCTCTGCACTCTGTCACTCTTTAGTCTCATACCCTACATGGACGTGTTACATCTTCTGGTTTTGTATATGAACTTGGCTCTCGCTGGCTAGGATCTGGTGTTTAGCCTTGCTGTTTTGGGTTCTTGTAATCATCTCATGTGAGTTATAATAATGATAATAATAATAATAATATTCCATACTTTGTGGAGTGGGGACCGTGGAGGCGGGACCGACCAATCAGATATATTGGCCCTGCCTCCTCTGGTTGGTTGGACTCACCTCCTCTACAATCTGACATCGTCATATACAAGTTAGGTAGACATCGCCCAGCCTTATCCATAATTATATCATGGGAGGCGCTGTGCTGCTCACCAGCTTTGGGCCTCTATGCCCGTGATCAGAAGGTCACCTGTTTGAGTCCCGGCATTGGTGGAATAGTGACACCTACACTGGGTCCTTTAGCTAGGCCCTTAATCCCCCCATAATGCTTCAGGGGTGCCAAATAAATAGCCTGACCGTGCACTCAGACCCCAAGCTTTGCTCTCAGCTGTATTGAGGATGTTTGTCCCAAAGGGGTGAACAAGATGGGAGATGCCAAAAGAAGCATTTTAGTGTCTTTGTGCAAATGGCACTTAAAGCTTGAATTTTCCTTTTTTCCGTATTATGTGAACGTAACACTGCCTCCCCTTACACTTTATACTTTAAGATAACAAAGACGTGTCGGTGATGATGAGCGAGATGGACGTGAACGCCATCGCCGGCACGCTGAAGCTGTACTTCCGGGAGCTGCCCGAGCCGCTCTTCACCGACGAGCTCTACCCCAACTTCGCCGTGGGCGTCGGTCAGTCCCTCCCTGCCCTGCTCACCCTGAAATAGCCAATCAACTGCTTGTTTTAAGGCAACCAGCCTTTGCTGCATCCTTTGTCCTGAATGACAGGATTAAGTTTCGTTGTAGGTTTGTAAATTTAAGGTACAAATAATTTTATAATCTGCCTTCTTTGTAATAGCTAAGGTCACCTGCAGAGGCCTGTTTATTTATGTCCCTGTGTTTGTCCCACATGTCCCTTGCTGCAGCTCTGTCTGACAGCGTGGCCAAAGAGAGCTGCATGTTGAACCTGCTGCTGTCACTCCCAGAGCCCAACCTGGTCACTTTCCTCTTCCTGCTGGACCACCTTAAGAGGTTCGAGGCATCAGACTTTCATGTGCCTCTCTTGGTTTGTCCCCCACGGCTACCGAACTGCACAGTCATTGGCTGTAGGGGATTATCGCTACACGAGTTAATACCCAAATCTCTGATGGACTTGCTTTGATGATGGTGTGATCTCGTGTCATTCGAGACCCTGTGTAGGTTCCGACCTCGAAAATGAACCTTAGGCCGACACTTTTACTCTCTCCCATCTGATCCGCAAAAAAGGGGAGAAATATGCAAGACCACTCGCATAACTTAAAACTGTTTCCTAAATTAAATAACGGTACATGCTAAATTTTCCTTGTAACAAAGGGTTTTTGAGGTACTTCAAAAATAAAGTGCGAGACAGAGGTCAAAAGACCATGTGGCTCAATCCTCCGTCCTCCACAGACCAGCTAATTACTTATTAATGCACAAAGGCACAAACATTAACTTAATCTGATATATCACTGTAAATAATAATTACTAAATACAATAAAACTGGTCTAAGTCGCCGGCTATTAACTCATCAATGTGCACAAGTCGACGCTCAAGCAAAAGTCCCAGTTTTTCCTAATGATGTTTCCTTTAAAAATCCTGGTGTAAATTGCTGCTTGTAAGTCGTCAAATTCCCTTAGACGTCACCTAAATCTCGGTCCCGAACAACACAAATGAATGGATTTTCCTACCTGTAAGTCGACACCCCAATCGCTGCATTCCCGCACCCTGACTACTAGCACGTCTAGTGTTATATTTACTAGTCGACAAAACGGCGAGATAGACATAAGTCGCCAAAGTCAATTCTCTAATTCAATTCTCTAAGTCGTCACTTTTAAGGTGGTCCCGCGAGTGTCGACTTAGACCAGTTTTACTGTAATCTCCAGCAACACAAGACCTAAATAAACCCAAATCAATATATAACTCAAATTATCACATTTTGGCTTGTACACCCTTGCTGACACTGTCTCCCCCTTTCCCAACTCCTCAAGGGTGGCTGAGAAGGAGAGCATCAACAAGATGTCTCTACATAACCTGGCCACTGTCTTCGGTCCCACCCTGCTCCGGCCCTCTGAAAAGGACAGCAAGATTCCGGCCAATCCCACGCAGCCCATTAGCATGAGTGACAGCTGGTCGCTGGAGGTCATGTCCCAGGTATGGCAGGGTCTGTCTATTGTGAAGTCTGGTTGTAATGCTCTTCCTCTTGCTTCTATTCTGGCTCACGCTTGTTCTTCTTTCCTCTTGGTCTCAGGTCCAAGTGCTTCTCTACTTTCTGCAGCTGGAGACCATCCCCACACCTGACAGCAAGCGTCAGAGTATTCTCTTCTCCACAGAGGTGTAACTCTTCAGCCGTCGATGTTGGAGGAAGAATGCAAAAACGAGAGAGAGAGAGAGAGAGAGAAAGAGAGAGAGCAAGGGACAGCAGAAAACAAAGCTTAGGGAAAACCCTCCATGGCTGAAGATCCTTTGCGCTCCCCTTCCCCCATTCCTCTCCTGGATAGCAGTTGTGGCAGGATTGCTCCTGCCCTGACTTGTGTTTCACAGCACAGCCCCCAGGGGGCGCCAGAAGCTTATCAATTTCCCTGAGTAACAAGGACACAAATGTGGCATCCCTAAATCACATCGCTTCACTGGCGTGAGAAGTTTTGTGCAAACTGAAGTTTGCTTTCCGTAAAGTCTGTACCTTAGTGTTTTACTTTAGAAGCCTATAGCTTATGTGCAATGCTCATAAGGCCACTGTGGAGAAGATGAATACCGTCCAAAACCTCACAGGAGTTCCATTAGAGACTGACCAGCTGTTAAGAGAAGTAATAGATACATTTTTGTTTTCCCTGCTTGTAATGAACCACCATGACTTAAAAACAGCTTTCTATTGTGTGGGTACTGTAGCTGCAAAGCATTATGGGAATCTTCATTGTGATTGTCCAAGGGGGGCGCTGTTTCATGAGAGGGACCTGTGGCCAGACTCACTCTTAGGATATTTTAGAGCAGCCAAGTTCACCGGAATACGTCCCCAAGGAGCTCTCTGAGGTTGCCAGTATTGAGTGACGTGTGTGTATTCCACTGTCAGGGACACATTGGGGATTTTTGATGAGGGATACAGCAAATCAGGGAAGGGGAGGGACACATTTATCATGGAAGGAGGAATCAAGAGATCAGCAGCGATCCACTGGAGTGGAGGGTGTGATATTAAGACTGTTTTCACTTCCATTCTGGAAGGAATTCATCACTGTTGGGGGGGGCGGGGGTGGGTTGTGTGTTTTTGTCAGGGGAAGAATTACTAGACTAGTGATGTTTATAGATGGAAAGGGCATTGACACCATGGGGGTGTAAAGGTGTCACTTGGTCTGTCCTTGGGTCCCTATATTTCCTTGGCTGAGGAAGTGCCCAAACGGTTACTTTTTTGTATGGTTGACCCATAAATCAGAAGCCATATTTCCTGGACTGCAGCGATCTGCATTTTCACGTCTGGTCTCTTTCGGGGAAAACGTCAACGAGAGAACAAAGTGGTTTACAAAGTTCTGCTTCGTTGGTTGTCGAGTTGTTTTGTTTGTTCTGCTTTGTTGGAGTAGTAAATTCAGATGGGACACGCGCGCTCCGAAAGCTTTGTGTTGGGGGTCATGCTGGCGCCGGGAAGAGCCGCCACCCCGAGGTATCTTCAGAAGAAGGCAATGGGCCGGTGGGGTTGCCATCTGCTCGCGGCCCATTCCCCCCAAGGACAATAATGAAAATAAAAGCGCTGATTCCTGTGTTATATTATAATTCTACTGGCACATTCCCAGTCATTTAAGCTGCTTTGGATTTAATTATTCAATTTCTTCTGTAGTTATCACAGATAAGAGCATCCGCGCCAGGATGCATGTCTGTAAAATTGATAAGCACTTCAGTTGGAAGGCACCGCGTGAACTGCGAGTGCTCAGGGGTCATCCCCGTCATGTTTTGGGACACGTCGTGCCCTCGGTGGATCCTGAGTCTGGGGGAAGGGTCTATATTGTTTTCTTTAGCTTTTCTGGGACCTCAGCAAGAGCAGCACTGCTGTGCCAAAGTTTTTACCTGTATCACATTCTGGAAAAGGTAACAGTTTGGCTGTTTTTTTTTTTTTTGGAAGGGTAGTTAAGAAAAGGTAAATTATTTTGGTTTAAATACAGACTGATAGTAATAAGATAAGTTTTGTGTCTTGGTTAGAACATGCAGGCATGTTGGGATGTTATTTTTTGTGTGTGTCTGTGTCCTATTATTTTTGTTTTTGTTTGTTGCTTTTCGTCATTGTCATTTGTTTTGGAAATCTTTGCTGCGTTAATACGTACAAAGCTGGCCTGTTTCAGATGGGAGGCCTGAACTGCAACATACCCAGCTGGTGTTTGTGAGCTGGGAGGTGGGGGAGAATGTTTTTTTTATAGGGGTCCTATCACTGTGGTGTCCCCACTGATCGCCTGTAACGGTGCTGCCGAGTTTCGGATACTGACCTCACGAAGGAAGGCAGGGGGCGGGACGTTGGTGATTTTCTGTGGGTCGGTCTGTGTACATTTTGTAAGGAGAAATGGCATGTGGGAGACTCTGAATCCCATTGGTCTGCTTGTCGTCATAGTAAGTTTGACGTGCATACATCTATATATTTATAAGGTACGTATTTGTTGATATATCCAGCATAAATATATAGATCATGTCAAATATCCCGTCATTGTCATACAAAGTTGTCATATAAATTAAGTATATTTCAGTCCTCAGTGGTTAGAGCTCCTGCAAGGCAGCGATGGCTGTTTGATGTTATACCTCCTGCCATCAGCTGCCCAGCGTTAAAGGCATGTGTTTGGACCATTGGCTGCGATCTCGGGCTCCCACTCGTCTATTTGTGCAGATAAGTTCGCCACCATGTTGCTCGTAGCATCCAGTCGCCGATGAATCTGTTGATAATCGCGGTACGTAAGTATGTTGTGTGTTTTCCGACTCTCACTCGTTCTTACTACCTCACTGTTCATCCACGCAACTTCAGAACGATCTATCCATCCCCTCTCCGTGACCGTCTCTGATCGCAGGAACGCTGCACCAGCAAGTTCATCTTTTAATAATTACATTGTATTGTAGAAGTGGTGACAGAAACAGACTTGGTCCAGATGGCTTTTTCTTCTTTTGTTTTTGGTATAGATTAAGAGCACAGCTGAACTGGCAGGCGCAAAATCTTCCCCTTACAGAACCGTTTCCTTGTCCGTCCGTTCATATTTTTGGTTCGCGTTTATGCTAAAATGACCCAAAGTACTGGTTTCACATGTTTGTCTTGTGTTTCGTTTGTTTGTCTTGATTGTTTTGTTCTTACTGGTAACAGTGATGACAGCTTCGAAAGGATGGAGGGTTATATTAAACAAAAGGTTCAGCTAGAATTGGCATAAGGAAGAGTTTAATTTCAATCAGTAGTCATTCCACAACTGTGTCTCGGGTCAGAGGTCCTGGCCTTTTTCTGTGGAGAAAGCTTGTGTAAGATTAGCTATAATAATATTCATTAAATATGTAAAATATGTTCGGATTAAAATGAGATGTTGTCTAATTTGTCTGTGGATGGTTTGATATTACATACCCTTGACCACTGTGTGATCAATGACCCATGTTCTCCCATTCTGAGAGGCGTGTAAAAGACTCATATTTAATTCAGGTGATCTTTCTGTGACCAAGGTCTGCCGTGCTGTCTGGCTCGATGGGGAGCTCGTCGACTGGCTGCAGCGGTGAAAGGCTAAGCTGGGTTTGATATTTTAATTTTTGATTCCTTCCCCAAGTCGACATTGGGAGTTCTGATGGCGTTTCTGCAAGGAATACTGCTGTGTCCGGAAATGAAATTCTGGGAAGACGTTTGAAGTCTCTATTTGTACACGAACTGTTAAATAAAATCTCCTGTATCTATGTAACACTGTCTCTGTGTCTTGACTCCTCCCCCACCTCTTAACTTCCTGTCAGAGACCAAAGGTGCTGTGATCCTATCACAGATCCATCTTTTTGCATCAGTTGCAGGATGATCAATTGCTAATGCCTGGGAATCCTGGTCCCTGTGGATTTGGGACGTTCCATTCCTCATTTCTGTACTAGAAGTTATTTGCAGTCACCCCATCAGACGCATTGCATGTAAATTAGTCGCTAATTATGAGAAATAATTGTGATACTTGTTTGGCTCTGGCCTCTGAGGACCTGATGTTCTGCTGTTTTTTTTTCTTTCTTTTTACTCTCCAACCCCCCCCCCCGCAAAGAAACCGTTACCCATACCAGAAGTCGGCAGCCAATTCCCAGAGGCAGCGGTATTTCAGGGATGTTATGTTAACGTTCCCTACAGCACTGCAGCATGAGGTCACCAAGCTGTCTGTGTGCTGAACAGGCAGCAAGACAGACTCTCCCCAACAGCCTTCCCTACTGACAGACCAAACTGACGCCATGAATGCGAATTAGTCATGGTGAAGATGCTAGCATGTTGCTAAAACAAACACCCCTCACAGCCATTAATTATAAACATCAAAAAGCTGAGATTATTGCCTCTCTCAGTGCTCCCTTTGCCAAGAGGCACTTGCATTAATTTTGCCATCAGTTTGATTTTTAAAAATCGGGCCAGCAGGTAATTTAACGCCATGACTGAGACATACTGGTATGTTATAGGAGAATTCTCGTATAATGTGTAACAGGAAAACACTGCCTGGTCAGATGAGCCTCGAATGCTGTGGGGTGTGTAATAATGTGGGGGATTTTTTTCTAGTACAGTTTGAGCTCCTTAGTACCAAGTGAGCATAATTTAAATGCCGATGCCTACCTGAATATCATTGCTGAACATCTCCATCAGATTATGACTACAGTGTACCCAGCTTCTAACGGCTAATTCCAGCAGGATAACATACCATGTCACAGCCCATTTCCTCCCAGACTGGTTTCTTGAACAAGACGGCGAGGTCACTGCACTCAAATGACATCCACGGTCACCAGATCTCAATCCGGTGAATGTGCATGATGCCGTCATGTCAACATGAACCAAAGTCCCTGAGGCATGTCTGAAGCACCTTGTGGAATCTGTGCCACAAAGAAGTTAGACTGTTCTGAAGGGAATAACGGGACCAACTCGATACTAGCAAGGTGTAGCTAATAAAGTGGCCGGTCAGCAGTTTAAAAAAGCTGACGGTTGACAGTTGCGTTTTGCTTATTCAAAATTCGGTTTTGCATCGTGCTGTGATGAAAAAATACCCAGAATTCAGTGTAAAAAGGAGAGACATAATGAGCCCTGAAGATGATTTATAAGTGTCTCGCTGGTGAAAAGTCTGTTTTCACTCAGCAGCAGTGCTGCTATTGTGGTGAGAGTGCTGTTATCAGCTCTCCTGCCTCCGTGGCCGTCTGGCCTTTTAAGGCGCGACCTCTCTGGCTGCCAAACCGCCAAGCGGTGATGTGTCAGAGGAGACCAGCCCATCATCGGTTTAAGCCCCTCCAATAGGGAGGCTTGTATGTTTTTGAGTTGACCACTTTCCTTCACGGCGGAGCCACACGAGTGAATAAATATGGCCCTTTTCAGGATCCAGGCGCTCTCTGATCTTTGCAGACAGCATCTTCGAGCACACACGGGAATCAGGCACTCTGTTAGTCGTAGCCACAGACGGGATGTGTTCCCCCAGGAAGGCAACGGCGTCTGGTGTCAGGTAAATGAAGCAGCTGTGTTTCCTCCATCTACACTGAACTCACAGACACCCTGTAATACTCGGTGTCAGGGACATGTCTTTCTAATCAAGGATTTCAAATTTGATTGATGTCCCCAATTAACTTTTTAGTCTCAGGTGATTACTGACTGCATTATGCATGATTTAGTTTAGGATTCCGTAGATATCCATTACATTGTCTTCCACCTTGAAATGTTTAGGTTAAATCAGTATTTAACTTGAAGTTCGTATTTACTAGGGTGACCGGATAATCCATGTTAGAAAGTATAGTTTGAGCTGGGACAGGATTTTGTAAACTACCATTTTAATTAAAAGGACCTGGATTTCACATAAGCACTGAGTTCTTGCTGTGTGCTGATTGGTTAATCTCTTGTAATTAATTCATGTGTCATTAATGTAATATGTGAAGTACTTGGATGAGTCTTTAAATAAAATAAACGTAAAACTAAAAGCAGTCAATGCGCAAGGAGAACTGAACTATTCAACCAAACACAGGAGGCTTTCAGTAAGTAGTTTGGAAAACCTGAAGAAGCTCAAACTTGTCCTCTCTGTCTCTGTCTCTGATTATCGGGTAACCGTATATTTACATATGATATGACATCAACTCTGTTACAATGTCAAATTTTTCAAAACTTATCTGATTGTGTATGAAAAAAATATCTAAGATGCGTGTCTATCTGATGTATGATTTGATAAATATGTCAGACATGCCAGCCATTTAAGAAACTGAAAATGATTCTGATAAAGTGGTGATGTCATAGCAGGCGGTACAATGCACAATAGGGTGCCTGGTGCCTTTTCATTACAAATATATACAGTAGATTGATTTATTTTGCTGCTTTTCTTTAACAGACTGCTTTGTAAATGTGTCAGTAATCGAGAACCAGGCACGAGGACCACTCACCGACCAGTGGTCTCTGCAGCCGGGGGCGTGGGGGTGAGTATGCAGCCGGGGTGGGGGGTGAGTATCTA
>JAODKE010000125.1:24929044-24954230 GCA_026779605.1 Mormyrus hasselquistii
CCCAACATGGACCAAAAAAAAAAAGAAAAAAAAGGCGTCAGAAAGAAAATTGGGGGGGGGGGGGGGGGAACCTGGGGGGCCCGATGTTTCGGGGAGAGAAATGCGCGCCCCCCCCCCCCCCCACCTCCATGGTTGTGGGTTTGAATCCCCCGCCCCGTGTCTGAGTGTAGAGTCTGCATACTCTCTCTTAGCAGTGTCACACAGGAGCAACGAGGAGATGATGGAGGGCTCCTGCCCTTCTGCTATCTTCAGGTCTCCAAGTGCTCCTCCCCCCTCCCGACCAGAGCCCTGCAGCGAGATGAGAGCGCCAAGCAGCCCCAGGTCGGGAAGCTTTGACGACACCCGCACTGAAACTGCTACTCGTTTTCTCACGCGCACATAATCACACTCATGTTTCCTTGCGAGCAGCGGGTCACACACAAAAATATACTCAGACTCTAATGAATGTGTGCTCCTAAGTGAGCACTGTGCTAGATAATTCACTCCTAGGTAAACCACTTCTGGACTTTTTTTATGCAAATAGATTGGTTTACAAGCTGAAGACACACGAGAACCCTACTTGAGGGTGCAGAATCATTTAGCCATGCAATTAAGGCTTGGGGGGGGGGGTATTTTCAGCACTTTGAGCGTCAGCACTACATCCTCAGTACAAGGTGACAGACTAAGGAAGAACCACAGCAAAAAGCAGCCTACAGAACATATATTAAACATCAGTGTGGGACACGAAAGGATAGCTCGCACTATCCTGGCATAAATCAACCCAAAGACCCTGTCTTTGATTCAGGAAACTGGCCTCCCACAGCTCGATTTCCTCTGTAAAGTATGTAGCCATCATTTCAAAATTGGTGCTGCGTACTTCACTTCCTGTGTTGCAGTGTCTACGACTGACGTGGCAGAGCACGCATTAGTGTTCATATAGAGCTTTTAAAAAGGTGTGCGGACCGGATCGCCCCCATATTCCGCTCTGTTCCACGTTTCTGGCTATGTTGAACATTCCAGTGTATCTCTGTAATTGCCTGGCAAATTTTTATTGCACGATTGGACCCTTAAATAGTTATGAATTATGTATGGACCGGGAAAATTGTGACGTTTTAATGGGTCCCTGTCAGGAGAACAACCCAACAGTTGGTTTTTATCTCAAGAGCCCAGCTCCCTTGTGCACTAAAGTCCTCTCCTGTCTTGAAGACGTGACTTGCCATCATATCAAGTTTAACTAATCAGTGTCTGCCCCAACCCCCTGGGACCTCCCATGGCCGTGGTTGTATAAATATCCTGCAAATATACATAAATATTTACCGCCAAAGAGAACTAGTGTCATCGGTAATGTGGCCCAAGACGGACCCCTGGCACGTTGCCCTACGCTCCATCTTCAAGAAGAAACTCCAACTTACAAGGAGCCAGGATTTTCTGTATGGTAACTCAACCCTCTGCCTCCTCAAGTAATTCCTTTAGGTCTCGATCAATCCAAAGTACCTGAGCACCCTTGACACAAATGGTTGTCAGACAATTTGAAATGCCAGACTGCATAGTACAATAGAGTCATAAGCTTCATGGTCTAGAAATGGCTGCTGGGATCAGGGAGGGAACAGAGGCTGCTGTGAGAAGATGCTGGGATGGATTTGGTTTTGGGCTTCACTACTGTTACAGTAAATAACAGAATATAGGACTGTATCTGGTTTTTCCAAATTTCTGACTGCAAATCTGGGTTTGTGATCATTTGGACGATGCTGTTGACCATCCCCTCCCCCAATCAGAACATCATCATGATAAGTGGAGATGGAAAGCCATTCTATGCAAGGAACCCACCGAACTGGGTTTCTGACAGTCCGTTTGACTTGATCTGATTATCGGTGATATTTAACTCAGTCCTCTGAATTCCCCCCAGACAAACCAAATTTTTATTGTCCACCACCTGCATGCCAGACAATCAAGGTCTTTATAATCTGTTAATGGGTAAAATGAAGTATGTACGTGAAGAAGTGGGTTTGAAAACCGCTGCATTTACTTTACAGGTCCTGTTATGGTAATTTTAACTCACCAAAGTGTTTGGGTGTCTGTCTGATGTGTCTCTTCAGGGACCAAGTTCTGGATCCACTGAGGGCTCTGGTACGGGAAAATGGTGAGTCCAAGCACAGTGCGCTTCTCAGATGGTGCCAGAGGAAGACCCAAGGGTACCGGGTAAGTTGACAGGTCAGGAGGTCAGATACCACAAAAGGTGGGCTGGCCTGGTCCTCAATAGACAATGGCTGCCTCATTTCAAAGTAACCCACAGTCTCCTGGGTGCCGATTGGATGGCGTCTTTGCTTCATACAGTTTCATATCCATCGTCGTTCTTTCCCGGGATTCAGTGATAGTCTCTCAACAGCAATAGTGGCATTTAAGGCTCCCAAAAAGTAAATCGACTGCATATGACATTAAATTTGGGCATTTGGGTTAATGAGTGGTGGGAATTTTATGAGAGCAAATGAAGCTCACATGTAAGGCAACAGACATTTGTTATCAAATAAGACAGAAAATTTGGGTGCGTTGTGGAGTACCATCCCATCATGTACCGTGTCAGGTACCCTGGGGCAATTTCATCCTGTCACGTTTTACAAATATCATTTATCTCCTTAATGGGTTTCAATTTGTTTTTCTTGGGCGACTTATCTGAAAATGACAAAAGGGGTAGGGCAGGGATGTGGACGGTTTATTTATCACGCTTAAGTATCAGCCTGGCCTCGTTCATGACATTATTATTAAGGTTAGTTTGGGGCTTTTTCGTTCCTCAGGGGGCACCATTGTGATTTCCCATGAGACTCGTCCCTCAGCTATTGGCTGGTACAGTCACGGCTTCCTGGGGGTTGTTCATGTTCACTGCGGCTTGGGAACGGCCCTGGTTGGATGACTAGGATGGGGGGGGGCAGAGGGTTTTTTTTTTTTTTTTTGGGAGGGGGCTTGGGTTTCCCGGAGACAGCTTCAAGGTCTGGTAGCTACTGGTGACGAGGTCTGGGTGTATTTGTAGAATTGCCCCGCAGTGCAGATGTAGCAATGACTATCCAGAGCCTGGTCAGTGGTTCCTAAGTAAGCTTGGAAGATCAGGAAAGCCTGCTGGAACCTTCTCAGCAGTCCATATGTGCTGGACTATACGGAGACCCTCTTCGGGCGTGCAGGATGGGGGTTTTGGATTAGGGTTGGGGGCTGACCCCGGCTGAATAGATAAGGGATGGTCTAAAAGATCCTCCCTGTTGTTGATCACATATCAAACGTCACTCACTTGTTTTGTGGAGATAAACACGGAGCAGTTTTTGACGTGTAAACAAAACTGAACCATCAGAACATGGAAGAAAAACAAAACCAAACTATTGTCACCCCACAGCAGCTGTCTTATACACCAAACACTCAACAATTAAATGGCTCTCCCAATGAAATTGTTCACTGAGAACTGAGGAAAAATACCATTGTTGCTCCATGATTTCTGTCTTTCCTTAAACAGTCAATTTATCTGTTTTTGGTTTGAGAAGGGGTTCCCCTCTAACCCAATTTCTCTTGATGGTTAGTCAGATCCTGTAAACCCCATAATTCGCAATAAGCATCTGCATGTGTACAGTCGGGAGGGTTTGCAACTGACAGCACTGCCTTCTCCCTGATCCAGTGCTCCTGATTAATACTGGACAATTTGTCCTTCATGCTCTTTGAACTTTGACCTTTTGAAACAGATCATTAAGCAAAAGGCATGTATTGAAGGAAATTGATCACCTAGATCCCAGCTATTCAAATTTGGCCCTCAATTCCAAATCCAGGTCTTGTTTTCAGTTCCATCAGGTAGTTTAATAATTACTGATTCTGATTGGTCAGAGGCTTCACACCTGGCTCACAGGTAAAGGAAGGCTAGAAAACCAGCAGTGCTTGGACCTCGAGGACCGTGATTTGAATAGCCATGACATGGGTCTATTAAAAATACAACATACATGCACATACGCACAAATACACACACATGAATTCCACACTTGAAAGTCATTACCATCAAGATGTGGGCATTTAATGTGTTACCCGGCTATGTTATGAGAAGCATGGAAAATAGAATCATATGAAAATATGGTATGGAAATTATGCCTTGAGTTCCTTATTATATGGTATGTCTATGAGGTGTTCTTACAAAGAAGTATCGTGACTCTTTTAATATTATTTCCCCACTTTTTGCTACCTTTCCTCCTCCCAGAACATCAACATAAAGAATTTTAGTAGTAGCTGGAAAGATGGACTGGCGCTCTGTGCCATCCTACACGCCTTTCTGCCAGGACACATCCCTTTCCAGGAACTCAATGGTCAAGAAAAGGCAAGTGAAACAACACTTCAGCACTCTTCATTCCCATTGGTGGATAAGGTCAGAGCTGTAATTCTATTGGTAGATTTGAAATGAATGGCAGCTGGCATTTTGCCCATCAATGTTCCTCATAAGACTTAAGTCACCTTCTTGGTGACACGGGAGGAAAGCACAAATCAAATCCGAGCCAAATCCCATTCTCTGCTGCATACTGAGCACCACACACAGTCACAGAGGTTGTGAAAAAAGATAATTTAACAGAGCTTTTCATAGATTCCTATTGAAATCCAAATCACGATAACTCTTTGAAAAATTTTGTAAAGTTTGACCACAAAAAAATGTTAATGTTCACCCCTGTTGTACAGGGCTTTCGTTACCAGCTGTGCTTAGGTAAATTAAGGACAGTTTAATGTTTTCTTTTCTTTTAATTTTCACTCAGAGAAGAAATTTGATACTGGCTGCTCGGACAGCAGAAAGTGTGGGAATTAAGTGTACTTTGGTAAGTGGAGTTTACATTTTCATTCAATCCAAAGTCCCACAGTGCTTTAGTGATAATTTGTAGGTCCTCCCATGCAAACTATTGAGCCCCTCAACTGTTGTGGATGATAATCCCTGAAGGAGGCTGGGTTCCACTGTTATAAGGGTTCAGCATTATTTTCTTTTTCCAAAGGAAACAAAATTTAACAGAAATTCAGACAATTGTGATTAATCTGTTTCGTCCTTTTCCGCACTCTGTATTTCCCTGGCGTTTTTAAGAAGTAAGGTCTTCAGTCTACAAAGGCTCTGTGGGCAGTGCTGTTACTTACACATATTCAGGGTTGGGTGTTCGAATGCTGCAAGTTGCCGTCTCTAAACGACCCATAGAGGGTATGGGCCCTGAGAAACACAAGAATCCTGTCTGCTATGGACTTCAGCCTTGTGCTCTGTGTTACATGAGCTAGGATCCTAAACCTTCTGAGCAGGATGGGATATTCATAACTGCACTCAGATTGTGAGGCTGTTGCATTTATTTAAACATTGAGCTATTGTATGAGATTTACCGATCCCCTGGAGATTTAATGGTGGGCACTTTCTGGGCTGTAGGACATCGATGAGATGGAGTGGACGGAGCGTCCAGACTGGCAAAGGGTGATGGCCTACATCTCCGCCATCTACGAGCACTTTGAGAACTGAGTCTGCTTCTCCATGGCAGTGCGGTCGTGTGCCTTCCTGAACACCCCCTTCCTCCAGAGCCAATCAGCAAAGAGGGGAGGAACGCTTGTGAGACACATCTACTCCATACAAGGATGCTGCCATCTTCTCCAACCAACAGAAATATACGTTCATTCTCATATCAGTCCTCCACTCTCATGTTGCTGAGGGTAGCAATGCCAGGTATGATTAAATGGTGCCAACTGATGTTAGCTTTTTTTACAGTCCACTACTAAACAATACAATTCTGCTCCATTACCACCAAACCGCTTCTTGAAAGAGTCCTTTGTGTTTTCTGTAATACTCTCATGTATTTTTTTTTAGGTTTTAATATTCACAATTCTATTAAAAATACATGTAGCTGTTACTGTAATTGTTGCAGTGTGCTTGTCCGAAGCTACAGCACAAAACACTGTCTCACTGCAATTTGATGTTCACTGCATTTTCAATAAAACATACTTTGTTCGGTTGTTTTCATATTGCTTCCTAATCCCCTCACGTGAGCAGATTTCCTCTATGAATGGACCATTAATCTACTGCTAAAAAGACTGGCCAAGCTAGAAGCTTTAGCGCAATATCTCCTTGCCTGTAAGACAGTACTGAGATGTTTTCAGACAGCTCTGCTGTAAAGGTCTATGAGAACAAAATGTGTGTGTTAAATTTGTCCAGTGTCGTCTGTTTTTATCTCCCTAAAACAGCAGTGACACTGAATCTGCTGAAGACATGACAGCTACTCTCTGCTATAAATATATCTGTCATATCAACATATACTGAAGGAAGCTCCCATGTGTGACAGCCCATAATATTTTATTTATCGTGGCAAATGTTCTCTGATTTTTCTTTCACTCTTTTTGCTGCTCCTTGTTTACCACTGCAACATTTTTTTGCTGTGACATTTAGCTTAGTATCAGTATACTGCCTGTCAGACACAAAATTCGAGACACAAGCTCGGTCTGCTAAAATGTCAGCCACAGAGGTGCGAGAACCTCAACCTCCAGTCTGCAGAGCTGATGCGCTTCACCACACAAACAGCGTTTCATTCCTTTGCCAGTCACCACAGCAGCGATACGCTGCGTTGCACGTGCGTACTTGTGCGAGTGTGCTGCGGGTGACATTTTTGTGTCTTAAGTCTACAGGGTTTAGCAGAGATGGAGGTTCCATCCATCCATCTGAAAAGCAACCCAACTATCAAAACCAATAAGAACAATTTCAAACTGGTCAGAGGGATGAGACCGGCTCACATATAACAAGCATATCATTAATCATGGTGCATGTGATTTACTTCTCATGTGTTTGACCTGGCAAATCAAATAACAGAGCACACAGTATATAAGTCAGACCCCTTCTGACACACATGGCATGTCCTTCTGCTCATTAGACACTGGGCGCTTTTGCGTTGCCTCTGATCAGCCAGAGCTGGAGATGTTACAATGCTGCCTTTGAGCTCTTACAGGAGCTGTTTTAAATTTCTGTCACCTTCCCCCCCCATCACTGCCTTCCTGCATGACACTTCCCAGAACCATTTGCCTTGTTACTTTATTTGTTATCCCATCACACAAAATAGGAAAAAAAATCTTCATTATAAGTACTATTTTTAACAGAGGATCAGTTATCTCTTGCTTTTACTGTGGTCAAGTTGATAATAGTTCATTTTATCCAAGTAAGATTAACAGTCCAAACGCTGAATGGAAATTTATTTGTACTCAAAACCTGGAGGCCACCATGAATCCCTAGTGACTTCCTGTGAAAGGGGGTGAAGATGGGTTTTGTTTTCTAAAACCCCAGTAAATCAGCCCAAAATCTGACACTCTGCACCATACCCACTTGTAGCTGTTAACTCAAAAAACGTTTGTGTATGTGTGAGGGTGTGTGTGTGTGTGTTTTCTCCCTCATGATGCTAAGATCTGCCCCCGTGCTGAATTTGTTAAATGGGCATCAGCTCCCACCTAGAGAAGTCCCTTTTTCTTCCTCCTGTCCTCATGTCAAGTTTGCTATCCCACCTAGACAGAAACTTACACTCCTCTCCTGCGTCATGTCAACTTTTACCGGACATCTTGCTGTGGGCTGAAGCCGCTGATCAATCTGCACTAATTTAGAGACCTTTATGGTGAATACTTTACTTTCTAGTAATCCGGGATTGTGGGTTTATCAAGAATTGTATAGAAGGCTTTGAGAATTCTCTGTATGGAAGTCTTAACGCATTATTGAGCCTACAACATATTTTTTATGGTAGTTTTTTGCGACGTAAATTTAAAACCACATTTGTCAAAAAGCCATGAAAGATGGTCAAAAATCGTCAGTGAAGTGAAATAGTGATGCATGCACTACCCGCGTGCGGTCATGTCCTGCACGGCTTGGCTTTTGATTGGCCGGGTTTGGTTTGCTGGGACCTTTTAGGTAGCTGTGAAACCCCCTAAGATCCACAGCAAGAGGCTCCGCTCCGCGAGTGCGAAAGCGCGCCGATGCTTTATTTTCATGCTTATTTGTTAAGAGGAAATTGCTTTTCGGATTATTCGCTTTCAGCTACTTGTGAATGTATACTTATGCCGGAATGATATGATGCGGATCAATATATGAATTATATCCACAAAGCAAACTTTACGGCCGACTTGCAAGAAAAAACTTCGCTACGTACAGAAGCGTGAGAGACCTGATCAAAATAGGAAATATAAAAAAAAAATGTTTTACCTTGGAAAACTGCTTCTGTTGTATGGAAATTGCAAAGAAATTCTTTCAGGGTAATGGAAATGAAGAGATAATACGGCAAGTATTATTACCGTTTCTGCATCACAATATCGATTTTTTCTATTTGGTAAAACAGTTTCTGTAGTAATAAACGTATAGTGTCCATTTATGGGGTGTTTATATCGGGTACTGTACTGGCACGTTCGATTCATGCTGCGTGACTTGGGGTCTCGTTTAGTTTGTTGTTGTTTATTAGTTGTTATTTTGCGAAAGTGTGTCAGCGACGCTACTGCGCTGCATGGGGAAGCAATATACTAATAAAACCTGGAGCATCCGATCAGATGTGGCTGCCTGTTGGTCTGCACGCCTGAAGCATCGCTGTCCATGGTTGGCGTGGGGGGAGACTTCAGGGCTGTAGCCTTTCCTAAGCTATGATCTGAATGTGATGTTAGGTTTATAACACAAACAACATAAGATGCGTGTTATTTTGCGTGATGCAGGAAGGCACGTAGCCAGTTACGTAGTAAAATAAAGGCTTTTAATCTCTTCCTGTTTTTTTTTTTGTTACTTATCAGGCACGTAGGTAAATACTAAAATAACCACTTTAAACTCCCCTCGAAATGTACCGACAGGGACCTATTAGTGGGGTTGCAGGACCCCCAGCTAAATTTATTTCTGCCTGTGGGCCTGGCAACAGGCAGACCGAAAAGTTTTATTCTTCCGTGACTATTTCAAATGGCACCCCTGCACCGAGCCTATAAGTTAGGCTTATATAAAAGTGATATAACTAAATTCCTAAGACCCACTTATCTGCATTGCATGGTAAGGTGTTTCCTGTTTGTCCTGCACGTTTTCACAAAATTTTACCTGTTTATATAGGTTAAATATTGTCCATAGAAAATGTATTTTTTGTACAGTAGTGTCATGATCCGCTCCGTTCGATCCTCCCGTGTGCCACGCCCACCTCGTTACCTCGTGTTCCTACCCTGATTGTTCTCACCTGTGCCTTGTTCGGTTTGCTCTGTCTTTTGTATTTAGTCCGTGTCTCGGTTAGTTTCCCCAGATCCGTCATTGTAATGTCTCGTGTACTTGTCCCGTCTGAATTAAAGACTCGTTTCCCTGTTCTGCTGAGCCGCCTGCCTGCTTTTTGGGCTTGTTTGCTCGCCCACTCGCCTACTCGCTCACTGCCCGAACGTGACAAGTAGACTCAAATTTGACTATATCTGTGGTGCAGTGGTTAGCACTGTTACCTGACACTTCTAGGACCGGGTTCGAGTCTCTGCTCCACGTGTATGGAGTTTGCATGTTGTTGTGGGGATTCCTCTGGGTTTTTTTGCTTTGGGATATTCTCTGCCTTGCACCTGTAGCCTCTGGGATAGGAATAGGAAAAGTGGAAACAGAAAAGGAATGGATAATTTAAATAGTGTCACGCCCACACAGGTGGGGCGGAGCACCGGCCGCCAATCACCACATGATTGGCCGGCTACTTAACCACACTCCACCTGGCAGGCGGTGCGAAGTATTGTTGCCATTCTAGTATTGCGCTGTACCAAGCAATCTCTCAGTATCTTGTCTTCCCGGTTGGTCTTGCGCACCGTGTCCCGCCTGACCGCCTGTCTGCCTTCCGTGTCTTTCCCTGCTCCCTCATCGGCTCTCCTCCTCCCTCCCCGGATCCTCGTCTTGTCCACCTGTTCCGGACTGATCTTCACGGTTACGGACTCGCCTGCCTATCGACCACCATTCAGCACGTTCCCCCTTGGTTTCTGTACTACCGATCACAGAAATAAAGGGTCCGGGAGGCCGGAGCAGCTGCCCGTTTTGCCCAAACTATTTAACGTGAACTTGAGTGTGAGTTTTAAAAGTACTAAGTGCCCCCTTTTTAATCTTTCAGCATCTGCCCCTCAAACGGTCTCTGGATAGCCCAGCTTCAGACTGAAATACACCACAAAAAATCCAGAAATACGAGTACATACAAAACATATATTGCTTTGGACTAAATGCATTTTCTCTTGGTTTTCGGGTAAATTGGAGATACTTCTGTTTTCCTGGATACAGAAAATAAATAATTAATTTATAAGACGAGTTTTGTGACTCACACTTGAGCAACTCTTTCCGTAAAAAGATTGAAATTCTCTTGATTCCCATCACAAAACCGAGGCCTCAGGAGGACCCAGACCTTCTACAAGGTCCCAAGAACATCTGGAACTGGGACAAAGTCAACAGATAGTGTTCGTGGTGGATCTCACAAATTCTCTACAATACCCTGAAGCAGAGACCACCAGCTAGCTGAGAGTTTGGCACAGTACATTAATACACACATCTCATACCCACCTTAATCCATGTCACTGCAACTCTGCAATAATCCTCCTATATTTTTACAACCGACAGACCCAAAGTTTCCTTCCTTGAGCATATCGTAGATTTTGTATTCACAAGCAGAAAAATACAAATCCAGACCAAGATTTTGTTTCCAGCAACCAGTTGAGTGACTCTGTGACTGTAACTTTATACCAGGGCTGGGCAATCGTGTCCGCAAAGGGCCGGTGTGTATGCAGGTTTTTGGGGTAACCTTTAAGTCAGCTGTTCAAACCCAGGTGTGAGGACTCTTCAGCCAATCAGTCCTCTGATTAGTAATCTAATTAGGGAGCTGCAATGAAACCCCAACCACAATGGCCCTTTCTGCATAAGACTGCCCTCCCCTGCTTTATACTCAAGTGGTCAGTTGAAACAAAATCTTAGTCTGGATTTGTAATTTCTGAACCTGAACTTTTCACCTCCGTTCACGAGGTTATAGCTGATTGTTTTTTATACAGCTTGTTTATATTTTTATACACAACTATACACATATACAGTATGATTTCCAAGATGGGATTCAAAATTTGAAATGAAGATTTATTCTTTTATGGGAAATAAAAAAATTGTGTTGCATTGTCTGCTGGGACTGGTACAGACGTAAGTCTTCTGTTTGCTTCTGGTGTTATATTAAAATAATTATTCTCTGTCTTTCTCTGTGCAGACGTATGGTCTCCATGTGATCGTTGTTTGGGTCTGTTTTGGACTGGGCAGTGTGGGGGCACCTTGCAGCGGATCTCCTGACAGGCCACCCATCCAACCATCTGGCACACACTTCAGCTTCAACACTCAGTCCTGGGTGTTGCCCACAGGAAGGAAGCCTCACCCATCTCCACAGAAGTGTGAAAGGTAGCTATGGACGTGGGGGCGAGGCCGAACCGCTGCTCTCTGCTGACTGCCCCACCGTCTCCACCATGCTGAGCGATGCCTCCACCCTCGCCTACTTCGTGCTGGAGGTGACCATCGCCGCGCTGGCCGTGCTGGGGAACGCGCTGGTCTGCTGGGCCGTGAGCATCAACAGCAACTTGCAGAGCGTCACCAACTTCTTCGTGGTGTCGCTGGCGGCAGCCGACATCGCCGTGGGCGTGCTGGCCGTGCCCTTCGCCATCGCCATCAGCACCGGCTTCTGCGCCCACTTCTACAGCTGCCTCTTCATCGCCTGCTTCGTGCTCATCCTCACGCAGAGCTCCATCTTCAGCCTGCTGGCCATCGCCGTCGACCGCTACATCGCCATTAAGATGCCGCTGCGGTGAGTGTGCACCGGCTAACACCGCATTCACAGAATAAAATGGGATGGGGGGGGGGGGGGTCAGGCATGTGTCGTCACGGCTCACTGTGTCATGTGCAACCCTCTGCATGTTCACTACAAGCAGAAGTTAACGTCATTTACAGCCGGTCACTGCTCGTTTTGCACTATCCTTTGTCTTGCATAACATAAAATTACATAAAATTACAAAATTACATAAAAGTAATCATAATCTAAAACCCATAAGGAACTTACCATACGGGGATGCAAACGTTCATTCATCTGGCGGGACACTCACGCTTTCAGACCGTCATGCAAGAAATCTTACAGCAAATCTATATTATTCCATTATTAACCTAAAGTTAGCTAAATCAAAGGCATTTGGACAGTTTGCAAACCCTACAGACTATTTGCAAGGGAATATAATTCTTACATACATGTAAATATGTGTGCAGAGTGGTCTTGAATCGAAAATCTCACGCAAGTTGTCAACCCTGACCATGCGAGCAGCTTCATGGAGATGGGGATTATCAACAATCTCGCGGAGAGTACGGTCAACTTTTGTCTTTGGTTATATGTGGTACATTCAGTATTAAAGTAGCTTCTTCTTTTAATTTTTGTTTTAGAATGAGTGGCCAGAAGATGTTCGTAATGGAATGGTGTTATCGCTGTGTACAGCCTCTTCAAAACTGAATGCTAGTTTAAGCTTCTTCTGTTTCTCAATTCAATCTGAGCTAAGAAAGCAGAGTGATATGTACAAAGTACAATGAAAGTCTTGCTCAAATACCTTCTCCACAGACTACAGACAGTGCAATGTTACAAGACAAAGAACACTGAGTAGGGTTGGACGGTATGAGACATTAATATCGATATCGCAAGTTATGTACATGCAATTCTCACATCGTAACGACGGCAGTAATCAGCTGGGTTCAGAGCTGGGTTTTTGCATACCTTCATACTGTACAGACACTATACCGCAAGTTTTTATAAACAACGTTATTTTTATGATGAAAAGTTATGATGAAATTTGCCGAGAAGGGGGCGATAGATTACGTTTCGCTAACACAATTATATTCTGTCATGGGAAATAATACTTAGCCGGCTTTGCAACATCAATAATTGTTCCTTTTCAAGATTATCTAGTATATGCTAAAAAATTAGCTGAAAATTTACCGCCGCTAGTTTTGCATGAGCTTTGCATACGAGATGATCATAATCATTTTCATCCTTGCTGATAAAGTTGAATGTTCTTAACCCAGGGACATACGTCATGCAGCCGTAATGCTAAATACTAAGTAGTACAAGATATCTAACAGCATATAATACAGAATTTAACATGAACTACTAGAGGTAGTAAAGTGCTATGTGGCAGAGCAAGGTCCCAGTTTGAAGTGGCACAGTGGGTAGAATATTGACAGTATTTCTAGAGTTGGAGGCAGCGAGTGTAAAATATGTCATGCCACAACCTCATACGAACAAGATGGGAAATGAAAGAGCCGACCAAGATGGGTTTTCTCACACTGCCCCCTGGTGTACACAACTCCTAATGCTCCCGTTTGATGTAAACTCTGTGCATTAGGTTGACTAGCAACACCACTTGCATATGTATGAGTATATGTGCCCACTGATAGATTAGTGTCCCATTCAGGCTACCTGACCATGACCTGAATAAGTGATTGGAAGATGGGAAGATGGAGTAAAATGTGGGAATATGTTTCCAAGAGGTCTACTGGATGTTGCGTGGCGGTAAAGCTGTCCTAGGTGTTGCTCTAGAATGGCCACATGAGCAGGTGTGGTATGGGTACTGACCTGGTTCCAGGGCCACACCACACTGAGAGAAGGAATGGAAGCTTCAGATTAGTGAAGGTTATTTATGCCTGGATGGGATGCATCTTCTGCAGTTTCTGCTGGACCGTTGGACGACTCGGTTACATGCCAGATGTCTTCCCCTTACACAAGTTTTGGAAGGGTAAACAGTCCTTGACAGGTTAGAAGGAACAAGTCTTCTGTACTTCAGCAAAGGTGGTTGTGGGTGGGCATTAGTAGGACTGCTTTAATGTGAATTCTGATGTTTTGATCAGAGGTTTCTTGCAGGAAGTCTCTCTGGCCGTGAATTCCACACTTGAAATTAGCGTCACTAAAGGCTTGTGTAAATTGCTGGGTAATTTAGCGGTGCATTAGCCAGGGGTGCAGTATCAGGCCAAACCCAATGTATTTTTTGGCCCATTTTACCTCCAATCCCGTCCGACATTTATCTGATTTCTTTTACACATCTGGCAAATTGTGGCAAGAATTTCAAGAACCTGAAGTTGACTCAGGAAATGCTGGAAATTCAGGAAATGCTGAATTTCACATGGACCCCTAACTGCAAATAGAAGCATTGTAATCAACATGAGTGTGTATTGGAGTGAGAGGACTAATATGAATTTGATGTTTTTCTGGTTCAGATATAGCACTCTGGTGACATGCAAACGGGCTAAGGAGATCATCGCGGTGTGTTGGGTGTTGTCCATAGTCATCGGCTTGACGCCCATGCTGGGCTGGCACAAGTGCTCCAGTGTCAGCAACAGCAGCTGCCCCACGGGGACCGTGGCATGCCTGTTTGAGGGGGTGGTCACCATGGACTACATGGTGTACTTCAACTTCTTCGCCTTTGTGCTGGTGCCCCTCCTGCTCATGCTGGCCATCTACCTTTGCATTTTCATGGCTGCTCGACGACAGCTCAAATGGATGGAGCTCAAGCGGCTGGGGGAGAAGCCGTACTCCACCTTACAGAAGGAGGTTCACGCTGCCAAGTCTCTGGCCATCATCGTGGGGCTGTTTGCAATCTGCTGGCTGCCTCTACATGTCATCAATTGCTTCACTCTCTTTTGTCCCGAATGTGCGAGACCCCACCCGAGTATCATGTACCTGGCCATCGTGCTCTCGCATGCCAACTCGGTGGTCAACCCCCTGATCTACGCCTACCGAATCCGGGAATTCCGACACACCTTCCATAGGATCATCCGACGACACCTACTGGGCCGTCGCGCGGCCCGAATGACCAGCAGCAACAGGGCCAGCTGGCGCACCTCCACCAAAGCCAGCATGACAGAAGGGGGCGGTGCCAGCAGCGGGGGTGGAAGTGGCAGCACCGCGACAGAGGCCAATGGCTTCCTCCTTATCTCAGGATCTAACTCTGGCAGCACAGACCTTGGGGGGAGCTTCCTAGACCTCGGCTGCTGGAAACCCCCAGGACTGTTCCCAAGCAGCTGCCTGGTGGAGGCTCCACAAGGCAGCCAGCTGAGGCAGCTACCTGGCGAGGCAAAACAGCCCCCCTGGAGAGGGGACCAGCACATCTCCTGTGTGACAGACATTGAGGGGACTTTTAGTGCTCCCATCAAACCCACATTCGGAAGATGATCTGTACATAGCTGACTGTATTTATTGGCTTTGAAAATGGAAACCAAAAATATCTTAAAGCCCCAGTTGTACTGTGTGCCGTTTGGTTTCGGGTGTACATACCATGGGTTGGCGCGCATCATCGGTTGAGGGTGAGTGTTACAACTTTGTCTATCAGGGTACGTTGGGATCCCTCTGAGGTCCTGTGGAGACAGTAGTAATCAGGTTTATGGCAGCTTTCATGGAGAAGTGCATTGGGGGAGAATGTCACAAATACCACAGGTATTAACACCCAAAGAAAGACAGGAAATCAAACTATTTTGAGTCGTATGAGGACTCAAAGGTTTGCTCCAGTTGAATAGAAACCCATGGGAAGGAGTTAAGTGGCTGTTATGTTGATTCTTTCCAGCCGTTCTTCGATTCACTGCCCTCTGTAAAGTTAATCTCCTGTCCCAGTAACTGTGAGTAGACCCCACCACTCATGCTCTGCTTTTCCTCTTATTACTTCCACAAAAACACAAATATCTTGATAGTTCTCACCAAATTAACTGTTTTGTTTCCCCAGTTTGGCTGTTGCTGACCACATCCCACCTGTCTGTGTTACTTTGAATCCTACATAAATGCAGAGCTCTGCACCTCATTTCTTTATCTGTTGGCAGATCTCAAAAGATCTGTTTTGGGAAAAGCTAGATGTCCATTACCAGGTCCAGAATGTAAGTCCAGACCGAGATTTTGTTTCAACCAACCACTTGAGCTTAAGAGTCACAGTGGCAGAGTACTCCACTGGTTGGTTGTAACGGAATCCTGATCTGGACTTTTACTCTCTGAACCTGAATTACCCAACTCTGGTTAACAGTTTAAATATCTACATACTTGTCATAACCTTGATATAAATGTGCAAATATTAACTGGGGTCTAAAACAGACATTTGCTATTGGCATGAAGTGTGGGGTAATTTCATGTATTCTGAATTGATTATTTTAAATAGATTGTTTAAGATAAAGTAAAATGCATTGTTTAATATCTCATTGAATATTAGTTTTTTCAAAATAATAAATTGATTTATTGAAAGAATTTACTGTGAGTCAACATTGTGGCATAGAATGGTGTAAATGCATTGTATTCAATTATGAGCTCCGTCAACAATATGCATTTGCTTAATTACTCAGTTAAGTGGTCAGCTGGGAAAAAAGCAGACACAATGTGGCTCAATTACCAAAGTTGAAAATAATGTGAAGGACCATTCAGAAGATCCCCATTCCTGTGTCAGTAAGGTCACCATGGTTGCCATAAACCTTTCGATGTCCTCTGGGATCTTATGTGCAACAAAGAGATTTACTTCATATTTGCAATAATTGTTATTTCGCCCTGCTCTGTTTTGCTCATGTCACAACTGACCTACATTTAAGTGGAAATCTGTTCAGTCTGGTTGACTTTGTCACAAAGACGTCCTAAATAAATGCTTCTGAGTTCATGTGTCTCTGCTTATTTGTTTTTAGACTTAAATCATTTGTTCTTTTGGCTCTTTCACTGAACTAGTTCACCTTCTTACTTATACTGGCCTCTCTCTATTTTACTGTTACCCATAAAAGATAGATTAATGAATGGAGTTTCCTGATATTTATTTGCAGTATTTACAACCCACAGGAGTCCTTCTCTGTATGGCCTCTGCATACAATGTATTCCTGAACATCTGTTACTGCGTACTTTCCTGCATGACAAGGTTACCTCAAGGACGCTGCTGCTTATGATCAGCAGGAGAACTTGCTGGTCAACCCACATGATGAACACAAATTTCCTTAATTCGCAAAGATTTACAGTCGAGAAGAACCGATCAGAGAAATTAAAGGCACCATCATTCCGTCCTTCCAGAGGCCTTCAGATAATCCCAAGAGGAGTTGAGAAATCGAAGGCGTATCTTATGGCTTTAGTGGATGCCAGTTGGTACCACTTTCCAGTGGTCACATATGCAGTGGCACTCTGCCCTGATGGTGCACAGTCGGCTTCCCTGTCTGCCTATCTATGCCACATCAACTTTGCCCCATCCTTCACTGGAGGATATGCACTGCCCTCATTTTCCCACCTGAACACACTCCCTCAGATGGACTGAGTGGCTGCAGCCTGGCTGATTGTCTGGTGGACTGCCAAGTAAATGACTAAGAACTAAGAGGGGATCTGTGCAACTGACTAAAGTTCCGGACAACATTGTAAAAACTTTTAAAGAAAAAGACATTTAAAGTTGTCTGGCTAACTAACCTTGTTTTGTGGAGTAGCCCCTTATAAGGAAAACTGGGTTTAGCTTGCTAGCTAACCCTATCCAACCACCCCTTATTGCCCCTCTATTCAAATCTGGCCCTCAATTCCAAATCCAGGCCTTGTTTTCAGGTCTCCCAGGTAGTTAGCTTAATAATTTCTGGCTCTAATTGGCCAGAGGCTTCACAACTGGCTCTCAGGTAAAGGAAAGCTGGAAAAACAGCAGTGCCTGTACCTCGAGGACCGTGATTTGAATAGCCCTGCCTTATTATAAGTACTTTGTCCAATACAAATCTCATCATCATGGATGGTTTTTAATAAATGCTGACAAAACTTTACTGCCACACAGAATATAAACAAATGACGCTAAATATTGAATTGATGAGTAGCTAATATAGCACATAACACAAGGTATGATTTTATCCAAAAATCCAACAAAATTGACACGAATCGAATCCGCGTTTCAGAGCCTGTATTCCAGTAATTTATTTATTTATTTATTATGCTTTTAGCCTCTCAGTGGGTGTAAGTGGCTTGACGTCCGCCTGCTGTGATGTCACGCGCATACTCTCTACTGGAAGGAGCGGCTATGGTGCTCAGAATAGGGCAGGCAACCTGTTGGCTTTTCCCTTTTTTGAGGGTCTGGGTTCCCCTGTTGATGCAGGTCTGTTGATCTGCACTCCAAAAGCCTGTGGCTCTCTGTGCAGAAGGACTCCTTACACCTCCTGTCATGTTCTGTGCAAAAAAAACGCCCAATCCAAATGCAATTTAAAAATGACTAATTAAACCCACTGATGAGATAACAATGAATACAACCTGTGCAATAGAAGGGAATGTATTTACATCACTGGCTACTGGTTACACCACATTATATTCTAGTTAAAGTCTTAACTAAGCTTGATTGCTGTTGATTGAATTCTGACCATGACTTGATTTGTGGTGTTCAGTGAACAGTAACTGTTTTACAGTAAGAGATGTATTGCTAGCATGTAATCACTAGAAAGAAATTAAGGATATCATGTTATTTATTCTTTTAGCAGGAAGAGTTGTTAGCTGTTTATGACAATCCGGTCCTCGGGGACCCACAGTCGGTCCATGTTTTTGCTCCCTCAGAGCTCCCTGCCAGACAGTCCACATTATTATCTTGTTCATTTATTTATTTATTATCCATATTATCAAAAACGTGGACTGTCTTTGGGTCCCCAAGGACTGGACTGGGAAGCACTGCTGTAGATTAATTATGAAAAATACTTTTGCTTTTGAGCTCCAGAATAATTAAAAACTTGAAAAGACCCCCTTTATGACCCTGTTAAAACTTACCCTGTTGTCATTCTAGAAAAAAAACAGTAAGATGTACCTGGTCGGGGGAGGGGGGGCTGTCACATACTGCTGAAAGCACTGCCTTAAGTAGAATTACAGCTGCTGCTAGACTGTGGGTCTTTTTTTAGAATAATGAGATGGTTCCCACAGACGTACAGCAAAAGAAGTGATATAGAGGCAGATGGAAGATATAGCGGGAGTGAAGTGATATAGAGAGTGATATAGAAGGAGTGAAGTGATATAGAGAGTGATATAGAAGGAGTGAAGTGATATAGAGAGTGATATAGAAGGAGTGAAGTGATATAGAGGGAGATATAGAAGGAGTGAAGTGATATAGAGAGTGATATAGAAGGAGTGAAGTGATATAGGGGGAGATATAGAAGGAGTGAAGTGATATAGAGGGAGATATATAAGGAATGGAGTGATATCGAGGGAGATATAGCAGGAGTGAAGTGATATAGAGGGAGATATAGAAGGAATGAAGTGATAAAGAGGGAGATATATAAGGAGTGAAGTGATATAGAGGGAGATATGGAGACAAATATCCTGGTTCTGAAGTCTGATCAAATTGATTTGGTTTTATCACGGTCTCCTGTGTCAGAAGCAAGGAAAGGAAAATGTAATGCTAATTACAGCAGCCGACCCCCCAGGAAAAGGGTCACCTCAACTGATGGTTACATTGTTACATGTAACAGACCCATAGGGGTGTCTTTGGAGCTCTTTGGCTGCCACTTGCAGAGTGGATGTTGCCTGGATGGGCTTAGCGTCTTTCTTTGTGTTGTTATCAACCCATCCTGCTTGTGTTGAAATCTGAAGGTGCTACACAATAGAGTAATAATATTCACAGAATAAAAATGAATTACTGTTACTATTATTCAGCTATATCGCTTTTGATTTTATATAACTTCATCCTTGCTGAAAGTATGTGTTTAAGTAGCCACATGTTATCTTTCCTTGTCAGAATTAATTATTTTGTCTGATTTGAAAAGGATTTTTAACATTAACAGAATGTGGGACGATGTCCAGCTGATCTGGACACAGCAGCAGCTTTCTGGAGCCGCGAGGCACGATTTTCTCCCTGATGGACGAGTCACAGATGTGGGGAGAGACAGAAGGAGTGAAGCAGAATGTCAGGATGACATCAAAGGAATTTGGAGTCTGTCAGGCTTCTTCTTATTTTGTACACAATTATATCTGCTTTTCATTTACAATAGAATAGAATAGAATAGAATAGAATAGAATTGTAGCTGTTATTACCATAGAACCAAACAGTGTTTGGCACACTTCTGCCGTGTGTTACAGAGGAAAACGGCAAAGAGAAAAGAGTGCAACATGTTGTGAAAAAGCTACCAGCACAGTGTCAGTCAAAAGCCTCATGACACCTGGGAATAAATAAATCTGGGTATTTAGGTAAACAATGAATGTCAGCAGATAAAAGTAACTGGATATACATGGTGGGTACAGACAAGCAAACAAACAAATGGGTGAGTGGGGGTGCATTCTGCGCAGTGTGGAGGTCAATGGAGTGTGCAAAGGTTCAGTGAGATCGTCATGTAGAGATGAAGTTGAAGGTGCAGTAACATCTTAATTATTCAGCGTCCTGATGGTGAACTGGGAAATCACAGCTTTTGAAACAGGAGGTTGGTGTTGGTGGGGGACTGAGTTGTCTGCTGGATAGAGGTAGCTGGAAGACATCAGCTGATATCCATGTAGGCATGTTGCAAGGCATGAGTGGGAGCAGGAATGTGAAGGAAGCCTAGAGGGGCTGCACGGCTGCCACATGCTAACGTCCACACGCTAACATCTACACGCTAACATTTCGCTGTTCTCCTTTTAATTGAACTCTGTACATGATTAGTAAGGTGGTCTTAAAATACAAGCTATTTGTTATCTACAAAGCTAGATTTATTCTTTATCATATTAATAACACTCTACTTGGCAGTTTTATGTCATTTAAACTGAAATAGCAGGCCACTATTTCATACTGGGAGGCCTGCAACATTAGTGCTGTCTTTGGTGGAGTTGGAAAATTCTTGCGATACCCAGATAACAAAAACTTTCTCGCCCGGATGTGGCCCACATACCGCATAGAATGACGGCAATTGAGCGAACCGCTCTCGATTGCTACATCAGGTAAACGTCTGGGCCAGAGCAAGGCCTTATGTTAGCCATAAGAGGCCAGGCTCTTTGAGATCCGGCCCTATTGTGGCCCATTACCAGTTTCTGAACCTCACAGATGTTAACCTCATAAGAGCCACTTTTCAACAGGAACGGCATACAGCCCCTGATCAGGCTTCAAATGTGTTTAAAAACAACATAAGTCCAATGTCTTCAAGGGTTTTGAATTTGAGGAAAAAAAAGCAACGTTCATGGATGTCTGGTGCTGGGTGAGTACCATCTTCTTGAGGTAGACACACCCTTTACATTTACAGCATTTAGCAGACACTTATATAAAGAGCTACTTCCATTTTCAACTTGGTGTTAAGGGTCTCGCTCAGGGAGTCAATGCTAGTATAGGTGGGACTCAAACCCACAACTGCTTGGTTTAGAGACAACCACCCTAACCACTAAACCACCAACACACTCTCTTTTTATGCACATACCACTGTGAAAGTATTTTGTTGGAAGTAGTCCCATTCCCAGTTGCATAAAAAGTAAATACCAGTATTGGGATGCATCAAAAATCATTGTGCAGTTCAATTATTGACAGACCAACTGAATAAAAACAACAAACCATCCTTCCTTATAGATTCCATTACAGTCATTTTATTGGTCCTATTACAATTTATTTGATGCAGTGAGCAACTATTGAAAAACAATGTTAACTGCCTGCTGGGCCTAAAATAATGCATCTAGTACTATACAAGGAAACATACTAGTTCATTATAATGTTGCATGAGTGTTTAATAATGCATTTAAATAATGTAATGTGTTCTGTCTCTGTCCAAATAGCACACTCATTACATATAGAAAACATTTTTGTTTCCCTAAGCACAAATGCACATTTGCCATACCTTTGCCAGAAGTGGGCCGGAGCTGCAAGCTATATAACTATTTTTTAATAAAGTATTTAACATGTGGCCCATATCTGTTTTGTGATATTTGAACCACATTTGTCTAATCACAAGTGGGCCACTCTTGGCATACATCCGTTTGCCGGTGCCGGAATCGGGTCAGCAGTGCCACACATTTGCCAGTAGTGGCCCACGTCTGCTGCTATCTGGGTAGTTTGCAATCAGTGGTAGAATAAAAAAATAAACCTGTTTCTGTTCCTCATGTTGAGTTAGTGTGTCACTGAGACTTTATCCTCTTTCAGCTGTGTCACATGCGACCACAATTCACAAAGTTTTTTGTAGATTGGATCATCTCTCCACTTAGTACAGTACCTTTGTACTAGGATGTTCCCAGTTTCCATAAACTTCTCTGTTTCATAAATGTTTGCTAATTTACAACAAAAGCTTCCCAATCAGGCAGAAATTTCAGGGGTAAGCAAGCTATTTGTAATGGATAAACATAGGCTTTCTACAGACATCAACTCCTTGCATTTGTTTGTGGACAACCCTAGTGTCCAGGCTGCTCCGTAGGGGTAGGTAGAGAATGTCCATGAGGAACAGACATAAGACATAAGAACAGATTCATATACATATTGAAGATCAGGCTGCTTTTATTTGTTTGGCAGATTCTCTGCAGATGTATTTATATCTTGGTGCTTTGGGGGGAAATGGAAAAGGCGCCCACTTGAAATTGAGAGAAAAAGAGAACAATTGCAGCTGACCTACGTTTTAAAGTAATCAGAGGTGTCATGATCTCTCCACACTGTTTAGATCTACATTTAAAGTCTGTATGTTTGGCTTTGGCTGTAGATCAGCAGTCAATGACAGGATTATCTTCTGAAAATGAATGAGCTTCATCACGGAGCATCAAAACAATATTATCTGATTTAATGACATACAGATACAGTAAATCTCGCCAAAGTACCGTGAAGGCAGGTTATTTTCCCAACCACACTAAAAAGGACTGTTCGTCCACTTTTCAGGGATGTTTTGAACTCCTGTTTGTTTTTTGGATGTGATGCACTTTAAGGACACGTGATTACCAAGAGCCCACCCCCAATTCCTGTCCCAGAGGAATGACATCACTCCTCGTCACTGGGGCAGCTCCGTCTCTGAGGAAACCCCAAAGCGCGTGACGCAGGGCACCTCTTCACCTTCGGTTCCTGCTTCCTTTTCCCTTGAAGCTTTGTATGGCCACCCAACTTGACCCAGACACAGCAAGATGCCAAAATGGACTCACGTTTCCGTACTTGGACGTGGGTTGTTTTGGATGACTGCTGTGGTGATATCTGTGGGATATCCTGTCCCATACATCTGCAAACCGGTGAAAGTGAGTGTTTGAGCTGAGTTTGTGTATATACGGTGGATTCCATATCTCCCACTCTGCTCTGAACATGGAGTATCTGGGACATCTCCTGTAGTTGGCAGCCTCCTACTGGATGTTCACTGCAGGCTTCTCAGCAACATTTGCAGTCCCAGCAAGTTCTCAACCTTTAAACCCAAAGTCTCAAAATGAGCAGCATAAGGCGTTGAGCTACTGCATAGCTATTGCATACTGAAGGCAGGAAGGGGGCCATATTGAGCCTGTGATATAAAACACCCCCTGATGGTTTCCTTCATCATATTTGTCCAAAGAAGGCAGTGATAACCTACTATAAATTAAGGCCTCCAACCAGAACATTGTGTAACCTGACTTCCAGCAGTTTCCAGCCTCCTAGTCCATTCCAATCTCCTGTCGTCTTCTCGTCTCCCAGTGGATGTAGCTGCAACTTCAGAATAAAAAAAAAAAACACTTTTAGGATAAAAAAAGAAACAAGTTAAATACTTCTCCAGAAAAATGGGAGCCCAGAAAGAAAATTATCCCAGATTTGATTCAAGAGTTTGAGGCATAAACAGGAAGTCCTGGAATAAGAAATGCAGTCTAAATGCACCCATTTGCCAGTTGTCTTTTCTGAGGAATTTATTCCAGGTTTGCTGTGTTCCCACTGGAATCTTGGGGAAATCTGTAAACATGGCACCTAAATGGGAAATGCCCAACTAGACAGCACCAGTGTCTCTGGGCTCCTCAGGCCTGCATTTAATGCTGGATGATCAGTACAGATATTCACGGACATGAGATGTGCAAGGGCAGCTGTGAAGGTACCAGACATTACCATCTGCAGAGATCTTCATTGGGTAGCTTTTTGGACTGAAGTGGGAGATTTACAGGTCAATGACTTGAGAACGTGACTAAGGCTGGATTAGATACAGAAATAAACTATATTGCCAAGGTTAGCCAAAGCCGAATATGAAATTAAAGCAAAGAAATCTGAGGGAGGTGAAGCCATCATCGGCTAGGTTCATAATCTTTTCCATCCTTTGTTTTGTTTATGGCATTAAAACCTAGCAAGCTGTTCAGATTTGTTCCTTTTTACTCCTTGGTGTTTTTGAAGTGATCGTAAATCTTTGGCAGGATGTTATCTGAGGACCTGCTTCTTCGTCCCTTCTCTAAAACCCAGCAACAAACCCCAACCCTTCCTCTGTGATGAATATGAATCACGACACAGTTAAATCCAATTAACGACTCCTACCAACACAACAACACAGATGATAGACAACACAGACAAAGCAGACGAATGAGTCATGGGGCATGAAATTCTGTTCAATTTGTGTTTTGTATTTTTTCAGGTACTGCTACAAAGATACACACACAAACATCCTCACAGCTACCTGGGCCACTGGCCTACACAGATTCAGCGTCCCACCGAATTCCATCATTCCAACATTCCAGCAACATCAGTGGATCTCGCGTGGCCACGGAGAAGTCCTGCCCTTACGATAAAGTTATATAACTGCGGTCGCTTTGGGAGCGCCGCGAACTCCGTGTTCCTGGGATTGGAAACTGAATGGTCTCCCACTGCCACCGCTGGAGTAGATAACCAGCCGATGACTGCAGATGTCCATCAAGCAGAGTGAACGCTTCTCCAAGGTCAGGGGTTGAGCATCTGGAAAATTATGGGAAAATGCCCTATTACTAATCCTGCTTATGCTTTATATAGGAATGTTGGCCTAGTTTTAAACTGTGTGAAGCTCAAAAATCCACTGGGAAGAACTCCAGACGTAGAATCTTTTAGTTCTTCATTGTGCTTCCAGAACGTTGAAGTACAGTTCTGTGTACCTCTGTTAAGATTAACAAGACCTTCAGGCTATGGTAGGCACTTAGCTTTGCCTGATCATTTCTGTGTTTTCTTTGATGGACACCCCAGTCACCCAAACTAGATTTAAAGCTGTCAATAAGAGGTACATTCATTTCAACGCCAACACTCTATTTATGGAAGCCATAGCTCCATGTAGGGAGCAGAAATATAAAGTACAGGTATTTTATGGGTCCTACTGAAATAAAGGTAGCTGATTATGAGA
>JAODKE010000125.1:25020207-25034894 GCA_026779605.1 Mormyrus hasselquistii
CGCCGCGACGGGTGTTTACGCCGCCCTGGGGGAATCTGTAAACATGAAAAAGGTCAAAGGTGGGAAGGGGCGGCTCCACTGGCCGGGGGGGGTTAGGGGGGAACAATGTTTGCCCCCCCCCCCCCCCCGTCATCTCCCCCGGCAACGCTTGACTCACTCACAAAGGGAAAGTCCCAGAAGGCTCCCTCACCCACCTGCATCCAGGGCACAACCCCTGCAGGTGTGACTGAGCAGAGAGAGTAAAGGCCCCCCTGCTGGGGAAGTTGGCCCTCAAGCACCTTCTCACCCCCACTTCACCTCTAAATCCACACCAGCCCTCACATCTATACCCCCACCCCCACCCAGTGAGGCTACAGTAAAGTTACACAAAAGTGGACTGAAGCCAGTGCTTTATGTCACTGACCATGGGTTTAAATTTCAGTCTCTGTTGGGGACTTTCCTGGTGTTTTGTGCCCCCAACCCCCCGCACAGCATGCTCCTTCAAGGTCAAGGATCTGCCTGTTATGTCTCCACTGGGCACCTGAGTCCCTGGGGCTTTAATACTCTATTGTTCCATCTGAAGTTCTCGCATCCAGTCACACTGGCTCAGGAGCAGAGAAGGTTATTAACTACCATCTGCCACCCTCCTTGTGTCCTTAAGATCAAAACAAGCATAAATGTGGAGTTTTCCCTCATGTCATGTAGTCATGCTTCCATAAGGACATTTATTCTGTAAACCGCAGAATCAACCACATGACAGGATATGGCAGACCTTCTGGTAACAATGTTACGTTAATTATGCTTCATGGGGTGATTTGGAAAGTGGAAATGTAGTGGTAAAATCCCCACTCCAATCAGACTTCTATGTTTTTATCCAGGTGTTTAATCTGAATCACTGTGGTACGACATCCAGCTGCTCGATGGAAGTGTCAGCTTCACTGCCAGATGCTGCTCAGAGTTCTCCTTGGAGTTATTGCATCACCCAGCTTCATCATACTTGAACATGTGTGATTTATGTCAAATCGCATTGTGCTTATTTGGGAGCCGACCCATGTACGCATGTTACATGCACCAAGGATGTATTTCTGTGAAGTAACTGGCTTCTTAAGTGGCCAGAAGGGGGCCCCTGCAACATACCAGGTAGTACAGGCTGAATGTGACCCACCAATGGCCTCAATGGTAGCCTGCATTCTACTACTAGCCTCTCAAAACTCCCCGGTGCTTAAGGCAGATGACGCTCCCATGCTTTTTACTGTCTATTTTTGACCCATAATTGATCTTAAATGGTTCTTGTAAGACAGCCGGCAGTTGCTGGCGATGTGGTTTTTGTTGTGGTCCGAGGTCTTTCTCAGATGTGGGGAGCGAACCCTGGAGCAACACTGACAGGCCAAGAGACAAGCACCTGAGGCAAGACAGCCCTCATGTCCAGGGGCTAAATGGCACTGTTGGGGCACCAGCCTACAGTGAAGCATGGATTGGTGAGGGCTCTCACACGATTGGGGTGGGGGTGGCTGTCAGCATATATGACACGCAGTTGGGGGGACAGAATGGTGGTGAAGGTGTGGCTCTACTTCTACAACTGTGGCAAAATGTGGAAAATTTCTCTGACTCAGAGATCACAAAAGGGACTTTCCCATGCTACTACCACATGAAGCTGCTTCCCTTACAACTTTGACAGACAGTCCATCAGAAAACATTGTTGTCTCTTGGAATTTGGAGCTAAGAACTGGTCTTGTGACTGATTATTAAAAGCTATTAGTACTCATCCTCTGACCTGACTTATGGGTGGTCTTATAGCCACAGCGCACACCGCTGAGATTTTTCCGCCAAACTTCCCTTTTATGCTAACAATCAGTCTGGCGTCACCCGCATACCACGATAAATTTCTGCAGCCACACGATGGCGCTAACGAGGGGTTTTTTTTTTCTTCAATTGTTTCCTAGAATAGCTACTATTAAGTAAGAGATAAATAATTCCAATATTTTAAAATTTCACAAAAAATTGCAAACAACAAAGGCTTGATCTAAATTGTGTGGTATTTTCAGCATGGTATATTTCTGAAATCTTTTCTGAATGACATAAATTACTGGAAATGATTATTCCGTTTCCTTGCATCTTCCTTTAAACCATCTTTTGCAGTAAAAGCGTAACGTGCACCACGCCTACGTCACCAACACAGCGCTATATATAAACATCAAACTATTCGCAAAACAAACTATTACTGTCACCGGCTCATGTGAGAATAAAAAATTGTGAAACTTGCATACATACATGAAAAACGCATTATGACATTATAGCTATAATATTCATATGTTATTATGTAATCCTTATGCTACTAATAGTGAAGACTTTCTTCGACTTGGCCATTTCAAAGGTGGACTTTTCATCTTAGTTATAAAATACATTTGAAACGTTTAACCGGGTACCTGTACGTCAAAGCGTAAATCCATTTATCTATATAGAAGTCACACTGTTCTTACTTCAAAGTGTATTGGCCAACTGTGTTACTGGGTTTTAAGATGCCGCTAGTTTCAGGGTAATGTAGCGGTGCAGGCGCGCGTGTGTCGACTCGCTGTAACTAGCAGCTTGACTCATATCAATTTTGTAGCGAGCTCTCAGAATAAAAATAACTGGCTTGCTTTCAAATGCATACCACTTTGGAAATTAGGTATTTACCCAATCTAAGCACGATTTTACTCGTAACGTTGACGACTTTCAAGACTAGAAGAAATGCCACACAAGCGAGTGCAATCGAAATTAAAAGCGCTGTTTGATCACTAAACATAATTTCATTTTACAACTGCACATACGTTGGGAATCTACAGTACATATATTTAAATATTACACCTTTTGTACCTGCAGAATTATATTGGGTCTGTAATGAGACAATCCTTTAAAATGCTGGAATACACAGCATTGCCGGTCGGCAGGAATAGTACAGCCGAGCAGTAAGGGGTTAAATAACGTTGGTCCAGGGGAAAATATCTCTCCTGCGCCTATAAAAAAGTTGTGTTTTTTGGAGAACAAAGAAATCACGGAGTATAAATACGCAGCAACACATCTCTCAGACACTCCCTGACTGTGAGGCGAGTTGAGCGCAGCCTCCATCCCATCACGCCGGGAGGTGAAATCTGCAGGTCCGACTCTAAGCGAAGGATGATGCTGACTCCTCGGGGGCTGTCCACCGCCGTAGCCTTGCTGCTTATCCTCTTTGCTCATTCCCTTCCCGTACCCGAAGGGAAAGCTTCCAACAGGTACAAAGCGGCAGCGGTGAGTGACTTACAATGATGTTTTCTTTAATCTAAAGTACTTTTAAATTGCAATGATGTGATGGTCTTCTAATTCTGTGACTATATGGAGTGTAGTCTCACTCCAGACTTCACTTTTTGCATTTATTTTGCATTGAATCACTTCACTATATATGGCATCTGCTGGTTACTCCGTCATTATTCATTTCAGCGTTTCGCTGGCTAAGGCAGAATAAACAGTGTATATACACACGTACACCCCGAACCACCAGGCTACCCCATGCGGTTTAAAGGACAGTGTCGACCAATAATAATAAACTATCTACTGCCAGTTACTTGCAGCTGTATCACTGGTTCTGTCAGGTCGTGTCTGTGCTAAAAATTGCGTTTATTTTCATAAACAGCACAGCGCAATATCACTTAATGTAGTCAACATGGCTGGAAATACCGAACCTTTCAAATATTTAAAAGAAATGAGCTGTACGCCTATTAATTCAAAATAATGTTGATAAGTGAAAATCTTTAAGTGGTTTTCAAGTATTAAAAAGGAGCACGAACGATTTGTGGACTGAGACCGAGTCCGTAGTGCACTAATACCGACCGGCTGCTTCTCATTCCTGCGGCTCAGATTTTCGTTATTTCTCTATCAATGCAATCGCCTCTTCTGTCCTTTACCTTAGACGTTTTAAAAAAAAAACCATCAAAGACAGCAGACTGAGGCATTCCCATTTTTATTACTTTGTTATGTTATTTTTTTCCGTGTTTTGTTTTTGCTCTCGAATACTCCCTGCAAAACATTTCTTTGATTACATATAACGTGCAGCCTGTTGTTCAGTAATAAGCTTAAGCTTAAGTGGGCGGTGTGGTATGCAGTCACCGTCTCGAACAATGCCCTGCGGTGTGAGGTCTTGGGGGGCCATTAAGTTTTGCAGGTTAACTATCTGTAGTAAATGTTTTTCGATATAACTTCATCTGTTTATTATTTATTATACTCCCCCCTCATTTAAATGTGTCCTACCCTGAAGTGATCCCATAAAAATCGTCATACCACTCTGCTCTTTGCTCTTTCCCAGTTGTTATAGCTATTCATCGCCTCACAAAGGATGTTAACATCCTTTTTTTTGGGGGGGGGGGGTGCTCAGGCAGCAGTACTCAGCACGTGCCACGCAGAATTAGCAGCACGAGATAGATTTACAAGTTTTCAGCGGTTTCAGCACATAGGGAGAGACTCGACCCAAAGCACAAAGAAAAGGAGGCGAGCATGTGGATCTGCTTCTGATCTGCCGTGAAAAGGAAACGACAAACACGAGTCCCACAAGCCCCCTGTCCGCGGTGAGATAGCAGCAGGGTTTCCGACAAAAAATATCTAAATGGTGGTACATGACATGTAGGGGAAGCGACTGCTGGCATATAAACACAAAAATTCTTACTTCCCCTCTTCCTCGCCCGTGTGCAGAAGACCAAAGTCCGGCAATGGAGCGGTGCAGTCAATTTGTTCCCCGCCGTTGATAAAAGAGAAAGAAAAAAGATTATGCAGGCAGGGGCAAGTTATCTGGCATCTGCTGATGGTTAACAAACCTCACTGTTTGCTGACACAGGGATATTTGAAAGCGGCAGGATTGCCGGGGACTTCGGGAGCCGTAGACACAGAATAACAGGGACTCCCAGTGATAATTCCCGAATATCATTTTCTTCTCATGTACAACAACTCAAAAATACAATTGCAGAATAGCTTTTAATGAACTTAGATCTCGCTCCACATAGAAATAGAAGGACCCACAAATACATCGCGAACGTGTTTCTGCTTGCTGTTACGCAGATCGATGCAGAACTGCATGATTTATATGTTTCAAAAATCAAAACGATTTCTGTGGTTTAACGCTCAAGTGCAGTTGGGGTAGCCCATATATATCAAAGTCTTTGGTAACCAGTGTAATTAATTAGCAGAGATGAGCAGAGGCAAGTAACCATAAACGCGATCTGAAATATCGGTCTAATTATTGGAAGGCGTGTTTCGTGATTCTGTATTTGAGCAACAAGTTTTTTTTTTTTTTTTTTTTTAATATCGACATATAAAATACTATGACTCTCCCTCAATGGCATATGACAATATAAATTGTTTTGGATGAAAGTAAAAGCAAGGACGTGTTTGGGAATGAGACTGAGGCGACGATGATGCAGTTACACCGAACACCACTGCGTTTCTTAGGATAAGAATCGATACGACTAAAGTTATTAGCTTTCATGAATTACCGTATGGCTACACGAAAGAATCCAGCCTGCGGAAAACTTTTTAGGCGAACAGCCTTTCAGAAACACTGCCGAAGAAACCCCGAGGTGATCAGGTACTCCCAAACAAGCAGGTACCTGCACTCGTAATTGTAGTTTAGCTTAGCTTCGAGCCCTTTAATGCAACTTGCGGCAAATCAGGAGTGGGCTATGTAACATTCTTGTACAGTTTTTCTTGTACAGTTTTGTTCTTTGATTTTTTTTTTGTTCTTGGAAGTTTTTTAGTTTATTACCCCTTTTTCAGGTACATCAGTGTCATAGGCAGTTCTAGACTTTATTTAGGCTTCTTTAGACTTCAGACCTTATCAAGGTTTCACCCCAGTGTTTTTGTCTCAGCCCATTTAGCTGGTTGACTCATATTGTTGTATAGGTTTCGCACCTTCTGATCTGCAACTGAACTGGTCGAGGTCTCCACATATTTAGGGGGAGACATGATAATTGGGGGTGGGTGGGGTATTAGCTCCCCCCCCCCCATCCCCCTGTAATTTATACCCATGGAAGTGGGATCTCGTATTTCACCAGGAAGCTAAGGGTCAAGTCCTAGAATTGGATAAATTAGCACTTCAGTCCCTTAAAGCATGTATGGATCCAATGCAGGGGGGGCAGACAGTGGGGAGGCTAAGGAGGACACGTCCCCACCAGTTATATGGGGACTCTGAACTATTCCCCCCACTTCAGAGGGAAAAATAATGAGCAAGTCACATACTTAAATATGCTTGGATATCTACATTATTACACTGATCAAACTGTGTCGACAATCACAAACTACTCACAGCATGTGATTGCTGCAGGAGGAGTGTTACTCAGACACACGTGCATCCCTGTGCATCCTCTTGCTTACACAAACACACTCCCACTCTCTTCCTTTCCCTTCTTTTGTAGGAAGTCTTACGGCACTTTTCCATCGGCATACAGGGGTCGATCCGGCCGGTTCCGGCTCACTTTGATTTCCCACTGCGGAATGGTCCGGCTCAGTCAAGGCATTACCGTGTTCCTAATTTTCTAGCACATCTGTGAGAATCGCTATGTTATGTCAGCATCACATTCTGGTGGAATTAGCATTCGCTTGCATAAATTTGCATTACGAATGCATTTATCTGTTCTATAGCAGGTTGGAAATATTCAAGTTCTGTGTTATTATAATACATTATGATGTACAATACCACTAATAATGAGTAATATATGCAACAAATATGCAATACAGAAAAATGGAGTCCACAAAAAAAAAACAAACACCTATCACAGTGTTCTTTCTACAATGTAAGTAGACTTAAGGCTCTTTCACATCGAGGTTCCGGAACAGAAGTTCCAGTCCCAGCTTACAAATCCCGACCTGGAACTTTTGTAGCTCCTTCTGTGTGTCACATTCACACCACACAACAGGAACTGGGACCTTTACACTAAATAAGCATGGAAGCCGCAAAAAGTTCATAGGTTAAACTTTACCGGTAATTTCATACAAAACTACACCACCATGCCAAAACAATGGAGGATAAATAAGCCGTTTTGTTATTTAATTGTTAGTTATTGGGGGATCGATCACAATTAAAATGGGACACAGCGTTTTATCTATATTTTACTTATATGACTCATGACATATTCCTGGTTCTTAAATCTGGCCAGCAGACTGCTCTTTAGTTTTACACAGAAAAACTATGTAATGTTATCACACCAATACTTGGCAAGTTTCACTGGCAAGATTAGACATAAGTATATTGGTTAGCGATCAAATTTTATGATGCAGAAATATGAAGAAAGCAAAAAATGTATTAACTGATGCATTAAATATAATTGGGATACAAAGCAAATATCCCATTTGCTCAGTTTTTACTGTGTTACGTCTCCTTTCGCATAGCTTCCAGGTTAGCGCCGGTGCTTATAGTCAACCAATCGGCATGCTGTGGTTCTAAGTGCCTCCCCAGCAGCTCGTGTTCCAACGAAAAGTACCTAGTCTGGAGGAGGTTCTAAAAACAGAGTTCTAGAACTGCCTCTGAGGAACTACAATTGGGAGTTACTGTGATGTGAACACGCGGTGTCCCAGGTTTTGGAAAAAGGTTCTGGTTCCAGAAATATGTTCTGGCAGTGTGAAAGCACCATAAAATTTTTACAACCTATGCCAAGCCTTTGTTGAATACATTTATCAACATCACTTCTCCATTATATAAGACAGACCAATTTATGTCACCGCAACAAAGCTAATGACTTCATCTGAGTTTGACCTAATGTGAAACTATGCCTGTTAGAATAAAGCAATAAATCTATGAATGTGTCCTCACAAAACAGGTAACATTACAGTACACTAGGGCTCAGTAAATTTAATCACATTGTACACCCTGTAGAGAATGCTATCTGTTGTTTAGGCTGTGGTCCAATAGGCTGTTTGTGGGCGATTAGCAGTTCCATACGAGAGAACAAAGTAACAGTGTATGTATATTGGCCAGCGTCAATCAAAATGTTTTGTATATGAAATCATTAGCCCAGATTGTGCCAATGGGCCTTATCAAGCATGACTTTTGCTTAATTTTGTACCCCTCCCCCCCCCACTTCAAAAATCTCTCATGCACCTACTGGTCATCCAAGGTAACGTGGGTATTAGTAATGTGAAATACTTCATAGGTGAAGACATCCAATGTAATTGATAACATGACATATGTACCTAGAGGAGGCTAAAACAAGGTGTCTCCTTTCGGTTGTCCAATTAGGCATTCATCAATGCAGACAATTTCTAGTGCGTAACATTCCCCATGGCGACAGTAAACAATGATGTGCAGAGTGAGAGTAGATCTCTCAGTTAACCCGGAAATCCACAGAGCATGTACTTTTTTAATTAGCTTGGAATTGAAAACATACGTGAGAAGGATGTGACTCAGGAATTACATCAGATATACTCTAGTCATGCTCTTTATTATCAGCGCAGAGATGTTTAGGCTCATATGGGCAGCGTTATCGCCTGGAGGTCTGTCACTGGCACGGACACCAAGGCATTTTACAATGCTGGAGCATTTATGGTTTCAGGAATAAGGCTCGGAAAGGACATCAGCCTATTGGTTAATTTCCAGTCCGCCGCCAGTCAACTGGAGTGGAGACCCAAGATACTGGACTAACTGCTGGCTGCGTCATAGTTGGCAGTGATATAATCATTCAAGATCTTGCTATTCATCAGCCCCACTATCGGTCAAGGTGCTTGAAGGTTTACTGGGGCAACCTTTGGTAGAAATGTACGGCTGACAGGAGATAAATCCACATCGTGATGCATCCTCGGCTCTGACTTATCCAAACAAAGGCCAACAGGGGTTATCCTGGTTTTTCTTTTATCTCAGTCAAGCTCTCAGCTGTGATTCTCAGCTCCCCTGTATGTCCGTAAGCGGCAATGCTCTTTCATCAGGCTTGGGCTGAACATTTTCATACTTTGCTTATGATGTGAAATCTGCCATTAAACAAATACTCAACTAAAATAATTTACACCCATCATTTTACTAGAGACTTAGACATTTTTTTATTACTAAAACCCAAATACAATAAAACTGTGATTCAGATGTGGTAAAACTGCTCTCTTTTCTATCTGCTTTTACTTCACCCTTAATCCCTCATTTGTGGATTTTGACAAGGTCACCAATGGCCTCACAAGGTCATGTGGAGGGCAGGTTTGTCTACTTTTGGATTTGACTTATGACCCACCCCTCCAGAGCACCAGCATTCCAGTAGCTTCTCCTTTGCAAACTAGAATGAAACTCCAACTATGCAAAATGTTCACTTGATATATTTACAGAACAATAGATTCCTAAAATCTACGTATTACAGCATGTGCCTGTGGCGAATTTAAGAAATTTAAAAGTAAATGAAATATCGAAATTATGTTACAAAGGAAAGGATGCTTCAAGGACGCACAAGTGGATGTTGTAACCGCTTCCATCACTGACCAAGGGCTGCGGTCAGACGGTCCCGCATGGGGAAATTGTTCACCTTTGTCTTGCATTCATATTGTCAGCTTCACTTGTCAAACTGCAGACGAGTCCCAGCGGATCTAGTTGACCGTTGACAAGAGCAAAAAAGGCCTCTTGCTTTTCAAACACCTTTTCCTGGGGTCCTATTATTGCCCCCCCCCCCCCCCCCCCCACAGTGCTGAAAATTCAGCACCAGGGCCAAAGTTTAATCCCCTGCATTTGGCATTTGTGAGCATTTGAACTCTCGGCTATAAATTCTGTGACGACCTGCCTTCTGGTCTTAATTTGCTTTGTTGTTTGAGAACCGTCATGCTCCAGACCGCTCTGACTCCAAGCCAGAATCAAAGAAACCGTTGTTTCAAATTGACGGCTAACCGTTTCATTCGGGTCGCCCCTTAGCAGCCCCTAGTTGAGTGTCAGTGTTACTGCACGTGATTTAGATCATCAAAGGGTGAGGTAAGGTAACATTTGAGGTTAGTTGAAGGCTTATGGTATGAATGTAGGTCAATGTTTAGACATGGGGATTTCACTGTGGTTGAGGCTGCATTCCAGGAGGTTTTGTAATCATTTTTAATCGATGATCAATCTGCACCTGGAGCCCTTGGTGTTTTGCGTGGTATTTGAGTCCATGCAAGTCAATCCCATGATCTTCAATGCTGGTTACTGTTACAAGTTTGGTTATGCCCCCACAAACCTCAGCCCCATCAGCTTGTGGTTCTTATTTGTAATCTGATCCAATGTTTCATGTGTGAAGTATTAACTCTCACTCCAGCTCAAAATTGTCTGGATTGATAATATACCCGCATGAAGTGGAATTATCACCCTGCAGGAGCACATAGACACACATTTAAGCAGCATAATTCAAAGTTATGTTGCTTGAAACGCAAAGGATTTACATGGCAAATTCCGTGTGTATTTTCCTGGCTGGAGGGGGGTCACATCCCAACAGTTGCCTCTATGTTGCGCTGGATTAGATACCGTGAATGTTATATGTTCAGCTTGAAAGCAAATTGCACTAGCACAAAATAGGTCTGTATGTCTGTGGTCTCCTTGTGAAAATCGGAGTCCCCGCATCCCAGAAAAGCATCCACCGCGACACACGTGACCCAAACGGTGCTCCCGGCGTCTTCCTCAGATGACGGGGGGGGGGCTTAGAGTGCTCGTCTCTCGATGAATCAACACAGAGGGTCACAGGGTCTATATTTACACACATACACCCAGACAACTGCTTTTATGGATATTGTTTACCACACGTTGTCACATCTTGGCAGACGCCGTCTTTCTACAAACACAGACTTGTAGACCACAGGAGAACTCTGTGAGGGCGGGGGGGGGGCACTTGCAGGAATGTCACAGAGTTTATTTCCGTCCCACAGAAGTGTCACTTCTTAATTAAAGAGTAGGTAGAGAGGCTATGAAAACTACACTGTTCATTCAAGCAAGGTCTATATCAGCACAAATGTCACATAGATGCACTAGAGAGAGAAAACTAAAACACCCCCATAATATGCTGGATACAAACAAAACCTCTTTTGAACTCCAGCTGGTATTAGTGTTTTTCCTTGACTGTGGTTATTGGTAGATTTTACTATAGTAAACTTTTTCGACCAATGTTTAAATGACCTGTTCTGCTCAAATTCTTCTTGTTTGTTCTGTTGTAAAGGACAGATAGGGGTAGATGTGCCCAAAAACATCTGCGTTTGCATAAATATTTCATACCCAAGTACAAAAACATACTGCTATGTCGGGTTTGTTTGTTGCTTCTTAAAGAGACTTAAAATATGGATACACAACACAACAAACAACAGTGTTTTGTATTGTGCAAGCCATAAAAATTGCATCTTAAATTGTTTAGCATTTGTGTATGTATAGTCATACTGGTATATTGGTTTTCCTGAGCACGTATTTTGAACCTTTGATGTATTCTGAGTTATTATTTTACACGGCATTCAGTTCTTTTTGAATATAAACCACAATTTCCAAAGCTGCATTGATATTGCAGCATCGGGCCCCTTCAGCCACAGCTTGTGGCGCCTGGTCCAGTCAGACCCCATAAGATGCTGTTTGCTTCTCGCTGCTCCTCAGGAATGGCTGGAGAAGCCCCATCTGTACCCAGACAAAAAGAGGGGACGGCCCTTCCATGCTCAGGACACAGTGAAGGAGGCCTTCGATTTGAAGGCGGTCTCCCCCGGAAATGGCTCCGAACTGTGGAGGCGGCCCCGCTGTGGGGTGCCAGACTACACCGCACGCGAGGTCCTCGGGGCGGCGGAGAAGGCGAGGGCCGACGGGAGGGGACAGCGGCGACGGCAGCGGCGCTTTGTGCTGTTCGGGGGACGCTGGGACAAGACCGACCTCACCTACAAGTAAGGCCTGCGCTCAAAGTTCAAGTCCGGTCATTGTTATCCTGAGTAGGCATGTAAAAGGGAGCCGACATACAAAGCACGTGTGCTCCTTTGGTTCGGAGCATCCATGAGCTTTTACGTTTATGGAGGGGGGGCCGTCTTCATTAAGATGACACTCCGAGCCTCACCCCCCCACATGGGGTTTGTCTGCCATCTGAAATGCTTCGAGCCCCAGAGCACCCGTCCGCTGTCTGTCATAACGTCTTCCAAGTCATGCATCCATGGTAAATCTGACACGGGCCCCTGAAAGCCAAACAAAGACAACACCTTCGGGGGGAGGTGTCTCTCCCTTAAACCTGCTTTTACGGCTTTGTGCTGGAGAGGAAGGCCTGGGGGGGCCTGGTGTCCTTTCTGCTCCGGTTTGTAATGAGGGCTCTTCTCTGGGCCCCTGCTGTCTCTAATAAGACCACGCCAGCGTTGGGGGGTGGCTCTGCCCTGGCACGCCATGCCGGGGGGTTGGGGGGGCTCAGACAGCGATAGGGTAACCCGGCCCCTTCAAGCTACCTGCCTGGGCTCGCAGGGGGGAGGGGCCCCTGACCTGAGACAAGGACAAAGGGTAGAAATACGGGGCTCCGACGTCCCAGGACCAGCCACGACAAGGGGAGGTGGGACGACTGAAGCTCATGGGGTACAAAAGGACTAAACTAAAACTACTAATAAATAATAATAATAATATTATTATATTAATACATTTTTCGTATAAATAAACACATCAAAAATGATAGAGAAAAACAAGCAAAGAATTTACCTTGGAATTAATGGGTTTGCCTGTTTAGTAGAGCTTGCATGTTGCATGTGCTCTGAAACAGAGACCCTGCCTGTACACCCCCATACGGCAGAATGTAAAGGCATCAGGCTTGTTAAATGTTAACATGCTGGCCTGGCAATAAAGCTCCTTATTGTTTTACCCACTGTGTCACTCATGTCAGTTCAGCACACGTTACACCATTTCAATCACCTGTGACCGCAGGTATTAGCAGAGTCCTGACAGGGCTTAAGCAGAGACAGCTGACTATTATTTTGAATAGGCGACCCCCAGCCTGTGCTGCAGAGTTAACTGCCCCTCTCGTGGATGGGGGGGGGGGGGGCGGCTGGGATTATTATTATGTGGTGCTCAGAGTCTCATACTGAGAAAGCAAGTTGGTGAATGAAAGCAAGGGATTATGGGCCGGCGCAGACTTGTTTGAGTGCTTGGTGGACGTTTGCGTATCTGTGTCCATGGGGACTCTGACCTTTTGGGAACATGGGATTTTCTGAATGCAGTCTTAACAAGCTTTCAGTGCTGCCAAAAACCCCCGGAATGAATCGCCTCTCGTGTCAGGTGAAGCACAATTTGAACTGTGTGCGTATGCATTACCTCCCAGGATCGTCCGCTTTCCCTGGCAGATGAGTGAGGACAAGGTGCGACGTGTCCTGCAGGAGGCGCTGCGTGTCTGGAGTGACATCACCCCTCTCAACTTCAGAGAGGTCCACGGGGGCCGGACTGACATCAAAATCGACTTCACGAGGTCAGAGTGAATGGTGTCATGTGGGAGGTCCGGTGGGCCGCCGATTACACGTCTCTGAACCTGTGCATTACACACAACAGAAAACACCTATCAGGCATCTATGAACAAACAAGTCGCGCACCTGCAAAACAGCCACTTACACAGAGGCCACCCGACAGAGCCCCATGCATACACGGCCAATCGTGAGCAAAGTAAACAAGGGACTTCATGCTGATTACAATCGTGTAAACTATCCCGTGTCCACAACTTATCATTAGTGCATTAAACAGGCTGTTTACTGGGCCCTAGCCCAACTCACAGACAAGTCTGTTTACATCACCGTGAAGAGCAATAACATGACTCTTAGCAAGCCTTCGTTGTTTACATGCTATTTTTTTACAAATTAAAACGTGCAAACTTATATCAATTGAAATGGCTTGAGGGACAGCATCTGTTGAGGTCGTAGGTTCATCAGAAACGTAAATGACAAAGACTTACTTTCCCCTCACAAAGACTATAATTTCCAGCAGATTGGAATTTGCCTGTTTGTTTCACGAGGGCGGCTGAGCCCAGCAGATGTCTCTAAACTCATTTGAATGCCTTTCGTTTGATGCAAATGTATTACTCTTCGCAGATGACTGATTATGATACTATGCTGCGTAATTATAAGTGCGGCGGCATCAGTCAGCACCTAGAAAGTGTACGTTCAGGCGAAAGGAAAGCCTCAATTTAAACAGGCAACGACAGGAGCAGTTTAAGGATTTAGGAGGGATTAAAAAACATGAGAGGCGGGAGCTTTAGCTGCTGGTTTTGCACAGAAGGGACACTGTTATCCTTAGAGCTAGGTGAGGAGCATTACACTGCAACTCCAAAACGGCAAACTTAACAGCAAAAAACGGTCTTGAACCCACAAGGCCAGTCAAACTGCTCATCCCTGTGAAACACTGTGGAATTCTCTGTAATTATAAATGACTGTCCGTCAGAAATGCAGCAGAGTAAATCACTGGGCAGGCAAAGGGGCACAGTATTGATCCCCTAACCCCCCATTTCTGAAGACATTTCTGTCTGTTTCTGATTACTTTGCTCCTTAGAGGGAGGAAAACGACAGGAAAGAGCAATGAAATGAAGGTGTTAACTGAAGGACCTTTTTTTTTTCATTTCTCCGCCAGTCAAGCAGACCACCGGGGTTGTGAACCGGCAAACCCAGAAAGGGCGGAAAGGGGGGGCTTTGTACTTTTAATGAACCACTTTACAGTTCATTACCTCCCTTATCGACCCCCTCACCGCCGCCCCCCCCAAGGCCTTATTTCCTCGTTCCTAGTTTCCCCCAAACCCCCC
>JAODKE010000125.1:25065174-25085594 GCA_026779605.1 Mormyrus hasselquistii
GACGGCGGGGTGAATACCGACAGCGGGGTGAATACCGACAGCGGGGTGAATACTGACGGCGGGGTGAATACCGACAGGCTGGGAACCTTTAAAGGCTCCTCAGAAATCCCACAATGTCTCTGCGACGCTGCTGTTCTGTTTTAGCTCATTTTTTTGTGTTCATCTGAGGGATTTTTTTATTCATTTTTGTTCAGTGGAGGGAGAATCATTCATTATGTTTGTGGGTCCACATGCTTGCCTTTTGTTTGCCTTTGTGTGTGTGTCTGTCATGTGTGCGTGTCTGTCATGTGTGCGTGTCTGTGCCTCAGTTCTGTCCCTATGTGTCCTCCGTCCCTCCGTCCACACCAGTCCATCCCCCGTTCCCTTACCTCTCGGCCTCTGTCAGCTTCTCCACCCCTGTGAACCACTCCCTGAAGCGTATGTCCCGTGTGAAGTTGTAGTTGTTACAGGCCAGCTGTAGCAGCTTAATCTGGGCGATCACCTCGAACTCCTGCAGGGCACAGGGATGGGGGTGGACTTAGCAGGACACTAACCCCCCACCGGCCTTTACCTCACGGAGAGGCAGCGTGACACAAACGCACTGCCAGCCTCGGAGTGCTGTGACGATTCCAAACAGTGTGGTGACATGGATACACTCCCATCTCCACCGGCCTGGTTATACTTATGCTTCCAAGATATGACTATCAAAGCCGTTTCCTGCATAATTTTCTGTAACAGTAACAATCCTCACCTTTCTTCTCTTCTCGAAGTTGATCAGGCCACCCTAGACAGGAAATGGAGAGGGAGGAGTCAGTATGGTGGGACGATTTGCTTAAGTTCAGCATTCTATTTGGACAGAGCAGTTCAGAGGGGAGGTGAGATGGGCGGGGGGGGGGGACACGTACGTCCAGGTAGTCCTTCATGGCCGTGTCCATCATGACTAGGTCTGTAAGGAAGGTCCCCAGGTACGGGATGGTGCCTTGCATCACACTCTGCAGTACACAGGAGGGAGGGGTCAGCCTGTCATAGCAGTGAAGCCAGTTTTTGCATCACAAGGTTTCTAACACGCCACAAGAAGCAGTGGCTTTTTCCAGCTTTAAATGGTTAATGCCAAATCAGCAGTGCCGTGATTACTGTCGTACAGGGAGAGTGAAACTGAATGCCAGCATATTACTCTCAGCCCGTTAATTGTCGTGTAATTACAATGAATTATTCTCAGTTGTTTGCAAACTGCAGCTCCGGTGAGTCACAGCCACTAGTGGGCGCTGCCTCCCTTATGTAGGAATCCCCATCCAAAATTAAAGAGAGAAAATTAAACGCTCCAAGAAAACAACCCCCACACATTATGCCACGTTCGCTTCACTCAGCTAGATTTTTACTATGGGGGCCGTTTTAAATGGGGGTTTGACAAATAACAGCCACGCCTGATCTTATGTTGAGACAGCAGGGATCAGTGCGGATGGGTAGCTTATCACTGCCCCGTGGGCCTGGTCCTGGAACACCATTGAGCCCATTTACCTCACCATCTACTCAGCAGGCACAAGCTGCACACACATTACACCCACCTGTCTCTCTCTCTTCATCCTGCTTTTGCCTCATTCTCTAACTCCCTCTCTCCATTTTACTCTCCGCTCCCTTCCCTCCTTGCAGAATTATCCTGCTTGTCCGTGTTTCTCAGTCTGTTGGTTTTGTCCTATTCTCTCTCCCCCACCAATCCCCCCCCACCCCTATCTCCTTACCAAATCCCTCTGCTGCTGTTGCCTCTTCTGAGCCCGTTTAGGGTTGATCTCCAAGGTGGCAAACTTCGAGGTCCCTTCCTGAAGACAAGTCACAAGTCAGTGCAGCCTGGGCATCTGACTCAGTGTGGAAATCAGGGATCACTTTTACCATGATGATAAGAGATCATTTTCACCATGGCAATCAAGGATCACTATCACTATGACATTAGTGTTGGGCGGTTCATACTGAATAGTTTTTTACTATTGTTATGATATGAAGTTTTCTTATTCCGCAATACCGGTTGACATATCCTACACAACGTTTTGAAAGAGGCGTGGATGGAAACTGTTTAAGGGGGACCTTTTTCAACGCTGCAGCGCTAAAACTGTACTGCAAAAGATCTGAAACAGATGATATAGCTGATGCAGGAGTAGAAAATAAGGAGAAAATAATGGTAGATTCTCAGATATTAAATCGGTATAAAATACCATGAAACCGATATAACTTTGAAAAATACCGTGATATAAATTTTTGGTCATACCACCCAGCTCTACATGACGTTCTTCAAAGATCTGCTGTCCCGATACTGAAATGCTCTGACTTGCTGTTGATTCTCTTTCGGCCACTGGCAGGGAACCCCCATGCCGATAATAGGCACCCCCCAGGCCTTCATTTCCTCATTCTTCCTTTTTTGCAGTAGCTCTCTATCCCTCCATTTTCCACTGCATGATTTCACCTGATGTAAGAGACGTGCAACTCCATGGCAACGAACATCTCATCGCAGTGGGAACTCAAATTCCCGACGATCTCACCTAAATGTGAGACTATCATGATATGAATAAAACTGTTTTTCTAATTCGCACTGGCAGCCCGATGGATGGCATTCAGCTTTTCCCAGAATGCCCCCTTCCCCCTGTCACAACAGCCCCTCCCAGGTAGGCTTTACTAGGGGGAGGTTAGGTCTTCCAAGAATTCAAGCTTTGTTCCTTGAAGGAGCATTTAGGAACCGAGATTGCTCCTTAACAGGTGGATAATTTGGCAAATAATTAGTGACCCCACAAACACCCCCAACACGAGGGCTGATATTAAGGGCCCCGTGAGCAGATGAGTCAGTAGCTGAGCGGCCACACGATGCAACACCTACAGACGGAGAGTGGATGCGGGGCCAACGCCCCCCGACACGTAGGAAACCCCCATCGAACCTCTGCTGATGCACTCTGCCTGCTCTGCTCACAGCTGCTGCAGGAAATGTGACACCACTGCTCTGTATGAAGCAGGGGGGGCTTTTTCACCACTGAAACTGCAACCTTGCCTCAAAACCACCCTTGAACTGACTGCCCGGTCCTGCACCTATTTCTCGTACGCACAAAATGAAATGCCGGCAGCCACATCTGCTTACCTGTAAACTGTAAGGGGGGGGGGGGGCTACAGCTTTTCAGAAATGTACAGAAATACAGTTACTAGAATAGCTCCCATTTCCGCTAATCTAGGCTGAAAATCTATGATGAATTAACTGTGTAACTCGACACACGAGCTAAAGCGGAATGCGCCCGGGCATTTTGTCTCAATTCAAAATGGGTGATCTGCTATATACTGCTACAGACTGGTTGGAGGAGTGCATATGCCATCCTTTGACCTACCTTGATGAGCAGCTCCCGGCTGAGGGAGTGGTTATTCTCATCCGAGAAGATCTCAGACAGCTCGTGGAATATGCGGAAGTTTTCCCTGCCAGGACAATGGTGGGGGGGAGGAGGGGGTGATGTTATTCTAGTGAATGAAAAGGTGGTCAAGTCCACACTGGAAAAAACCCACCCCCCCCCGCCCCGCCCCCACCAGGTTTCCCTCACACACCTGGACACCTCGTCCCAGGTCCGTTTCAGCCGGTACACAGGGTTGCACTGCAGGGCCGAGAGGATGGCTCGCAGTGAGGAGAAGTTCTTCAGAATGCGGCACTCCTGGAATGTGAGGACATGTCTAGAGGGTCAGACTGTGAACAGCATGACATGACAAGAAGAGATGATGTGCATGTGTGTGACTAAATGTGACCTGAAATGCATCATAGGTTTCTGGATTATCTGATAGTATCTGCTAGGATTCCAACCATGTAACATGACTAATGAGGAAGAATCTAAAATTAGCTCATAGGCGAGAATGAAAATCATTCTAGGTATGAAGGAATCATGTTTTAGGGCTGTACCTACCTATGTTTTTGCTGTGATACGCTTACAGTACCGTGCAAAAGGCAGTCAATGAAAATGACGTTTAAATGTTGTTCATTTTAGTATAAGACTATGATATTATGTCTGTCAAACCGTATCAGCTATGTTGTTTCAAAACCTCTCCAAATGTCACCCCGGTATTGCAGTAAGTATCCAATACACTCTTGTATTTTTTGACTGGACCACTATCACACCTTGTTTAGCTAAAAAAAATACCCCATCGAGATATTTAAAGATGTTAAATAATGAATTGAACTGGTGGTGAAATTTAACAAATCCGTGAAATGAGTGAGGTTTGGGAACTGAAGCCGGGTTCATCTAGCTATCGAACTAGATAGTAATAGTTTTCATTACTGTTACTGATAATTTGCATATCTTCCAATGTTAAATAGTGTTTTTTTTTCTGCGCAAACATACACTAATACCCAGATAAACAGCCATAACATTTTCTTTGACTGCCTAAAACATAGCACTGCACAGTACTGTATCTTTTCAACATATTTATTAAATGGTCAAGAATAGCAGCGCCTCACCCTGGCCACCTCGATCCAGCGTTCCACCACCTTGGCGCGATGCGCGGGCTTCAGCGTGCGATCGCCCAGGCAGGTGGCGATGACACAGTTGGTGACGCAGTTGAACTGGGCTACCGTGGCCCGGATGGTGGGGGCCAGGTGCTCTTTTCCCTTTTTGTCCCGCTGGGACCAGATGCTGCCCAGGCAGTGGTAGGGCACCACCTTCTTAAACAGCTCCTGGGGGCAGGAATCGTAAATCAGAAAAGGATTCTGTAGACATGCGATTGCATCATCTCTGTTGCGCAAATGAGACACGGCAAAACAAGACATAAATTAGCAGAAGGGATAAATATCCACACATCTGTCCATCTTCCATAACTGCTCATCCAATAGAGGGTATAGGCATAGCAGTCCCTGCAGGATTATGGATGAGGATCGGTGGAATGCAGCTTTGGCGGGGGCTCCCTCACCGCATCCATGAGTGTGAACTGCTCCGCCACCAGAACCGGATCAAAGGTAAGGAAGTCGGGCCGCTCGTCCTCGAAGCCGTTCTCCTCCAGCATTGCGAAGGGGCAGGCGGCCTGCTCCAGCACTGCACATGCACGGCCAGAGGGGGCGGCAGCGAGACACCATGAGTCACCGAGAACAGCCCTGACCCTACAAGCCAGCACGTTACCTATAGGCCTTCTGATTCCCACTCTGGTTCCAAGGATTTCAGCCTTCCCTTCTTCAAACTTACCCAGAAACCTTTTTTTTTTTTACCCAGAATTCCTTGGGTTATCCCTCTAATATATATTAAATCACGCTTCCCTTATAAACTCCTTATGCTATTTCCCATGAGGGAAGTCCCTCCTGGACTGTAGAAAGTCTTACCCTCTGTCTCAGGGGTGCAGACCTGCCGTCTGTGGAACTGTGCCAGCAGGTTACAGGCACGCCGCTCCAGGTCGGACCCGGGAAAGTTAAGGTGCAGGTACGCGATGAGGTGCCGCAGGCAGCTGTACTCTGGCGGCTTCCAGAAGTCCTCGGAGTACTGGTCCAGCCAGGCACCCAGGATGGACGAGATGGTGCTGCAAGGAAGGACACACGAAAATAATTACAGCAACCGCTTATATTCTCCATAACTTTGCTCTGAGGTCCAAATTCCATGAGCGACACAAAGCAAAGGACCACTGCCCCAGACATAATATTCCTCCGGAGATGATTTTGCCAACCGGGGGATGATAAGATGAGTGGAGGGGAATCAACTACTTGATTAAACTGTGTCTCAGATGTGGAATGGAGCTAAGGGTAAGAGGAAGGGGGCAGGCTAGAGGGGACGTCGGCCCATCACAGGGCACACACTCACACACACACTATTTGATCTAAATTAATTTTTTCATTTTGAAACGACAGAGAGAATGCAGAAGACCCAAAGGAAACCCCCAGAGGGCTGCCACTCGCGGCCTTAGAGCAATGAAAGCAGAAAAATAAAACGAAACAAGGAGGGAAGGGGCGGTGACCTTCAGGAACGAGACGAGGGTGACGCAAAGAAAGCAGTGAGGGCACAGAACAGGCAGTGTTCAGCAACAATGCACAGTGCCAGTGGTGGGAGGCCTGTACTAAATGGGGGGGGGTTAAGGGTAAGCTATTCATACTCTGGGGGGGGCGGGACATATAGCAGGCTTCACTGGAGACTCACTTCTTGAGCTCGGTGCGCTCATCGTGGGTTACTCTGGGCCCCTCTGCCCCGGGAAGGTGCTGCAGCTTGGCGTACCTGTAACCGGAAAGGAACCGTGTAGTTTTGTAAAGCTTTATACACTGGGAGTGGCTAGTGAGGAGGGGGTGTGGTCATGAAGAAGGGGCGTGGTCATGTATAAAAAGGTGGGGTATTGAGGTGGCAGAGAGTTGGGAGAGCGAACCTGTAACTGGGAAGGATCAAGATCAATTCAGCTTTGCAGATTTTAAACACAGTAGCCATACACTGGATTAGACTGCGATAATTAGGCCATCGTGGAGGTGATGTCATAAAAGGGATGGGCTGGCCATGGGGGGGGGGGGGGCTGAACCATATTTACTGATCGAGCATCTCAGTTATTCAACTGGGAAATATTCATGGTGGATAATGTTCACTTTTTCTAAAAGAAAGAATCCTTCCACTCTACTTAAGGCAGTAAGTGCCTAGTCTATTCCATCCTTCCATCCATCCATCCATTTTCTGAAACTACTTGTCCATCTCAGGGTTGCAGGGTGTCATCCCAGGGGCTACGGGTGCAGAACAGGGAAGCACCCAGGGTGTGACTTCAGCCTATCGCAGGGCAATTCGGTGACTCCAATTAGCAGTATAGATGTGGTCAGTGACAAGGGGACGGGGTTAAATAGGATGGGCATGGCCATGTATAAAAGTGTGTTGTCTCATTAAGGAAGCAGGCGTACCTGTTCAGCAGCAGGTCCAGCACCTGCTTAGTAGTGGCAAAGGAGCGGTAGGTGCACAGGAAGATGGTGACGTAGGTGGAGTCATTTCCGCGGAAGGCGGACACCATGTACTCCACCAGCCTGTCCAGCGTGCCCGCCTTGATGGTGCGCACCTTGCACGTCTCGTACAGGCTGAGCGCCGACTCCGACTCCACGCCCAGCCAGCGCTGCCCCTTGGTGGCCGTGTGGTGCATCTGCACCTTCCGAAGGGTGATGGTGTAAATGGCGCCATCTTCTACCTCCTCTCCAATCTCCTGGGTTGAGTTCTGAAGGATGGGAAGGAGGGGGGGGTGCAAAAATTACTCCCATTGCCTTGCACCCTACACTCGCCCCCCAATCAAGCACAACCACAGCTACTGACAATGGACACCCCAATAAAGTCACTTATACATGATAACATGGATCAACTGTTACTGTGTCGAAATGTTCATTTCCCTTCAAAAGCCTTTCCAACACGCAAAGAATTTCGATGTCGATCAAACAAGGAATTGAGAGGCATCCATACAAAAGTCTGCAATCCAATCAAGTGAGAGGGAGAGGCAGGAAAACATTATTATCAGTTAGCATGTACACCACAGTACCTACAGATTTTGAGATGTATGTTTGACTCGTAATTTCACTGCAAACTTTAGTTTATTCTTCAAGCAAATGTGGACTCTGCTGGTTTATCATTTCTTTTTATTCCATGATTTTTCTCATATAGGCCACGGGTAATCTTGTTGGTTGAGACAGTGTGAGTGATTGACAAGGAGGGAGTAAGATTAGGATCTATCACGCTAGAGGGACTCATTCACAGCTGTTACCCAGCACAATGAGAGCCAAGAGCCCAGCCTTGTGCTGAGAGAGGAAGGGAGGTTACATGCCATGTTCGACAGCATTGTACAATCATGGACAGAGAAATTCATTTTGGGCGGAGCAGGGGTATACAGAAGGTTGTCTCTCAGGATGACCTAGTAGAATAGAGATGTCAAGCCAGAGACCGACCAAGTTGTTCCCCTTGGTAAGGGCACCGCCAGACACACTCTGGCGCCGGTTGATGTCTCGTATGCACACAGAGTACGGCCCCGAGCTCCCTGAACGGGGTCATTGAACGTCCATCCATGAAGAACGTGAGCAAGAGGGGGCCAAGAGCTGGAGGAGCCCGCATCCGGATCTTGGCCCGTCATCGGTAAACATGGGACGCGGTGAAACACAAGACATTGCAAATGTTTACAGACTCGTGACGCATGCCCTGGTGACTCGCGCTGCAACCGGACGGCACGCCATGGCGATGGCGCCTCGGTGTAGCTGGGAGGGCAGGAGCAGCTGGTGTAGAACACGGCAACCAGAGCGGACGGCAGGAGACTCCCGGAATGTGACACAAGCCCCCCCCCCCCCAAATGTAAATAACCCTGCTTTACCTCCACCATCCTCCTTTTTGAAGCGTATGGCGCCACTTGAAACAGAAAAAAGCTCCAAGAACTGCAGTTATCCACTTATGCGGGAGATAATTGAACGTTTGGCATCAAAGGGAAAGTACCAGCGCTTTATGTAACACCACTCCTGCTGCTGGATCTTCAGATCAGCGGTAATGGATGGCTGAACATTAATCTAGAAATTACCATCCTATTGTGTTTCTCTCAGAGTGCCCCCTCACCTTGCCCCCCGCCCCATAAGATTCACAAACCTCTACTGTTAAGGTCAGTATGAACACATTAAAGCCTAGGGCTTTTAATGAGGGCCAAAGTTGACAAGCATAGTCGTTCATGTTGCCTGTGGCTTATCAGTCTCGTAACGCATAACATATTTTTCCTCTAAGACTCCTCCTTAAATAGTGGGAATGCAGGCAGATCATGATTCCCAATCCCTCAGCCTGCTACAGACCTTCCTCATTTCCCATTTTGTTTACCTTAATTCTGCGCCATTGAGGCTTCCACCCATTTTATTACAGCCCCCTTCCTCTCACATCCCAAATAAAGTGCCCCCTTCCTCTCCCCCCTTGCCGGTGTCACTCACTGGCCTTTACCCGTCGAACTTCGTCCAGACCTCGCAGGCTTCCGCTTGGCTCAGAAAGTTCACGAGCTTCTCTGCCTGCATCAATCTTTAAAACAGCGAGACTGCAGCACCAAACAAAGAAGAGAAAAAGTTTTGAGCAGTGCCAGCACCAGAACGAATCTGACGGACGGGCCGAAGATTGTCATGGGGGGCCGCAGCGGGTGTTCAGGGCATTTTCTATGAAGTGGGCTAAATGTTTAATTTGAAGCCAAAGCCACACGTGAGCCGCCCTGAGCTCTTTTACTGAAACAGTGTATGTCACAAAACATAAATCAACGCAAACACAGGGCTTCATTCTCTGTTTACCAATATACATTAACTATTCCGTGTAGACATTCCAAACAGAGGACAAAAATAAATTATTAAGTGTTGCATAAGTCCATTAAAGCAGCCTTAACATAATATCCTTTCACACCACTATGTCTACCAACAGCATTTTTTAAAATCAATTTATGACATCGCTCTTTATACATTCACTTTCTGTTTTAAAACTACAATGTAAAACCTATTTGGCAAATGGCTCTACAACAGAAGCCCGTTAACCAGGGAAAGTGCGCTTAATAACCGGAAAGACCCTTGATTTAAGTTATTACTCTTTCAACAAAACAAAACAGATATTGCAAATTACGGCATTTTTAACCTGTGAGTCATTTGCCAATGTTTTAAAAAACAATTAACTACGTAACAATGACTTTTCGCATTTCCTCTCCATCAATTTCTGTGAGACGCTAAACTGCCTTGGTTTGATTTTAGCTGAGGATTCTGGGATTCTGTGCAATGTCATGACCGAACCTCCCGCATAGTTTACAATCAGGAAGGGATACTATTGGTTTCTATTTAAAATCTTTAATAAAGGCCTAACTTCAATGCACAATAAAAGTACAGTGATATAACAGGTATAGTGTCATCCTATATCTCATTTTGAGATGATATCGATGTACTGTAAAAATCTGATATACTGCCCAGCCCTAGGCAAGGATAGAGGTTGTTGATGGGGGTGGCAAAACATTGGATAAGTGGATGATCTCACCCCTAACAAAGATCAGCAGATTGAATTTTAGGGTGGAGTTTATATAGCATGTGTTGTGATTTGGATGATGGAACATTTAGGTGGATGATAGAACAACCGTCAAAGGTAAGATGAAAGGATATAAGATACAGAGGCGGACATTTCAGGTCCAGAAAGTAAAAATCCAAACCAGGATTTTGTGTCAACCAACTATTTGAGTATAAAGAGTCACTTTCACAGAGTACTCAACTGGTTGGTTGGAACAAAATCTCGGTCTGGATTTTTACTTTCTGGACCTGAAATGTCCGCCTCTGATAAGATATTGTTGATTGGGCTGCACCATGTCACATCCCAAAAGCTGAAATATCCCCGAGTAATATTGCGATATTTAAAGAACATAAAAGGAGATTAAATTATCTAAAATAAACTGTAGCCACATAGAACTTGTTATTATCTACCAAAAGAGTGTGTCAAATAAATTGGTGGCGTTGCTGCGAGTTGTGCCAACAGACACAAAGCAGTGCCGACCAATGTGATTAGTGTGCATGTGCCCGTTGTGATGAAGACTCTGAAACGATATATCGGGCGGCCCTGATTATTACCATGCCGACTGATTGCCCTGGCGACCACCGAGGGCTATTCGCCCAATAGATACTCACAAGTATGCTAAGGCTATGTGCACATCGCTAGGTTTTTACTTAAAAAGCAGACATTGGTCTCTGTTTTCTCCTTTCGCCCGCACTTCCCCGAAGTTTCTGGCCCCAAAAACGGAGACGCTTTCATAGTCGTATACTTCTGAAAGCTCCATTTTTGCACTGAAGTGTGGATGACTGAAAACTGAGACTTTGGAAAATGCAGACTCAATAGACTAAAAGCGCCATCTTGGTTCTGAGTGGTCACCTAATCACCCTACATAGAAATAAATAGTATTCCAACATGGTGGACAAGGAAGAGCTGCTTTCAAAGGCATGTTCTCTGTTGCTGACGTGTATGCTGCTAAATAGTAGGACTGGGTATTGCATTGATTCGATTAGATTCAGATTCACAAACTAACAATTTGATTCAATTAGATTTGATTCTAATTCAGCATGAATCTGATAGAAATATGAGTATGACAGAAATACAAATATGATGGAAACAGTGATATTAAATACTATATAGCAGCTTTCCATATTCAAAATTGTTTAAAAAGCTCTAAATGGAACACAAATTTACAAATGCAGAGTCACTGGAAACAAATTGTGAAAATTATTAAAGAAAGGCTAATAGCTTGTATATCAAAATCTTTTAATTTGAGGAACATTGGGGTACGGTTCTTTAAAAAAATAAATCCAACCTCTCTTTTTCAAAGCACAAAAAAATGACTTGGAAAAAAAGCTTGAAAGCTTGAAAAGAATAGCTGCCTGGTTTCAGAAGGAATTTAACTTTAAGATATGCCAAAACATGAATTAGAATCTTTATGGTATTGTTTAGGGCTGGGAATCGGCCCCTGACCTCACAAATCAATTCACAAGCGCCCAGTTGGATTCCATCTCGAATCTATTCGAACTATGCTTAAGACACACTGATTAATGTGCGATCAAACCAGATCTGCTGTAATGTTGCCCATGCCATTTGAAAAAAAAAGAAAAATCAGATTCTTGTAACTGACAGCAGGTCACATCCAATAATATCTGTTTTCACTTTGCATCATTTGCTTTCATTTTGTATTATTTATTTTGTGCTATAAATGTTCAAAGTCACAGGGAAAGGCATAAATTAACTGGATCAATCTTTTGTTTTTGTTTGATTTTGTGAATCACCAAAACCAGGATTGCAATCAATCATAAAAACGATATATTTTCTCACCCCTACTAAATAGCGTACAGTGTAACTGCTGTACAAAATTTGCACAAAAGAAACAAAATTTACCAGTCACTGTGTCAATATGTGCATGCTCATGTATGATAATAGCTACATCATGCTTCTGCTCATTTCAGTGAGTATGGAAACACTTTTGTAAAAGATGTGAAAAAGCTTGTGTGGATGGAAATCATTTTTGTTTGAAAACTGGAAGAGCTGACGTAGCCTACGCGATTCCAAGGCAGATGGGATTATGGGTAAAAAGCAGGCATGGTTCAGACTATAAACCCCCATAAGGCCTCAGAAGGGGGTGGATATCACCTGTTTTTCAGACAGACCAGTGGAACAGAATAGCCAGAATCTGTTACCAAACAGATAAATCTGCATAAAAAAAAAAAAACTCAACAATTCAAAACAACAAGTTAAGGTAAGACAGAAGATCTTTCTTCAGCATCTTTCCCCCAAGAATCATTCCCAATTTAATCCATCTACTTTGGGACGGCTCCAGCCTGAGCTCCCCGAAGGGATGAAATCCAATTAAATTGTTTCTCTCAAATCCTTTATCCTGTTACACCGAAAACAAACAAAGAGTCGTGGGCATTTTGAAAGCCGTGGCAGAAGAACACGCCCCCGGGGCATCCCGTCACATAGCCCAGCTAATTGCCACCGTCGGGACACAAAGGAGCCCGTGCACAGACGGACGTCATGGCGATAACAGACCCGGCCAATCCAGAGGGCACGGATAGCCCAACACACACTTCCGGCCTTTTGGCCTTATGTAGGATCCCTACCTGTATCCCATCTCCAGCTTCTTTCTCATGATCTACTCCACCGTCTTGGTATTTCTAATCACCAAGGAGCAGTTCCCTGGGTAATCCCAGCTCTGAGACCTGAATATGTTCATTAAGGTGTCAATAAATTACACTTTAAGATGAAGATAAACCACGTAACGTATTATGATTTCAGTTCAGAGACCACGATTAATTTAATCCGGTTTATATAAATAAGAGATGTGAGGCTTTCTTGGATGGATTGTAGCACCATCCTCTGATCTGAAGAATAGCAGTGATCATAAATTCCTCTGCGCTTCTGAAACATAGTCAATCCGAATTGCATTTCCATTTGATTTAGCTTTTTTGCTCCCTTCCACTGATCGCACACCATCCAATGACAGCATGGATCCCATAGTGAGGAAGCCCAGGCTTCGCCTGAGACTCCAGTAACGTGCGAACGCACTCACCCAACATTCCAGCGGGCATGTGATTTCCTTTGTGACGCGGACGTGCCCAAGTCGTGAACAATGGTGTGTCGGCAGGCAAAACCCCGTATCTCACATCTGACCCGTGAAGTGAGTCTGCATGGAAACAGACCATATATTCCAGAGCGGAGGACTTTTCTTCCAGACAATTGTCCTTTTCAACACCATGCATTGACCTGTGACAAGTTCTTGACCATTTAACGCTCGCGCTAACCGGGCATGCTCACTTCAGCCTTAGTGTGGCCTCTCACTTTCCAGAACTTCGACGTGGGTCCCCTTAAGTCAACCATTCTCACATGTGTTATGCTACTTCGTCTCTCCTCTTCATCTCTGCCGTCTTCGCTGCACAACTGATGGCCGCTGGCTGACACAATATTAGCATCATAGCTCACACAAGCAACAACACGGATTTAGTCTCCGCTTCTCAAGCGTGTCTTACTGTCGGACATTGTGTCTGGTAGTTTTAATCATTCGCAGTTAGGGCTATGTGACATATCGTTTCAGCATCATCATCACGATCTGTGCATGAGCAATAATTACATTATAATTACATTACATTCAAATATCGCAGTATGATTTCTTTGCGGTGTTCTACAGTCCTATACTCAGTGCTGTGCCCCAAGGGCACCAACCATCTCAGCTGAGCTGAATCAGAATAACTGGGGTACTCTATGTGGGGCTGTGCACCAACATACTGCTCAAAGACGCCGAAACCGAAGACTAAAACTTGATAAAACCAGGATACGAAATCAAATTCTTTCAACAGAAACAAACGCACACAAACCCTCAAGTTACCAAGTTCTTTTGGACCATCTTCAAGCAGAACAGGACTGGACAGGAACACATGTTTCACCAAGCACCTCTTTCAACGTTCATGTTTGCAGCTAACGGAAAATACATAATCAGGCCCAAAGAACCAGGCCCTGACACATGGGGGTGCACTTCTCCAGCCCTGACTCCTCCTCCGCCCTGGCTAGCAATAAGGGGACACAGTTACCCTTGAACACCTCCTCCCCCACCCCCCCAGCCCGGGTTATGTTCATCCTGACCTAAAGCCCGTGGGGGGAGGGGCAGCAATGGGGCCATGCGGGCCTCATCCAGGTCGCTCATCTCGCCCTGGCACAGGCATCTGGGTGAAGCCACCAGCTGGTCCCAAGGAGGTACAGAACCACACACACACTGACACACGCACCTGTACTCCTGTCTTTGTGGGGACCGTCCATTCACTTCTATGGGAAATACCATAATCCCAACTATGACAGCCTTAACAACTAACCATCCCTAACCTTAACCATAAGTAACCAAACAAAATACAAGACTTTCGGCATTTTTAGTTTTTTGATTGCAGTCACAGACCTTTATGAAATTGCGTTTCCCTTGGAAAAATTAAATCCCAACAGTTTAATATATACATGCCCACACACACACACACACACACACACACACACACACACACACAAAGAAACGCTTTGTCAGCAGCCCAAACCCCCCGACCAAACAGACGGTCTCACACAGGTAGGTATTGAGCAAACACTTGCACCCAGCTGGCCTGTGTATCTGCTGCATTTATCATTATGACAAGTATTAAGTGGACAAATATCCACAAGCACCCCCCCCCTTGTACCCTGGACGGCTTTGATTCCAATCAAGTCGGGACAGCCTCACTTCTCGTTTGTCTGCCCCCATCCACGCGGCACAGACTGGGATGCCAGCAGACCCCTGACTTTCTACCGGGCTGCGGAGCTTCTGCCAAGCATCGAGGCCACCCCCATTCCCATTCCGGTTCACTTAGCAACAGCGCTAGGCTCGCTAGCGGTACCGCCACCATCCCGCTTCGGGCAGTGCGGAGCTCTCCTGCCAGGCAGCAGGGAGGCAGGCTGGTTATCAGACAGCTCCCACCAGTTAGCTTAGCATTAGCATTCCTACTGTGCCGGCGCTGACACGACTCCATGCTGTTCCACAACAGAGCAAGTTTAGCATTAACTATCTGTACTTTTGCCAGCATAATAGTTACTGACGTTTGTTTTTGTGGCGGGGCAAGCACGACATATAAACTGACAGAAATTAGTACTTTAAATTAGGAACATGCCAAATGGATGACTCTGGATTCTGGGAAAGTGCTGTGGACGGCATTCTGGGGGAGGATGCAAATGTGGTTTGCAGTGGGGGGGCTGTTAAGTCAAAAAGCACAGAAAGTGCTACCCAGTTAAGCTCCTGTGCTTATATAATGGGAAGATACGGTTATTTGATGAGCCAGAATCTGTTTTGCCACCCTGGACAATGAATAAACCGTATTCAATTTCATCGACAAACTTTTTCATTTAATCCAATGGCTTTAAACTGAATTCGGGTCGTCCAAATATCTATCTATAATAACTGTTCGGAATATTCTGTATATTGAGTGTTGAGTCTTAACCATGCATCAGTCAAAAGGTTCCAAACAGTTAATATAGACAGATGTGATGAACAGACACGATGACAAATGGGCATATAATGAACACAACACACTGATCACAGACCTCGGAAGAGACCCAGGCCAAATCACAGGCCATGAATACAATCAGAATGGTCGCAAAACAATACAATTAAACAAAATTAGATGTGGCCACCATGGGGGGTGGGGACTACGCAGTATAGATTGAATTGCCTTAAAGGTTATATGGTACTTGGGAGAATGTTTAGAATTTAGTGATCAATTGTCATTGTTGACACACCACAGCACACAGTGCGCAACAACGAAACATGTTCTCTGCATTCAACCCATATGTGACAATGTGACATAGCAGGGGCAGCTAATTCAGCACCCGGGGAGCAGTGCTTGGGGGAAGTGCCTTGCTGGTCATGGATTTGAACCGGCAATCTTTCGATTACAAGCACGTTACAACCATTAAGCCACCACTGCACAATGTTGTCGCACCAAGTTGGTGAGCGGCGCAACTATGTCCGAAATATTTTTGCAAACGCACTGACACCCTGCCATTCCAAGGAAACACACAAGATCTCACTCTCTTCCATGAGTTGGTTAGGTGCTACTAGCTTTCTTGGGAAGAAGATGGTGTAAGTGCTCCTTTCTGAGGATGAATGGCCTGATGTAGGTGACAAGATAGATTCCCTAAGAATACTTATATAAATGTGCATGAGCAGCATTTCAAATTCATTCACAGATTTTGCATTACACAATATGTTTCCCAGCATCTAAAACAGTTGTATTACCGTAAACGCTAAGTGAGTTTCGGGACCTTAATACGTGTGTTATGGGCTTGCAACTAGATGCAGGTCTTCTGGAAAGGGGTTCACTCTATCGTACAAGATATGATGGACAAACATCTATAAGATATATCTGTTAAATTCTCAGCATATATGTTTAGATGAGGATTGTGTATAATATGATAATGTATATTGCTACATTGGTCCAAACCAGACGTCCCCTTTATCAATGTGTGGCTGATACAAATTTCTGAGTTATTGCCCTTAGAGAAATTAACATATGATTTAAATAAAAAATCTGACTTTAAGGATTTGGTCTCCAATTTGGGCTACAATCACATTTGGTAAAAACTATATAAGTGATTATCTTGGTGTACTGTGGGTTTTAATGGCATTGGATGACAAATCAAGGTACAGAAAGAACAACTCGAGTTACAGAAAAACTGAATGGCATTTGCTGAGGATTTAGATCTGATGCGTTTTGATGTACCTCTGCTTTGCTTTTGTATACTTGTTTTTGATTATTTACATTTTTATTTGAAAGTGCCCTCAAATGCCCTGGTCCTCACAGTACATAATAATGTTTTCGTCATGATGCGACAGCTATGACAGTGATTCTGCATTAAACTGTCAAACTGAACATGAAATTTGAAAGTCTGTATTAAAACCCAATAAAAAAAATTGGTTGCAAAAAAAAAATTGAAAATCTAATAAAAAAGTTAATTGCAAAAAAAAAAAAGCACAGAAAATGCGATCAGTAGATCAGTAGTACTTGGCGTTCCATTCTGGCGCTCCGTGGGTGGAAGTGGATATCTTTGTTGATTCAGTTCCCTCCAACACACCCACAAAGAAACACACGCGCCATGTTGCTTAACTCTCTGCAGCCACGTGGGTGCCTGCCCCGTGCGGACGTCAGTCCCGCTCCCCCAGAGCGCATCACCAAACCGTGCACTCTGGCAGTGCAGCGCACCCGTCCGGAGGTAAGAGGTGCCTCTTTCGCTCAGGTTCGGTCTGATTACAGAGCGCATACGGTCACGGTGCTGTCAAGGACGGGACCCGGCTACTGTCATCGGGGATAAAGACCAGCTACACCAACATAAAAGCCCCTGCAAGGCAACTCAAGTTACAGAAAGAAGGAGAGGTCAGGAGGTTGGTGGCAATCGCAGGAACCCCCTCTGCTGCTATATTTACACAAGCTAATAAATGCGGATAACCGGGGAAAAAGACATTTTGAAACTAATCCCTCCTCGTACTGCGAGCCCACACAGCTGTAGATAACGACAGGGTAAAGGAACACGTCAGAGGGTAACTCGATGTCACGGAAAGGGCGCGGCGAGTTCGGGAGCCGCTGAGCTGTGAGGACACTTACTGCCATCAACGGAAGGGGTCCTTCAGCGAGTGGGGGGTGCCAGAGGTTAAGAGTCTCACCTTGGAGGGGACCCACCGGGCCCCGAGGCTGCCAACGGCGGTATTGAAGGCTTGGGACTGATCTGTATGTAGCCCCACCCCTTAACTCCCAGATCGATCAGAGGCGGTCAGGTGAAGCCGCTCGCGTGCGTGCGAGGGGAGTGCAAAGGTCAAGCGCAAGCCACAGAAAGCCACGTGGTCACGACAGTCATGGCCATTGGGGGGGGGTGTAAGGCAATGCTACCAATTCTGACGGCAGCAAGAGTGAAATGTGATGAACCTTCTGTCGTAAAGTTTCAAAAGGGCCATAAAACTCTTTTGTTATTTCGAGGCCGATTGCGTCAAGATCCACAGCACAGAAAGGGAGGGAGGGGCCTTTCTTCCACAGCAGCGAATTCTCAGACGTTCGACTAGCATTCTGTGACATTTATTAATATCTAGATCACTTTACACGCAATCATGATAGCGCACTACAGGCGGTTTCACTTTTTTTTTTACAGAGAATGGCTGACTTAAGGAAACAAGGATTCGCTCGTACTGCATCATCAACCAGCTGTCTGCCTCAGCAACATCTCCATGGCCACGACATGCCACCCAGAAGATGCTGCCCTAAAGACCAGACCTTTAGTGAGTAACGAACCCGCCATCCCCCAATGGGCGGGGAGATGGAACCAGGTTTGTTTCTGCAAGCCAGACAAGCTCTGCAAAGGAAGAAGCTGCTCCTTCCTACCCGAAACTCTATCTGTCAGCGCCCCTCCAAACAGTCAGTCATATGAAGGCTCTGACCACTTGAGAAATCATTTTTATTGGTGACCTCCAGATGCAGACATCCCATTCTCTAAAAAGGTATCTGAGTACCATCTTCTGCCTCTGACTCGAGACTGGATTCTGGGGAAGAGTGACCTCATGTCAGCCAGAAAAAAAAAACCAAAACAAACATGTTGCAAGCAGAATAGCTGAGAAACAAGCTTTAAAAAAAAAAAAACAGTAGTGTGTTTTTGTGGCAACTGATTAACACAGTTAGGCAATAAAGCCATAAAGTAGGATTGACCTGGCACGCATCTGCAGGTCCCTCAAAGTGTCTCACCGGCCTGCAAAATTTCCTTTCATTTTTCACGTAGCTGCTTTTCCTGGAACAGCAAAGAGTTTCTCATCATCAAATCCAGCTGTGTGCATAACCACCCCATCACCCACATTGGAAACAAAGGAGCTGAAGGCAAATGAGAAATCAAGAATAATAAATGTCACGGAACTGGGATCCCATGGAAGTAAACAGCTGCGACCTTAACGAATTAACCAACGGCAACAAACAGTCTAGGCCACACCCAAGTGGGTGGAGCTCCCTCTGGGAGCATAATGTCACCTGGGCTCCTGATTCCGCATCCCTCGCCCAGCCTCTCCTGTCTCTGATGAACCCCATACCCCTTCTCACGTCAACATGTGCTGGACAGCTCTCTCTGGAATCTATTCCTCAGCTTCTCTCGATTATCACTGTCCCGTTGGCTTTGCTGAAAGAAATTTACCGTCCTGTGCCAGGAATTGCACCTGTAAATTTCATGTTAATTAGTCAAAGGTGCAACAGCAGGGTTCCTCGGATCAGAGCCAGAGCACCATGCCGCGCGCTGCCCCGTGAGTCACTGGGGTTTCGGATCAGCCCTCTCAGGATAAAAAGGCGAGACGTAGGCTGGAGCAGTGAATACTCTGCATGCAGGTTTTCACGTACACACAGCGTCAGACCGTCCACCTGTACACAAGACCCCAAGGAGGGGAGGGGGTCAACCTCCCATTTTGGGAGCAAACAAATAAAAAAAGACCCCGATCCGGATCTGAAACACCATCGTGGGTCCAGGCCATGCGTCTGCACAAACACCAGGAGACACATTCCTGCTTCTGGTCTTCTCATCTTCCCAGAACTTTCTTCTTCAAACTCGCTGTCTTAAATTTAGCCCGTTTTCCCCCTGCAGGACCTTCCTCTCCTTCTCTCAGATCTTTGAGATCATCACATCTCCTCAAGCAGTACTTAAACGTCTTGACACACCCCTGCCGGTTTTAACAACGATTTGAGATGCGGCGGAAATGAAGATCTCTGAGCCACGTAGTGAGGCTTGGGAGGGGGGGGGGGGTCACTTCAAGTGGGTTTTAAAAGTTTTCACATACGGCTGACTGGTGGTGGAGGGAGAATCCAACAAGAAAGAGGAAGGCCGTCAAGAGAAAGTGGCAAAAGAACATTTACAGCTGTCGTTACCGCCGATTACAGTGACCCGAGGAAGCCTCAAAGGCCCCTCAGTCTCTAATCAAACCCCTGAAGCTGAGGGGGGGAGTTTTATGCCTCTAAAGTCGGCAGCAGGATCCAAACATAGGCATTCGGTGACCATGACGATGAGTCACGGTGAGCCACCGACAGGATGACTCATGGAGGCAGAGGGGAGCGGAGCGGAGCGAGGGCCAGCGCCGGGATGCAAAGTTTCTCTCTCTCTGCTGGGGAGTTTTCAAAGCTACAGCCTCACCGAAGGGGGGAGGAGAGCAGGAGGTGTAGAGTTACGGGCCTCTTTGTCATTCCCAGTTAATGCCCCCGCCCCACCCCCCCACCCCCCCACCCCCAACAAACCCTGGCTAAGAAAAAGGGGGTGGGAGTAGAGGGGCTGTCCCTCCTCCCATGTTGCATTTTGAAAGGGGGAGGATTTGGAGAACAGACTGTTTTTCCAGTCCCCCCACCATTACACGCACAACACACCGTCTGCTTCACCCAGTCAACGGCCCAGCCAGGAATCCCAAAGAATAAT
>JAODKE010000125.1:25089477-25099977 GCA_026779605.1 Mormyrus hasselquistii
CGCGCCGGGGGCGGCCGGGGGGCCGGCCGGGGGGGGGGGGGGGGGCCCCCCGCCAGGGCGGGGCCGGGGGGGGGGGGGGGGGGGGGGGGGGGGGGGGGGGGGGGGGGGGGGGGGAGACAACAATCTGGGGGTCTGGGACTGCATCTGCATCTTATTTTGAGAACAATAAATAAAGTCCATAAATAACGCGGGTGCCCTTGGCCACAGCCAAGCACAATTACATTTCAATCGAAGGGCTGAGTTAAGACAATAGTATCTTTCACCACAAACCATCTGGGACTCTGGCTGGCCTGGAAAATCTGTTTTTGTGTTGTAAGTAACTTTGTTATTTGTAATTTAGTTGTTTTTAATTTGCACAATTTTATCATTATTGAGACTCTTACTTAATGCTAGATATTCAGCAATCATGCTAAAGCACCAACATCGAAATGAACAAGACTTTTGCTTCAAAGCCTGCCTCACCCTTCCTCATGCTCTTCCTCTCATCCTTCCTCCTGCTCTTCCTCTCCTCCTTCCTCCTGCTCTTCCTCTTTCTCTCTTCCTTTCACCACTCTTCTCTACTGACCTGTCTTCCTCTCGTCCTTTATTTCCCTCTCTCCCTTCCTCTCTCATTTCCTCTCCTCCTTCCTCCTGCTCTTCCTGTCCCTCTTCCGTTTACCCATCCTCTCTCTTCTTCCCACCCTTCTTCTCTTCTTCCTTCTCGTCCTCTCTCACTTCCTCTCGTCCTCCCTTCCTCTTCATTTCTCCCTTCTTCTCTCTTCCTCTCCCTCTTGTCTTTCTTCCCTCTCTTCCCCTCACCCTTCCCCCTGCTCTGACTCTCTCTCCCTTTTTACACGCTCTCACTCTATTTCTCTCACTCTTCCTTCACCTCTTGCTCCCCCCTGCCCACCTTTCCTTCCCCTCACTCTTCCACTTCCTGTAGTCGCTCTTCTTCCTCTCAAGACACCGTGCTGTCGCTCTCTGCCACCGCTATGGAGGCGACGCAGGTAAACATCTCAGCATGAGCAAGCAGACGGTCTCTTCCTCATCGTGTCTATTGCATGAGTCAGGGAGGCTTATGACGGACACCGAGCCATTGCCGTGTGAACATGCCAGTACTCAGGGAGCCCCCTGTACAATCAGCCGGGGGGGCGGGGGGGGGGGGGGGGGGGCAGGCAGACAGGACCCCCAGAAGTAGGGGGCTGCAGTTCCTCAAGATACGCAAAGAATCGGAGGCTGTCCGATACGGTCAATGGCCACTCCTGTGGGCTTCCTGGGTGGGGGAACTATTCCTGGTGCCCCTCCTGAGGGATCGGGCCATTCAGAAAACCCCCCCCAGCTGCGTCCCACCGTGTCGCAAAGCTAGGATTCACTTCCCTGCACGCGGAGCAATGGACTGAAATTATGGAGACGCCCGTATCTGACTGACCGCCGGCCTGCAAGACAATGGGAGACTGTGGCCTGTTATTAATAAAAACCACGCAGAGGATCCATAGGCTGCACCAGCCATCGATAGCAGGGAAGCGGAGAGGAGACAGTGGCCACGCGACAAGCAAAGAGAGACCCCACCCAGAGCATCTGTAACGAGACGGTGTGCTCAGACAAAGACACGAGGCTGCACAGGACCAAATCACGTCAGCTGAAGGTGTACGCCCTGCAAGATAAATGAACTGAAATACAATGAATTTCTAACTAGGAGCATCAGCTTCATCCTTCAGACTATCGCGTCAACGGCAAGATCAGAGGAGACACAAAGCCACGCCCATCTGAGGCTACGGAGGTTTATACAAAAGCCCTGGTCTGAACATCTACCCCAGAGACCCTATCTACACCAGCTCCACTGAATCATTTATCAACCACCCCCTCCCAACCCAGGTCTGACTTCAGATCTTATCACAGCAGAGAAAGGTGCCGTTTAATCGCCACGCACAGAGCTGCAAGTGCAAACACAATGTCCACAGAGAGAGACAGGTATGGAACGGAAACAACTGTCCAAATCTGATTAGCTCGACTAGTGCGTCTTGTGTTATTTGGAACAAAGTGGACCGGATAGGAACCAGCGAGTGGACTGGCGCGGACAAAGGGCGTGGCCAGTCAAACCACGCCCCTCCAGTCGCGCGCCCCGTGATGCTGTCGCCCTGCACACATACACTGCTGACTGTCTCTTTTTTATTCAATTACCAAGAACGGATTTCTCCCGTAACCTTCAAGCTCAATTACACAAACGTTGCAAAAAAAACAAAAAAAAACACAAATGACAAATCGACGGCCAAACTAAGACTTGTTACGTAACGCCTGTTGTGACCATAAATCAGCACGTAATTCTCAAAAAACTAGATGCAATGAGGTGTGAGTCACCGCGGCGTTTCTGAAAGCGTCTGTAAAGCGGCATCATCCCCCTATTCCTCACATTTGCACGGAAAGGATTGATTTAGTTCGCTGTCTGGTGATAAATTGCTGTCTGAAGAAGCGGCCACTAGTTTCAATGATGACTTGCAATACGTGCACTGGTGTATCTTTAAAACAATATTCTTTGCTTTCTGCTCAGGAACGAATACAATTTATTTAATGAGGTGCATAAAAGACATGCTGATAGATTTATATTTATAATATATTAAACTTAATATATTGACGAATTCAACTTATATAGCCTATAAGAAACCTGCTTTTCGTTAAGGGAATGATGTTTTTCATTACTCGAAATGATGATAAATATGCCCAGAAGCCAATTACTGATTAAAGACATAAGCAATGAATATTATTAAGTGTATTTGCGTATAAAAAAATAAGCAGCATGCAGAAGACCACCAGTCTCGTGTCTGAGAGTAATTACATGTTGCGCATCCCGTTCATTAAAACCAGACACAATCGTAGTTTACTCTCGGATTGCCCTACCTCCAGAAGGGGCAAATCAGGGTCCAGCTGCGTGAAGCTGTGCAGGACGACGGGGCTGGCTTCCCCAGCAACTTCCAGCTTCACCCCGTCCCAAATGCTGCGTATCCTCCAAGTACTGGCGTCAAACATCGCATCGGGAGATCCCGATTTGACGCTGGGCGCCTCGGACTGCATTCCCATTAGGTAAACCATTGGTACTGAACAGCCCGCTAATTACGGTCTCAACACCGCTGAAAACCATGGCGGAATATTTCGTCCATGTCTGACGACGTTTTATGACTGTGATTTAGATCGGGATATGTTTTTTGTACACCAGACTCATCTGATGAACGCGTCAGTAGCTGCCAGCTGCCTGTATTGTCCTGTTTGTGTGCACCGTCTCTCGGCTGCGGGGAAGCGCAGCCTCCAGCCCATTGACCCGCCCCGCTGATGATCACTCGACCACGCCCCTCCAGCAGTCGTATTCCCGCCCACTAAAGAGCGCAGCCCCACCCCTCCGATAATCAGACCGCGCCCCGCTTTGAGAAGCATGACGTCATTTTAGCAGGCGCGCTAGGACAATGAACTTAGTGGTACACAGACTGGCTGACCTGCTGTCAAGTCTCCCCAACGTCAAAATCCGACATCCCCAATGAATGCATATATTATTAGAGTTTAGGTAACCTGCACACACCAGAATCATTTTGTTTGGATACAAGTCTTGATTACATCTACATTTATTTATTTAAAAGATGCCTTTTCTCCAGCTCACAAATTACTATGTACAAGTATAGTGATGACACTAAACCGCAGGCTAGGGTGAGGAACACAAGCGTATAAATCAGAATGTTTACGACCTGCATCTCCGGCAGCAGAATTCCCTTCCCCCATTCTCCCTGTTCACGTCTCCCCGTGCCACATCTGTTTTGCGTTTAAGCATGGGCTGCACAGGCCTGCTCGCTGCCAGTAAGTTCTGCTGGGAAGCGCTACCGGGAAAGCTGCAGAGAGACGCTCAGAGAGGCAGCACTGGCCGGAAGCTGGGATGTGTACCAGCAGCAGGTGTGGCAGTCACTCTTAATTACAAGTCATCATTTAATGGGTGGGACCCCTGCTTGTGGCAAAGGGCTGGGGCATATCGTCTGGCTGATGTGCTGACTACCTGACTGTTGATTTCGCCGGACACATTATGTGTGGACTTCTGCACCAGCCCTCATTTACCATCAAGGCGCCGAAATGTGATTTTCCACTTGAATATTTTCATTCTGAATCTGACAGCCACTTTGAATTGCTCAAAGCCCCGTCCTTGACCTTTTAAGGACTGAAATCACATGATACATAGCCAACAAAGGCATTCAATACAGTACAAGTCTGCACGGATTGTGCCTTTAAGGAACGGCAACATTGGCGGATGAATAGAAGATTCCTGAAAGACACAATTGAGGTTACTAAGGTGAAGGGTCCTCAGTGATACACGAAGATCTACGGTGGAACACGATTTGACTCTGTGAAGCTCATTAAAAGGTCAAAGGGTCAAAGCGTCATGCAATTAGCAAACGTCTTATTCGACGAAAGGATCAGATTCCTTGGGTCAAGTTTCACGCTAAAGATTTACTATATCTCCACCATCTGCCTTGGACAGGATATTGCATTGGCTGGGGTCATGCGGTGAAGTAACGAAGAAATACTGCGACTGGATGCTCTCATGTGCAGCTGCATCTGCCCTTCAGTAAACACAAAATCCATGGACTAAACCAAGTGTATCTTTGTCCGGGGGGAAAGGGAAACGTAGGAAAACTGCACAAAGCCAAACTGACGATCTGAGATGTGAGACAATTGAGGTTTTCCTGGACAGCTGAGATTCTCGGACTGAGAAAATGGCGGAGAAGATAATCAGGCAATGAAAACCAGGAACAGAGGTGCAGATTAACAGCGGTTCACCTCTGCGACTTACTGGAGCCCATCTCGGGGAGGGGGCTCCGAATCTCCCACTGTCATTACCTAATCGGTCATGATTAGCAGCATGCCTGTTACAGCGACATGACGAGGCTGAGAGTGAGTGTTAATTCAGCCATATCACTGAGCTGGTGCTACTGAAATATTTTTGCTTATTGTTTATTTTTTCGTATTGGAAACCAAAGTGGCCCATGGCATGAGGGGGGAGGGGGGAGGGGGGTCACTGAGGAGGGAAGAGCTCAGTCACACCCCAAACATATTCCTGGCTCCAATCTCAGTCCATATAGAGCGTGGCTTCGCTCCTGATGGCATCTCTCTACCCGAACGATAATTATGCAGAATAATTACATCTGAATTAATTTCCTGTTAACAAAGACACGCACCTCATTTCCATTTGCATACTAGAGCCAAGACGACAAGCCCAGTAATCAAAGAATCTGGTGGTGTTCGTGCACCACCTCCCATTTAATCCAATAGCATTGCCTGACCACTACAGACCCTACATTAGACATACTGGTGCAATCCCATAACAAGAGTATCCTGACCAAGCCTGAAATCCACAAAAGCAAGGACACTTCCAGCTCAATTTTTCCACCAGGAGAGAAAAAAAAAACCATTGACTCTGTGTTAAAGATTAATTGCCATATAAACACAAAGCAAGTTAAATGGACTCATTCTGTTCCTGCTGAACTCTTACTTATTTGTCTTGACAATATCTTTAGCACTCATAGAAACATACATCACGTTGTGTCATCCTCCTAGAAGAAGATGCTCAAGACACAACCATATTTATCACTCTTTTATCACTTTCTCCCTCCCTCTCTCATCATTCACCTCCCCCCCCCCCATTTCTTTCTGCTAACAAACAAGCCATCAAGGGGGGGGGGCACATGCCAGACAAGGCTGCAGCTGAGAACATCCCTGCCACGTCGGCTCCACACGGAGATGCTTTGGGATGATGCCCGAATCACGGGACCGGGCCGGCTCACTGCTGGGTCCCGCAGACTGCCTTTTGCAATACAATCCCTTCACATGGTTATCTTCTGGGGAAAACACACTGAATTGCATAAGAAATGGACATTTTTCCATGTGGTGGTTCAGCTGTTTTGAAATCGACCGTGCAAACTTTCTCCAGCAAGATCCAAAGCCCCAGTTTATCTGCTCTGAGTTAACTTAAAGGTTAACTTTAACCCGAAGTTCAAAAAATAAAGGCTAAATACACATGAAAAGCGTCAGTATTAAAAGGATTCAAGATATTTTTCATAAGTTATCTCCATGTCACTGAACCAGTGACTGAATAGGTGACGTCAGGGCAATTTTTCAAAGTTGCTGATATTCATGACAACGCTTTGCATAATGGCTAGAGTTTTTTACTGTGATGGAAATAGACACTTTGATGAAAGCATGTGATGAACCACTGCTAAAATATATGGCGAAGGGAATTTACTTTTTTAGGTCCAGTCTGGACAATTCCCTCCTTCTGAGCTCAAGTGCAGGTCCAGAGGATCCTCAAGGTTCCCACAACACATACGTCACCTGCTGCTGCTTGGATGATCACAAGATGGTGCTTCACTACTTAGTAAAGCGGCTGCACAAATGTCCACGCCCCCACCTACCTCAGGGTCCATTAGCAAAACGTGCACCCTGTCATGATTTACGGTGCCCAGCCAAGGTTAGCCACTAATTGAAATCGCCTCCTCTTTTTGTCACCGGACCCGCCCCCCCATCACATCCCCACAAAAACCTGCATGCACACCCCAACTCGATCCTACCTACTGGAACATTTTTCAAGTGTGAATTTCCAGTTCTGCTGCGTACAGTTCAGTGCTAAAACCTTTTTGTTTCAGTCACAAAGGCCTGCTTCATCCGCCCCCCCCCCCCCCCCCCAGCTGTCACCTGCACCTGGGCCAGGGAGTGGCGAATAAATACCCTCCTGTTTACAGCCAGCCCTTATCAGCTGCAGATAAAGGGCGAGATAAAAAACCCAGGGATGGTTACTGTTGGCCAACGCCGCTGTCCCTTATCTTTGGCAGAGGATTTCCAGGAAATGGGGTGAAGGAATGCTGTCGAAAGCCATTTCCCCATGAGGGGGATGGGGGTTGGGGGGCACATTTCTAAGCAAACAGAGCACAGGGTTCCCTGGAATGTGAATCACACAGGGACCGAATCGCCACGTTCATCACCAGAGCAACTGTTGAGGGGGAGTGGGAATGTATCACTGGACTCTCATGCCGGCCTGCAGAGAAAATGACTCACATTCCTTACATTTGCTGAAGTGGGCATATCTGCAGGAATAGCATGCCAATGGAGATGGGTCATGAATAAAAATACACTGCTAATATAGACTAAAACAATCACCCATCGCTATTTACAGGACGTCAGCCAGCCGACAAAGAAAGTGGCAGTAAAATTTCTAGATACAAATTGACATATGTAATGGCGCCAGATACAAATAAATTAATATTTTAGTAGATTTTAATTTTACATCCTTCTGTTTTCCATAACAACTTATCCAGTATAGAGTCGAGGTGAGTCGAGGTGAGTCGAGGTGAGCCTGTTCCGTGCAGCACAGGGCACAAGGACGGGATGCCAGTCCTTCACGGTCATTGCGTCATTATTTGATTTTCATTCGACATTCTCGGAACAGATCTACCCCGAAGCCCCTGGTTGATGCTTCTCGGGGTTCAAAGCCACTGGTATTTGGTCAAGCAGAAACATGCCCTCGAAACGGAATTCCTTACCACTTTGCCGCTTTCATTTCCCACCTCGAGAGCTCGGGGCTCGGTCAGAAACTAACTGTCTGCCGGGAACAAAGAGAGCAGAGAGGCGGTTTGGCGTGTCGCCGATGTTGTGCCCCAGAAGCGAATTATTGCGGCACCAATGGAGGGAAAGGATGGTTAACGGGCACAGTATGATGGGAACGCCATGTCATTTAAAGGATGATCGGAATGCCATCGGAGAGCATTTCATTTGGATGTGCATGGACAAGGAGAGATTTTCGGTGCATGAGTAATAGGCAGCTGAGATCCACACGGAGCTAACATGGGTGATGCAGGAGTTGTGGTGCGGGGCTGAGCACCATCGAGATGGGCAGAGAAACGACACGCCGGGTCACTCGAGCTCCCTCCATCCCGGCTGGAAGGGGCTCAGCCCCTGGTGCTGTGGCTGGGTAGCCCAGCTGAAGAGGCTTTTTAATCATTTATGCCCCAGTGAACCTACAGTATGGCACCTCTAGCTAAGGACTTCCTGGCTAATTCAGTAAATATGTGACAAAAAGGTGAAGGATAGTTGCACACAAAGGCCAGCAAGGGTCCCCACTGACTCCCTAGATTGAAAGCAGCATTTCTGATTGGCTCATGAATCAAAGTTACAGTTAAACATGTTGCTGGCTGCCTTCCTGGTACTGGCTAAAATCTGAAGAAACTGCGATAGTTGCACTACATACTTGACCAGCAGTGACGTTTTCATGTAGTTACATAACGCTAATTTGCAGAAAGTGCAAGAGACCTGCAGTGTCTAATTCTTTCTGGAAGGCGCTGGACCGCGCTCTCTCTCGCTGAGCTGCGGTACCGTTCGGCCACCAGGGGGTGACCCAGGACCTGCTGGATTCTGCAGATAGGCGAGGTTGTGCACCCACAGCAGCTGAGAGCGGGCACACAAACATGCTGTAACGTAAAACCTCATTGAAAAAACCTAAAGTTCTGATACTACTACACTACTGATGAGACCAATCACAATAAGAATAAATAAAACTATATCTGTTAACTTTAGCATTGGTACTTTAGCTTGGCTGAGCTAACGCCGTTTTGGGGCTCTCCCCTACAAGATCCCCACCGTGGCGTCTACATCTGACTCATGCCCTGAGTTGGCGGATGAGACTCGCCCACGTTAACGGGCAGCTTGTGGTTTCCATTCCCCGCTAAGGAAGTGCCTCTCATTCTGAAAAAAATCTCAGGTTCACGTTACGCAGTTCATATTTTGCCTGAGCTTAACCAGGGCAGCAGAACTCCGGTCGGTGATTGCGGGGAAGATCATGGCACTGCCTGTCCTGCATTTCACGACTCGCAGTTTTCTGAGGAATCCGGGCATTCTCTGGACATTTGAAACCATGGCCCCCCCTGTCTGTCCCTCTGTCGCAACCCCCTGATGGTGGCAGTGTCCCTGCCTTTACAGTAAAGCGTTTGCTGACTAAACTCCATGACAGGAGTGGAATGAAGGGGCAGGGCTGTTATTAAGCTCTTACATCTGCAGTGACTGAACCTGACAGGAAACCACACTGAAGGAGTTCTACAAACAGAAAGGGAAAAAAAGCTACACCTACTTTTTTTTCACATGAAATCTCGATTAGGCTGTTCGGCCCACAATTAACAGGGACAGCGGCACCAAAACACGTTTCCATGTTTCCAAATCTGTCTCTGTTTTTGTGATTTTTATGTTTTTTTTAATGCATTCTCTTTCTGGAGCCTGGAGCTGGGGTCAAAGGTCATGTGACTGATGCCGCTGCGCCCAGGAGGCCTGAAGTTCCACGAGATCCATCGTTATGGATTAAAACGCCAGCAAACGACCCCCTCGCATGGACAAAACGGATGCTAATTATTTATACATAACTTACCTTCTGCCCCCAGACTGACCTGGCTACTCATAGCATTAGATAATACCAGATTCAATTGCAGCCTTTAAGGAAACTCTGATTCGGGGAAGATAATCACTAAGGACAAAAAGCACAAAAAAGCTTAGATTTTGTGACCCTGCCCAGCTAAAGAGTCATAAACCAAAGTCCCCAGGCTAACGCTCTTTTCACACTTCCCTCACAAGTGCTCACTGACACGCACAGCCTCTTGGTCCAACCTCGCTCACCTCCCTAAACTATTCCACACCAGAAGAGACAGGACCCATTCAACTGCTACATATGTGTCCCCCATATCAGCTGCTGGTGACCAGTGCGATCCCATCAGGGACCAAACAGGCGCTGATGAACAGAGGAGCGCTCACCAGCCACCCGCTGCTACAACCTTAACCATTCCAGTAAAGCGCTGCTTCTCAAGCAGGTCCTCAGAGACCCCGTTTTTTGCTCCCTCCCAGCTCCAGCCGCTCAGGGAGTTGAGAGGGAGAATAAACACGGACTGACTGGGACCGGAATGGGAAACACTGCAGTGAAGCATTCAGCAGTGAAGACGCCAGGCAGTTATACATGCTACAGTACTTCATTTACAACCTGTCAACTAGCAAATGCGAAGCTTCAAGACGCACAGGCCGATCAGATTAGGCCACCCAGAACCGGCGGGTTTGACCAGGACAGTAACAAATCTGAGCTGTTTTTGCAAACTCCTAAATTACTAGCACAGACAGCTGTGGGTATCTGCATGATCGTTGGTCCCTTAGCAACAAGCTGGCTACATTTCCTAGGAAATATTGATGGGTGTAGAGACCACGAGCTTGTCTGTCGACAACTTTTTATTTCATAAGTTGCTGATCATTTTACCCTCTCGAAATCCAACATTTATCTATTAAACAGTGAAACAGAATTTAGGATGTCTGTTCGCCTTATGAACATGATGCTGATCGAATGCAGAGAAGGAACATGATGCCGATCGAAGCAGAGAAGGAACATGATGCCGATCGAAGCAGAGAAGGAACATGATGCTGATCGAAGCAGAGAAGGAACATGATGCTGATCGAAGCAGAGAAGGAGTT
>JAODKE010000125.1:25128565-25162918 GCA_026779605.1 Mormyrus hasselquistii
GATCGGTGAGGCTAAAAACAGCAAAGGCAACCTGACTATTGTCTGGCTGGATTTGACCAATGCCTATGGATAAATCCCTCATGCCCTTATCAGTGAAGCATTAGACCACTACCACATCCCTCAGCACATCAAGGGAATGATCATCAGCTACTTTGGAGGAATACAGCTACGTTTCAAAACAGCCCATTTTACAACTCGGTGGCAAAGACTTGAAAAGGGTTTTGTAACTGGCTGTACAATCTCCCGCATCCTCTTTGTCATGGGAATGAACCTCCTAATAACAGCTGCAGAGAAAGAAGCTCGGTGTCCAAAAATGGAGTCAGGCATCCGACAATCCCCAATAAGAGGTTATATGGACGACCTCACCGTGACAACCACAACCCATGTGGAGGCGAGGTGGGTGGTAACTGTTCTGGACCACATGGCAACGTGGGCCAGAATGAATTAAAAAGCCAAAGAAATCCAGGAGTGTGGTGATCAGGAACGGGAAGGTGACCAACAGGTTCAAGTTGCGTGTGCAAGGGGAAGTGATTCCAACGATAGAGGAGAATCTAATCAAGTGCCTCGGAAAGTGGTTTGATGACTCACTTACTGAAAGGAATAACACCGCCAGTATGGAGAAGCAGATGGAGCAATTGCTGAGGAGGATCGAAAAATCAGGGCTCCTGGGAAAGTTCAAAGCGTGGCTCTATCAACATGGACAGTTGCCATGCGGTTGCTGACTGTGTATGAAGTCCCAATGACATGCGTTGAAGGACTGAGAGGAAGATCAAAAAGCACCTCCGTAAGTGGCTGGGAATCCCTCCGAGCTCCATTGCAGTTGGCCTTTACATAAGATCAGGGCAGCTCCAACTTCCTCTGTCATCTGTGGTGGAGGAATTGAAAGTTGCAAAGTGCAGAGTCGTAATGACATACAGAGACTCCCAGGATGATCAAGTCAGACACGCAGCTGTCATCACAAGATCAGGACGCAAGTGGGCAGTTGACTCATCTGTTGCACAAGCATTGGAGTGCCATGCACAGGAAGACAGAGACTTGGAACCTCCCATTTCCAACAGTGGGAGAAGGCAGGAACCAGTGACAGAAGAGCCATGATTCAAAGGGTGGCATGGAACCTGGAAGAGGAGGAACAAAGGTCAAGGGCAGTGGAGCTAGCCTCCGAAAGAGACTGGACTAAGCTGTGTGGAGAGAGAGGCACCATGGCACACATCCTGTCCGGGTGTAAAACAGCACTCACCCAAGGAAGGTACAGGTGGCACCACGACAAGGTGTTCATGATATTCGCAAACACCTTAGAGCAGGCGAGAAGAAAGAAACGCCAACCACTCCGGAAAAGAACGTCAATCCAGTTTGTAAGGGAGGGGGAGAAGCCGCCAACCACAGTGACAGCAAGAACCAGTCTGCTGCAAAAGGCCCAATCATGGGAAATGAAGGTCAACCTGGGAGGTAGGCTGCAGTTCCCCCAGATTGTCCAGACAACCCTGAGGCCAAATGTGGTACTGTGGTCTGAAGAGGCAAAAAAGATCATCCTCATAGAACTAACAGTCCCATGGGAAGAGAGGTGTGACAGGCCTTTGAACGAAAGAGCGACAAAGACCTTCTGCAGGACTGCAGGGGGAAGGGATGGCAGGCATGGCTGTTCCCCGTTGAGGTCGGCTGTAGACGATTCCCTGCGCAGTCAGTATGGAGAATGCTCACAGCCAATGGGATGACAGGGAAAGACAGAAAGGCAGCAACTCGCAGAATGGGGGAGGTGGCAGAAAGGGCCTCTTGCTGGTTATGGAGCAGGAGAGAGGAGGTCAGCTAGAAGCCTGGAGGGGAAGATGGGCAGTGACTTGGCCACCACTGCCGACCCACCACCAGGAGGGTGTTGTGGATAAGGGTCAAAACACCCAATGAACGATGGGCACCACCTGATGACATCAACCTCTCCTGGCCAAGGCTACAAAGTGAATGAAGGCAAGAAGCATCCTAGGATGAATGTGCAATCTGCCTATCATCATTCAAACTGGACCTGACCTTCTAAACAAGGTTAACAATAGCTTGTTAAGGCTACAGTATGTGATAGTTGCTATACTAAGTCACATTCTTTTGTCCATTCATACAGCTGGAAATTTTATTGCTACTGACCAGCTTGTGGTAGAGCTCCCCGTCCTTCTCCTTGAGGGTGGAGTAGACACTCTCCATCCTGTAGGTAATGCCGCAGTGGGAGTCATCTAGGGTCTGGATGAAGTTGTCCCTGTTCTCAGACATCAGGTTGGTGAAGCAGAAGAAGGTGTCGGCCTCAGCATGCTCTGGGGGGGCAGGGGGGAGTGCAGGGGTCACCAAATAGAGGGCTGGAGCTGACGACAGTAAGACTGTGACCCTTCAGCCATCCCCAAAGACTATCAGTGATTCACAGGACCAAGACACAAAGACCACCCTCACATTGTAACGAACTTACCACTTGTCCATTGCCTCTTTGGAAGTCATACAAATTATTATGTTAAAACGAACAGTAAAATTAGCATATTTCAACTGCTGGTCAGAGGTGACTTGGCATCATCCTGTCAGTAGGGGGCAGCAAAGCTGCTTCCAGCGACAGCATGTTCATTACAGGGAACAGTCACTAGAGAACAAGCCGCGCCACCTGACACTGCACACACGTCACGCCGTGGGCCTCTTTGGGATGCAGGGACACTGTTGGCTATCATTAATCCAAAACTCTGAGCACCTTTCCACACTCTTCTGGATTGGCAGGGTTTCGCGTAATCGATACAATCAAACCAAACATGCTTTCATCCTGAAGTACAAATAACCATTGAGAATTAAGATGAGGATGTTTTCATCTAACAACTAAACCTTCCTTCCCACTTACCAAGGATCAAGGTTCTTGTCAGTAACAGTACCACCCACATGATATAATATACTGTACAGTAATATGATATATTACGAATTAAATAACATAATAATAACGTGGACAAATGCAGAAAATCCCCCCTCTTGTTCCAGAATCTTTCAGAGAAATTGAGTTATTCAGGGTTTCTCAAAGGCTTCTTCCTTGAGCAAACAAAAAAGTGCACGGGCCTCATCCTAGAGCAGTTTGAAGCAGGAAAGCTGCCAGACTTACCCTTCCAGCCCCTGTTGGGGTCTGTGGCAAAGGTGTAGTAAAGAGGCCCCACAACCTCATTCATGCCCTGCACGTAGGCGATGCCCGGGTTCAATTTGGCGTAGAGAAAGAGGACACGCTCCACCACCTCCCAGTGGGCCTCGCTGCCAGGGGGGAGGACCTCATACTCACTGGATGGGTTCGGCCCGTGAACCCGAGCTGGGGGACTCACCTGGATCCAAGGGAGGGATCAGACCTGTCATACTCCGGACCGAGGCCTCACAGAAAACATGACGTCTGCACAGAGCAGTCCCCCATCCGTCCGACAAAACAACTTACAAAAAACTCAGCAGCCGAGGGTTAAAATTAATCTCCTGACCCAGTCGAAGCATGGAGGCTTTACTTACAATGGGCCCAAATCGGATTAACTGACCCGGTTTGTACATAACCATTCAGATGGTCGAGGTTCACATACTTTGGATCTCTGCAGAGCCATTAGGTCAGCTTTTGTAATATTATGTTATGTCCTCCTTCATAATTTTTTTCAACAAGCAGAAACCTGAAGGATCTGGAGACTAGGCTATTCTGCAGTTTCATCTGTGACATTGAGCTTGCCATTATCCATACACAGCACTAGTTGATAGTTTTTTTTCTGATGGTTGTGAAAACGTCTTTCTGTATCACATGGCTGATGCAATGATTACAATGGTCTGTTATTTAACCTCAAAAGCCAACAAAACATGACTGCTGGTCACATCCAAATGAATGTTAATGTTTAGCTTATATAAAAGAAAAGTCACACCTCTCAGAAATGGCCTAAGTAGAACTCACTCACGTTCGTGACTCCTCGCCGGTTGCGGTTTACAGTCTGGGCCTTGAGGGTGGTCTGCTCCACACGGCTCCGTAACGTTTCGTAATCGTTCTGGGGGTCCAAGATGAGTTTGCAAGGGTGTTCTGTGGGACTCTGGAAGAAGGAGATATCCGGACACAAGCGTCTGCAAAATTGGGTGGGAGAGAGACTCATTAGCTGTCGTGTTCACTTTGAACCAAAGTGGCGTGTTGGGGCAGATTCTTTGAACAGCAGCGTTTATGTAATATAAGGGACAGAATACTACCCAGCTATAAAAAGGCTAAAATTAAGTAGCTTTGTATGAAAGCATCACCTAAGCAAAGCAAGAACGAAAGATTATAAACAGGAACAGAAAGACTGAGGAGAATTGTATGCTTGCTGACATAATGTCAGTGGAAGACAATGGAGGAAAAAACCCCCCAAGCCTCTTACCACCTCTATAGGCTCCAGCCATAACTGCGTCAGCAATCACCCTGAATGTCCTGCTCACCTGACGTCTTTATCGATCTGCAGAAGAATCTCATTGTCCTTGAAGTAGCTGTTCCACCGACTGCCTGGGTTGGGGTTTAACGGCTACATACGACAGTAGATAAACCTTTATTAGTCCTACAAGTGGGAAAATTGTAAAGGAGCAAGAGAGAATCTTGGGCTCATGCACAAGACACAGCGTAATGTTGAAACCAAAAAAAAACATGATATTCCTGATTTATTCTTCATTGGGGTCATACATTCACACAATGTTCTTCACCTCTCTCTCACTCAGTCACTCTTTATGTTGTTTTTCTGTTATTGTTCATTGTTATACTTATTGGTTTAGTTGTTATTTTCATTTGGCATTAGAGGCTGCAAGAATTCCATTGCTCACAACTCTGGATTAAAAAAAATTGAATGCTGAGAAACATTGTGATTTTTATAGACAAGGGAGCAAGGTGGGTGGAGTAAGGCCAGGGTGTGGGGGGTGGTCGATGGGCGCTCCTACATGGTCGTGCAAAGTCACGTCCTCTCTGGAGAGGCCCAGGTCGACCTTGGCGATGCCCGGCTGAATGATCATCTCCCTCAGGAACTGGGCATACAGCCCCCTGCATGGGCACATGGCACCACATCCATCTCCACGGGTCAAAGCAAACCGCTCGAGCTAACGGTGACGCACGTCTTCGTGCTTATCGTACCTCTGCTTCTTCAGGAAGGAACTCCATACCGCCCGTTCCAATGGAAGGTAATTCAGTAAAAGCTGAGGGTGACAAAGGCAGGTTGCGATGGTGCATAAAAAGCTTCTGAGGAATGAGTACTGAGGAATTTTCGTTTAACTCCATCCATCCGTTTTCTGTAACTGCTTGGGAACAACCCAGGATGGACTGGCAACCCATCGCAAAGCATACAAAGCTTTAATATCAAAATTAAAAATAACAAGGAACATTATCTCTCTATTCTTAACACAATTGTCAAATTGATAACAATAAATCAGTGTATGATACACGTGAACGTAGTGGAGATTTCAAAACCTCTGTGGACATGGGCTTCTGTCTGGTTTCTTCGCTAAAAGTAGCTCTCAGATTTACCGTACAGATTGACCGTACTGCGGAGAGAGGACAAGAGTTGACAAAGAGGACAAGCTCTGGGGTGATGAACGGGACCCACCTTCCAGCACAGGGCGCGGATTCCTCCCTCAAAGGGGATTCCTGCCGCAGGAAGACAGAGCAGGAGCGACAAATAAGAGGGAAAACAAAAAAAGCGGCTAAGCAGGAAACCCACATGCAGGGGCTTCCTGTTAAAAATGCATAATTTCCTGTTAGGTTTCACATAGGTGGCACAAACTCGGAATGCACTCAATCATTCACTAAGTCCTTTCTAAAAAGCATAATTTAGCTGAGGTACCATTAGACAGATAAGTGTGCGCAAGAAACGCAACTCTCAGTAAACTGCTCACCATTGAAGCAGAGTTCACGGAGTGCCTTTAAATTGATCTTCTCTTCGGTCAAAGCTGTGTTGAATTCCTGAATCCTGAATCAAATGGGCAATAAATTAGGATGGGACAGTATCATCACGGGACATTTGACCTTCTTATGTTTAATACCTTATAAAAATGCTGTCCAACCAAGCGGTTTCTCAAAGACACCATCTTCGTTTGTGGAAAATCAAAGAGCATATAAGGGGAGCATAGCGGAGGAGGGAGGCATGCATGGAAACCAAAAAACATCTGGAACGCTTTACGCAGACAAGGGCAGGCAAGGTCAAAAGCAGTGTCACCAAGGAAGGTCACAATCCCAGAATGCCTCACTCGCATGATCAGAGCCAGGCTGACAGGGTGGAGAAGTTTGCTGAACCAGGCTAGGGCTGTGGTAATGCATTAGAGTAAGAGGTACCGGTCGCACAGGTTACCAAACAGTACCCATTCTAGTCAGTAGTTTAAGTGCTAACCCTTTTGGCATAAAACTAGCTAATAAATAAGTCAGTTTGGCAGGGACAGCAGACAATTGCGCTGGGGGAAAAAAAACTTCACTGCTGGAATTTCCTTCTTTCATCGGCTGTCAGTCAAACTGAGCTACGCCAGATGAAATTACTGCTGGACAGGGTGGCTGAAGGCCACCTCGGATAAACAGCATCAAGCCCCTTCTCTGCACATGCGGGGCATCCTGCCCAGAACCGCTCAGACACAGGGCTGAATCTTTTGAGATGAAAAACAAGTCATCGTCACTTTTTTATTTTTTTATAAAACCACTCCCTGCTCACAAGACAAGGCCGCTGATCTCAGCAAAATAAACTCACTGTGTCGATGCCCTTGTTGAAAAGTAGCTTCCTTCTAAAGTTTAAACATTACAGTAGATTACCTTCATAGCGAATGTGCCTTTTGGTCTAATTAGTGTTAACAATTAACTTCAATTTAGTTAAACTGGCCACACAATCAACTGAAACCACAAAATGGGGCATGAGGGCAAAAGACCAGAGAATAAAAACTTTACCAGGTGTAAACTGGTAACTGTCATGTTGGGAAAATGTGTAACAGGGTATTTACAAGTGCAATACAACCTAAGAGAATCCATATTTGTGTACACCGTTATGGAATGCCATAATACCCAAAATGAAATATTGAAATATTTACTCATTTACTTCTTATAATTGTCATTTTAGCTTTAATTCAACAGAAGGTATTGCATTTCAAAATTATGTTGTAATTTTTATTAGAATTATTAGATTTTATTTCACAAAATGTAAAAGTGATCGGATGAATAATTCAAATAATAATTCACAAAAAAAAAAAAACTTTTCACATTGATTGATGTATTTCCGAATGAAGGTTTTCCGAACCAGCTTTGTATTTCAGAATAAAGGTGTGCTCTGTCAGTCAAATTGTGACTGGCACGTCAAATTCATTTAATTATCCCCCCCTCCCCCAATAGAGACATACAGATATACACACTCTTTATGGACAGAAGTATTGAGGCACCTGGACATTATATCTACAGGAACTTTCATAACATCCCATTCTAAATCCGAAGGCATCATCGAGATATGGGGGTTGTCCTGGTGGCTGTCAGCTTTAACTGCCGCCAATCTTCTGGGAAGGCTTTCCACAAGATTGTTGGAAGCATAGAATTGTCCAAAATGTCTTGCTATGATGAAGCATTGAGAGTTCCCTTCACTGGAACCAAGGGGTCTAGTCCAACCCCTGAAAAACACCCCCATACCATTATCCCTCCACCACCAAACTTTACAGATGGCACAATGTAGTCAGGCAGAAAACTTTCTCCTGGCATCCTCCAAACCCAGACGCATCCATCAGACTGCCAGACAGAGAAGCATGATTCATCACTCCACAGAACGTGTTTTCACTGCCCCAGTGTCCAGTAGTGGCGTACTTTACACCACCTCATCCGACACGTCGCACTGCGTTTGGTGATGTGAGGCTAACATGCAGTTGCTCGGTCATGGAAGCCCATTCGATGAAGTACCTGGCTTCCACTCTGCATTAAGTCAGTTTATGAAATTTCTTCCCTGCTAGATGAAAATTAGGCATCTGGTTTCACTTGAACTCCGAACACATACATCAGTGCTCCTCTCCATTTTTTTCTGCATTGGTGCACTGTTCCTGTTAGTGTTGCACGGTATATCGATACTGAGAAAGTACTGCAATACTCCGTTGTTAAAAACTATACCATTTTCTATTTTATTAGTATTGGTACTTTAAGAGTATTCCCTATAAATAATTGTTTGTTACAAAATAAGTCCCAAACTTTTCACCATTTAAGTTTGAGAAGCAAAATTAAGGGCAATGATAGCCTAACTGTTTAATTTGCCTGTTTTTAGTGAAGGTAATCATGGCATACAGTACATTTGTGTAAATATTCGCTATTACTAGAAAATCTGTGCAGTGCATAGGAGTGCCAAGGAGGTGATATCCTGCCAATTTAAAAAAATGGAAAAGAAATCACAGGATTGAAGTATAGAGGACAATACTGGATAACATATAACTTTTAATAACACCATGACCTTGATCTAATTATTTACAATAACCCAATTATCAGTGTTATAAAAGTATCAAAACATATGGAATGGCTGTACAGCTCAGCAGCTGCAACTGAATAGCTGCTGTTTTGTTAAAACATGCTCAGTGTCCCTCTGCACCTGTGATAAAATAAACAAAATGCAAAATGTAGCCTATTTTGACTGATATCGATAAAATGTTATATAATTAAAAAAACAAATAATTTTAAGTTCCGCATTCTGTCATCTATTTACCCCTTAATTTTCCTGATTTTTTTTTTTTCCTGTGGTATCTAAACCACATCTGTATCTCAATATTGGAGGCAGGTATCGTATCGAAGTCATGATTTTGGTATCATGGCAACACTGTGTCCTGCAGTGATCATGTACTTTCCTATGACATCCTTGCCAGGAGTGCATCAGAATCAGCATTTTCACTGCAAAAGATGCATCTCAGACTAACTCAGCGAGTGGTTTGAGTGATTGGATCACAAGAGTGGTCGTTTACACCTGTATTCAGCGCTGTCCACTTGTGACCCAAAATGCATTTTAGATCCAAGTGTAAACTGGGCCTCAGACCAACAGAATCACATAGAGAGACAGACAGAGAGATACGCACATCCTGATTTGTTAGATATTTTTCTTAACTGAAATCACAATAAAAGACATGAATTCGTGGTTCTTGTTGTTAGACATTTTTTATACATTGAAACAAAATATAACAAGTTCAGTTGGCCTTGTTGGCTGTCATCCTTCATTGACAGTTTCAGTTTCTTAAACAAGCAACTGTTTTTTTACTGTAGAAGCAACATGGTCTGGTCAGGTGGTGCAATTGGTTTGTGTCAATTGGCGTAACCAGTATTTTTCTTAAAAACATGTGATGATAATAAATGCAAAAATGAATGTGGAATAAAATATAATTCTCTACTGCAGTGTAATAATATGATTTAACAATTTTACATAATTTGTCAAAGATTGTTTACAAAATGAGGCATTTTTGAACAAGCAATATTGCAAAAATGCATAAAATTTAAATTTTGAGATAATCCTAATATAATCTGTTTGCTGTGATATTTTAAAATGAAGTACTTATTTGTACAGTTTTAGTACACTTACATACACTCCAGGTGGAAAAAATATTCAATATTCCTCATTCTTCAGTAGTTACACCATTTGACATTTTGAGGTGCATTCAGTTACCATTTTGTAAAAATTGCGCAAACCTCATTAAAGCTTTATTGTAAGGTGACGCCAAAAAAAAATAATATATATATTTTTTTCTATGTAACTGAAAGTAAATTACTTTCCATGAAGCGGTTTATACACGACGTTATAAAACAGAATGCATTTTCAGAGTTTTTAATTCAATGAGCCAAGAATGCCTTGGCTTTGTTTAGCAAGCCACCGTAATAGAGTTTGGGAGATTAACTACCTAGGCAGTCTTCATTTGCCGTCTAGAGAAACAAAGTGTTTATTTTACTGCTCGGTCCTACGAGGGAATGGATCCATAAGACGTCAAATTAGTAATAAGGTTAGCATTAAAACAGTGCATTCCATACCAGAAAAGAACGACTTAATTCAAAAATTTAACATCGGGTTTCTATACTAACCAGTACAAACGAATGTCTCCAAATGTACTGAAACCAAAATAATAAAGAAAATAATAATAATAACAACTTTATTGGAATTCATTTTTTAACAAACGGACATTTTCTTTTCTATTCCGTTTCGATGTCCCTATAGTTACCACATAAACTTCACGTAAAAAAAAGAAAAAGAAAAACTAGCAAAGCCCTCGCTTGCATTAACGGCACCAAGCGACCACTTCAGACTGAGCCTTCATTGCGATGTCTGACTTGGACCGGCGTTTCTGCCTTCACTTTCAGTATGAAAATGGTACATTCACGCTCAGTATTCAGATCTGTTCAAGGACTTGGCCAGTTCAGCATTTTCCTGTCCAGTTTCCAACCCAAATAACACACAGCACACTGACGTCGGCGTGCTGCCACACAGCGAGCTGTCAATAAGTCGAGCAGCATTTTTCCCTGTTGGCTGCGATCTATGTATTGAGAACAATAATTTAAAGTAATTTCCCCAGTATTTATAATAATCTAAGATATGAAAAATGAACAGAAACATAGCTCTAGTTCTATAATAAGGCGTCCACTTAAAATCACCATTCTGGAAACGGAGGCATTCTCTATGCAGCAAAATATTAATCCTTTAAACAAAATCCACATTGCCTCAACATAGGAAAAGACTGAACGCACTTCGCCCAATACTTTTGGAGATATAATTATTTTAACATCAAGGAATCATTCTAAATAATACCTTAAAATTAATCTCTCTAGTTTCTCAAAACTCTCAAGTTAAAGAAATTAGTAAGTAAATTAAGTAAAAAATACGTTATTCTGTCGATCACTAAATCAAACAAAAAAGAAGTAATGTCAAGTTATTTCCAAATATCGAGTGCCGACTCAAGACATTGGCAGACAATGGTTAAGTCTTCAACTAACGGACGCCCATACAAAATTACGAAAGACAAATTCGGCAAAAAGTTACCAAAGGTCCCCTAAAACATCAAAAACAAATACTGTTATGCAAACAACTATTTACCTATAGGCCGTAGGCTATGCATATACATATCCAACTGTCAATACAATTTTACTGCAAAATACTCATCCAATCGCAACCCCATTGCATTATAGAAACGGACTTAAGAGTTACAATGCGAACACAGTTTCCCACGAAAAAAAATAAACAGACTCACAACGAAAAGACATGCTAGCAGCGTGCCTGCAAACCCATTTCTTCTGCACCTTCACAGACATAAACGCTGTCATAATGCATAAATCGCAATTCAGCCCATCTCCTCACCTGCTTTTGTAGGAACCCGACATGATTGAGCGCGGCTCTTTCTATTTTTTTCGTCTCCGCAGACCAGCCGGAAGTCAGTGTCACAAGAAAAACAGTCCGATGCGGGAACTCGGCTTTCCTCAAGTAAAGAAGAAGGTGGGGGGAAATATTCAAATGTACACGGTTGTTCGCCGCAAAGGCTATTTTCTAAACATATTTAGAACTTAGAAATTATTCAGCTTTTTTGGCCGTAAACGTCACATCCGCATACAGAGTGACGCAAGGCTTAGTTACACAACGTCAATGTACATTTCAAAGGGAAAAAGTACATATCTTCTTTGTTTAAATTCCGGAAAATAATCAAAATTCATTTCCATGGGGAAAAATATAGGTATTTTATGACTGAATAATACTAAACCAAATCCTAATATGCTGCTCTGTTAGAGTTTAAATTAATAACAACTAGGACGCCAAACAGCAAAAAGCATGTTTGTCAACTAAAACGGAGTTTTTATTTTGTCAGGTTAGTGTAGTACGGTTTGACAACTGTCTTGGTCAGCCGGCCAATTAGTTAATTGTGATAACATTTTTTTAAAATCCCCCTTCCTAACGCAGGAAGTAATTCCTTGCGCTGGTCTTTAGCAAACGGGAAGTGGCGATTTTATTGTTGACAGCTGAGTGTTACACGAAACAGCAAAAGCAAAACACACAACCTGTTTTAAAATAAAACAAAACAGCCAGTTCGTATCGAATTAACCGGAGCAACTACCCGTGATCGGGGTCAAGGTGGGAGGACTGTCTCACAGACTGTCTTCTTGTGCGGCGCTGTGCAAATGCTGCACGGTGTTGAAGACCGAGGTAACCCGCTGGCAGCCGTAGCAGCTAGCTAGCAGAGCTCGCCGATGCATCGGATCGGGATCGCCGTTTAGCCCTCAACAGGCACGTCGATCGCAAGGTAACCGAGATCCTCGACCCCTCCGCCTCCCCGGGGGATTTTCTCCCTTTTTCCGTGGAGGTGAGGCTCTGTCAGGAGTCAGCGCGGTTTGTCATGTTCTTTCACCTGCACATGAACAATAATAAGTCATTTGTAAGTGTGTGTTTTGTTTTTTTCTAAGTGCCTCCCTGACCGGGGTGTCCGCAAATAACACTGCCAGCAGCGGTAACACGTCGGCACGGACTTCTTAGCAGATTACCCTATTTAATCACACTCGTTTAGCATTTTTGGCCATCAAAAGCTGAATCTTGCCTAGTCGTTCCGTGCATTTAGGCTAAAGTAATCAACTGGGAAACCGAAAGTGTACCACTGCATTGGACAACTTTGAAGGTGGGTGTGCGGGTAATCGGACGCAGATGTGTTTGATCGTATCATTCATGTAATAAATACATAGTAGATATAATCTGTGTCCGTGCAACAAACTTCTAAGTACAAGCGTGTGGTAGCAAGAGTTCAACACCCTAAAGCTCTGGGTAAGGTTTGTTTGCACCTCTGTACTTCTCATTAATTACGTACCTATACGCTATTATGTACAGATGTATACAGTCTATCACTGCAACGGTGAAAGTTCGAGCAAACTGATGTGTATAATGTTAAAGACGGAGCTACATGGGACGGACTTTTGATGGCACTCCTTATATAAACAGATGGGCCTGTTACAAAGCGGGCCGTTGGGAAAACACGACGGCAGTCAAAACTCTACTATAAATACATATACTTTATACGCCGTTTGAAACATGGCCTTATGGAGATGTTCTGACTTGATTTGCCCACGATATTCCAGCAGACAGACAGATTTGGTCGCCGATCACATTCAGTATTGATCCAGGGAAGCCCGGTTCTGAGTATAGTTGCAATTAATGGTCAGTCCAACAGAAAACCCTGTCTTTTCCTCCCGTGAGGATCTGGAAGTGTATGGATTTGTGAAGCGTGATAAATGCAATAAAGAACTGAAAGTGACGTCCTGATGATCACCCGAAGAAGCTGGATAATTACTTGGATGAATATGAGCTGATATTTGAAAATGAACTGATATTTATAGCAATTACAATGCCTCTCTACTGTGCCTTTTCTTTTAAATGACTATCTGTGCTGAATTCAATTAAATATTTGAAATATATATTTTTCCTTTGCTTGATTCCTGATTTGAACAGTCCAGCGTGGTTCTTGTTGGGTCATACTGGCTGATGTCTCTGTTTGCCCTACAGGTTTTGGCTCTTATTGCCTGGGGTGCGGTACAGAGTTTTAGGTCTTCCACATTTCACCCAGCGTCAGTCGGCCTCCCAATGCCTTCTGAGTGAGGCTACAGCTTCACTTATCAGCCTCCAGGCCAGCTGCTTGCTCCCCATCATCGACTCTGTGGGGGAGAGGGAGGGAGGTACGGAGGAGGCGGAGGGTTTACCATGGCGACCAAAGTGGGGGACGACCCAGATTCTCTGATCACACTCTCCACGGATTATTGCCTGCGGAACCTGAGCCGGACCATGTGCTGCACAGGCGACAAGGGCGGTCTCTGCCTGCGTCCGGACGTGTTCCTGCCCAGCGAGATCTGCGACAAGCTGGTCAACGCGTACGTCTGCTTCTCTGTCCGACTGGCAGCTAGGAGCAGGTCGCCGCAGATGCTGACGCTCCCATGTGTTTGGTGTTCCAGGTACATGGATTTGGTGCAGACGGACAGCGACTTTGAGAGCCATGATGGCTTTTTCCAGCTCTTCTCGGACCCTCTGAGCACCAGGCTCTCCCGGGTCCACCTGAGGGAGGACACCGTGTTGGACCGGGACCTGCAGGCCATTGCCAAGCAGGTGGGCATGTGTTCAGGATCCATCTGCAGAAATGACACTCGGCATCAAAGAACAGACACATAAACATAACATGGACTGCAGTCCGCTTGGATGCAGAACATGTGTCTTATCTGTATTATCTAGTACTGGCCATGTTGAGTTTAATGGTGAGAAATCTTTTCACCTTTTTCTAGACTTATCTTCAGCTAATTCACACCTCATCGATCCGTCCATCGTCTAACTGCTTGTCCTGGTCATGGGGGGGGGGGGGTGTAATTCACACCCAGAACATACAGCACATGAGGCCATTCAGCCCAACTTATGGTTGTTTTGTTTTAAAGGGTAAATACTATTTAATTTAGTGCTGACTTCATCTTGGGCTGCCATCAGGGGTATACTGAAATATTTTTTGTCCGTTTTTAAGATTTGAATTATGTTTCGTCTCTGTTGCATTTTACACGTTTGATGTTTTGACCCCATCTTTGTCTAGCAACTCTTTAAGACCTTGAATAATTATGTTTGCCATGTAAGAGCTATATTACTTTTACTTAAGCTCCGTTTAATTCCTGTCTTTAAAAAGGCCTCTTGTTTTGTTTCTGTTGACCCTGTCAGGACCTGATTGAGCTGCACCTGACCAACTGCAACAACCTATCGGCCCACAGCCTGAAAACGCTGTCTGACTTCAGGCACACGCTGGTCTCCCTCAGCCTCTTCGGCTGCACCAACATCTTCCACAGGAAGGGCACGGACTTCAGTTTCCAGGGCTTCAACCGGCTGAGGCTGCTCAACCTGGGCTGCCTGCCCCCAGATGTGGATGCGGAGGCCCTTCTGAGTCCCCTGACTTCCCTCACCGCCCTCGACCTCTCGGGCCTCCAGCTCCCCAGACCGGCCTTCTTGGCCCAGTGGAGGGACCGTCTGACCTCGCTGGTGCTGTACAACGTGGATCTCTGCGAAGAGGTGTTCCACACCGTGCTGCAGATGGACCAGCTCCGGTGAGCTGTGAGGCCCGGGAGCCTCTGTGCAAATGTCCATGTTCTCTTTGGCGTTGTGTCTGCCGGTGGGATTGTTCCTTGCCACGGAGGTGGGCTTCATCATACTCAATTAGGCGAGTGATGCAGTACCCCAAAGGGGTTATGGTCTCTCTGTACCCCCAGAATCTGTATATATTGTATCATTTGAGGCTTGTGGGTAATCGTTGGAGGGGGGGTTGCCGGTGGCAGTGGGGGCCCGCCTTGTCTCACTGCCTCTTTCCGTCTGCAGACACCTGGACGTATCGCGAGAGAGCCGACGAAGCGGCAAGTTCAAGCTGACCAGGAAGCTGCTGACGGCCGTCGTGCAGAGCCTCACCCACCTGGTGTCGCTGGACATCTCGGGCCACGTCATGCTGGACAACTGCGCCGCCCCCCCCTTCGAGGAGGCCGTGGGACGCCCTAGGTAGGAAGGCCTGAGGCTCCACTTTCGGATGCTTTTTATTTCTTTGTCACTCCTGAGAGAAGTCTTGGGCGCCTTTAAAGCCCCCCCCAAATTACAGACCTCTGCAGTGTCTTTGATTCTCTTATATTGAACGTTTCTTGGGCAGGGAGGGAGAGCATTGCATGCTAAGAAGTTTCTCCTTGTTTCTGTGTGTGTGTGTGTGTGTCTTGGCCTTGTGCAGCACTGATCCCAGTAAGAGCAGCATCTCCCCGCTGCGTGAGCTGAAGAGACCACTGCAGTTCCTGGGCCTCTATGACACCACGCTCTGCAACCTGACGCACATCCCCGCCTATAAGGTGAGCTGTGGAGGTGGTTGTCTCACTCTCCTTCCCCACAACCCCCCCCCCTCCAGCCTGTCAGGAACGGGATGGATCTGTCTTATCATTCACTTTACCTGTAGAAAAATTTCTTTAGATATTGCACAATTTTAAGGAAATGCAAGCCTGTTGGACGCAAGTATAATTACAAGTGAATCTTCAGAATAATTTATTCATTTAATAGTGTGTGCATAAAAGTATAATCTCTGGTTTAATTTTTTTTTTTTATGTCTGCTTGTTGCCGCTAAGTCTCGTCTCAGGTTGTGTTGGGTGGGGAACTTTATAAGCACAAACTGAAGTGAATGAAGCAGCCATATTGGTGCTGCTTATCAGGGTGGCCTTGTACCAACACCATCATCTCTGTCCTGCTGCAGGTTACCGGTGGCAAAAATGAGGAGCAGATCCTGAACGCCATCGAGGCCTACACGGAGTTCCGCCCGGAGCTGGCGCACCGAGCCATCAACCAGCTGTTTGACATCGCCAGGATACAGCACTGCGGCCAGCTACTCCGGGCCCTGCAGGTATGCGCACTTCGCTTACCCACAATGCATTGCAGTTTCCGGGTGCCACGGTAGCCTTTATATACCTCCAAGTGTGGTGTTGGTTTTGCCTCAGAGTGTGAAGGCACCGCTTGCAATCATCTGCGTTCATTGCTTCTTATGCGCCCGTGACTCATATGGAGTCAAAATGATTACTTCTAGCATTTTCTGGTATCTGGACATTTTACTGAATGTTCAGTATGCATAAATTTGCACGTTTTATATTTGGTGCACATCCTTTATGTGACAAAGCCAAGATATACCCCTTACCAGACCTAGCAAATATCCAACAGATATAAATCCATCCACTGTCCGTAAGTGCTTATGCAGGGCAGGGCTGCAGTAAGTCAGGAACGCAGTGCACGAGGCAGGGGGCTTCAGGGATCGCAAGGCACATATACACTATAGGCCTCCTGGAGACAACATTATTGGAATGAAACTGGAGCACACCTGCTCAGACAGGGAGGTCATGCAAGCTCCTCACGCAAGGAGCTGGAGGCACAAAGGCTGTTAAGCAAGTCACTGTGCTGCTGTTAGCCCAACAATAAAACACTTCATTAAACTGAATGAACCACTCGGCAGTCCCTTGTGTTAGTGCTTCGCTAACATCAATAGCTCCATCTGGCCTCCAATGCGTGTCACTGCTCCCCCCAGCTGGTGATCGCAGCCCTGAAGTGCCACAAGTACGACAAGAGCATCCAGGTGACGGGCAGTGCCGCGCTCTTCTACCTGACCAACACCGAGTACCGCTGCGACCAGAGCATCCGGCTACGCAGGGAGGTCATCCAGGTGGTGCTGAACGGCATGGAGCAGTACCAGGAGGTCACGGTAGGCGGGGGAGGGGCTTGACCCACCGATCATATCGTCGAATGCATCACGTGACTCGGATGCACGAAAGGAAAGGGGCGGTATTGATTTGAGAGGACAGTGGGGAGGAATGAAAACGGACTTTAATACAAGGGAAAGACACCTTGGATTTTGGGTTCAGGGACAGACCGTAAGTGTGTAAAAATAAGCTCATAGCGCAGTGGTTGTTTTCAGATTTCATAGTCTTTATTATCATTGTCCAAGTACAATGAGATTGGATGCAGTACCTTTCAGTGTGAAAAGGTCAAAACCTTTTTGCACCACAACTCAACTTTTACCATGCCAGCTCAATCACAATCTAAGTATAGATTTAAAATAAGGCTATGATCAAGCATGCAGTGCACTCTGCAATTTATGCCAATCAATAGCTGTCGCACAGATCTGATTGCCAGTGAATTTTAAATTAAGCATCTGTGGTTTGGCTTCTTGGATTGGTTGAGTGTTCACTAGCTTTGCGCTATTCATTTGCAGACCCAAGACCTGTTTATATTCAAGGACTGGGGCTGGGAAACCTGATGGTGGATCAGCATAGGAGCCTGCTGGTTTTCAAATGCTTACATTGGTGGAGATTTCAGGTCTAGAGAGTACAAATCCAGACCAAGATTTGTGTTTCAACCAACCGCTTGAGTTCTCTGCGACTCTTTAAACTGGTTGGTTGAAACACAATCTTGGTCTGGATTTGTACTCTCTAGACCTGAAACTCTCCACCTCTGATCGTGAGCCATGGGTTGAGAATCACTGCCGTAGTGTCATCTGTTTAATAATATTAAATTGTATACCAGTGAATGAAGGGACTTATCCCGATGTGTGATCTTCTTTTGCCACCCCCGTGCTTCATACCTCCACCCCAGGTCCAGCGGAATTGCTGCCTGACGCTGTGTAACTTCAGCATCCCCGAGGAGCTGGAGTTCCAGTACCGGAGGGTCAACGAGCTCCTCCTGCGCATCCTGGAGCCCACTCGGCAGGACGAGTCCATCCAGCGCATCGCCGTGCACCTCTGCAACGCCCTGGTCTGCCAGGTGGACAATGACCACAAAGAGGCAGTGGGCAAGATGGGCTTCGTCAAGGCGAGTCGTACCGGCAGCCTGGGGGCCGCGGACACAGTGGCCGTCGTCATACCTGCTTTTAAACACGGTAGAAAAGTGTGAGGGAGGCTTGCAGTGGGTAGGTCTTGGGGTTGTAACTCAAAGGTTTTTGGTTGACATCTCTGGTGGGTTCCTGAAACTGTACCCATAGCCTCCGAATATCCAATAGCATATTGAGCCATATGGATAGTTAAATGATTTTGTTGTATAAAGAAAATGCTTTAAGTGAAGTGTAAATATTTTGGCCGGGCGTGAAATATTTAGTGCTGAAGATTTCAGATCCTGAATGTGTATTTATGTGTTGGGATTAACTCCGTCATCCTCCCTCTTCCCCTTGGCGTCCATCTAACTTTCTCCGTCGAACATTTTCATTTTCAGACTATGCTGAACTTGATACAGAAGAAGCTTCTGGATAAACTGGTGAGTCCGTGTTAAGAAAAATGAAAGCTTGTGCCATGAAGCATCGGTTGATATTCTCTTAGTCCCTAAGGGTAGAAGATGAAATGGCTGGTTAAGTCTCATATGCAGCCATGACCAGTGCTGACTTGAGGTGGCAAAATCAGCACTGAAACCTTGAGCGTTGTGGAAGGTTTAACAGTCTGCTGGTCTACCCGCCCTCCCTTCCAGACCCCAGACGGAGTTTTGCCTTCAAAGCTGCTTCACATTATTAATTAGTACTGAGAAACTAAGGTTCTAGTTAGTTTCAACCAAATAGGTGCAAATAACGGTATTTTCTTTCTCTAATGCAGTTTAGGTGTGTCATGCTTGCTTACAACCATGTTTTAAGTTTACCTGTTTGACGCCTTTGTAGCGCTATGCTAACCGCTACTCAGCATTATTTGCCTGTCTGTGTCATTAGCTATGTTCCGAACGTAAATTCACTAGCATAGAAACACAGCACTCATCAATGAGACGATAACACCTAAAATGAGTTATGGCTGCAGTGTGGAATAAAATTAAATTAAAGATGAAATGAAGAGCAGTCTCCCTCCTGCCCTCTCTCCCCTCCTTCCCTCGCTCGCTCTCTGGGCCCGCAGTGTGATCAGGTGATGGAGTTCTCCTGGAGCGCCCTGTGGAACATCACTGACGAGACGCCAGATAACTGTCGGATGTTCCTGGAACGTAGCGGCATGGCTCTCTTCCTGGAGTGCTTAAAGGTGAGGTCAGAGTGCACCCCCCTTAACCATCCCACCAGCGGGGGCTCGGGAAGGCAGCTTCACCAGCGGCCCAGTGGATAGCGCTTTAGCCAACACAATGGGATTCTCAGGTTTGAATCCCATGTCTGAATTGACTTCATAAGTTAATTGGGGTCTCTCAGTTCCCCATAGTGTATGCCTGGTGTTGCACTGCCTGCCCATATGGGGTGTTTGCTGTCTAATGCTCTGTGCTTCATAGGATAAACTACTTGCTCTATATCAGACAAGCAGCAAAATTCAGTCTGTTTTGTTTGTTTGAAGTATTTCATACCTATATAGTGGTAATATTTATCTCAAGTTACTGGGAAATATCTCTGAGCCTCAGCCACCACACTCCACACTCCAGAGCCACTATCCTTTTTCTGGGGAGACGGTCTGTCGCCCGCTCACTGTTTGGTGCCTGTGATTTCCTGGGCTGCTGCAGACTGTAAAGTGGATTGGGCTGTTTGGAGAGTGTATCTGCTCCTCACGTGACATTTGGGGCACCTCCTGTTCCTCTGGTTGAACTTGGTCTAAAGTGCTGATGTTCTCCTTGGGGTGCAGCCCTCAGAGTTGCATATCGTATAATAGATTTGACATTAATAAATGGGTGACTGGTGCCTCCTTGCTACTTTGTTCAGCCTCTCTGACGTGCGACATTTCTGTGACGCGACTATTTCTGCATCTATACCTGTGTGATCGGTGTCATGTTGCCATGGAAGCGTGTACTTTACCTCCCAACCTGATATAGTTACCTGAAGTGTACTTTCCTGCTTTCTGAATGACATGCTGTATATTTATCATTGTTCAGTGTCTTTTGTCAAATGTCTAATTCCATAATTGTCTTTTGGATGTGTTTTGTCTAATCTGCCTAATATGCTGCCTAATTTTGAGGCCTCTGCAGATGGACCAGATTCATTGATGCCAGTAGAAGTGCTGTTAGTACTTTATCTCTGCTCCATCCATCCATCCATCCATTCATCCACACACCCACAGACTTATTTTTCATTAACGGCAGTCAGGTCCCTGCAGGTCTGCCTCGGAAACCCCATGATGTAATGTGTCCCGCGCTTCCGGCCTGGCCCGGGCTGACCCCGAGTACTCGTACGCTTGGCTCACGGGCATCTCCCTCTCCTGCAGGAGTTCCCTGACAAGCAGGAGCTGCACCGCAATATGCTGGGCCTGCTGGGTAACGTGGCGGAGGTGAAGGCTCTCCGGCCACAGCTGATGACGCCGCAGTTCATCACAGTGTTCAGGTGGGAGCGAGTCGTCTCTCTGCTCCTCCTCCTCCCGACACCGCTCACTTTTACACTGTGATTCTTAGTTATAAGACGTGTTTATGTTTGAGAACCATTTAGATTCTGCACTCATTTAAATATGGTATCGGTTTCTGGTTGTGAGGGATTGTCTGACTTGATTCATCATACTATAACGGCCAGCGCCTTCTTGGGGGCTACCGTCAGTCTCCTCACTACTGTGGAGTACTGGAGTACATGAGCGGCCGGCAAGATCCTGTAGTAAGAATCTCTACTCCAAACGTATGACTTGGTTTTTGTCACGGTGGTCCTCTGTCTGTATGGCAATGCAGCAATCTGCTGGACAGCAAGGCAGACGGCATCGAGGTGTCGTACAATGCCTGCGGCGTGCTCTCCCACATCATGTTTGACGGGCCCGACGCCTGGACCATGGACGAGCCCCAGCGGGAGGAGGTCATGGAAAGGATGTGGGACGCCATCCGGAGCTGGGATGTCAGCTCCCGCAGGAACATCAACTACAGGTGCCTTGGGTCGCCATGGGGCCGGCGACATTGTGACTTCAGCTACTCGTGACTAGCATGGGGCTCGGGTCAATGGGAAATGTTGTCCGCTGTTGGTGAAGTCGCATTGACTGAGGGTCACCTCTAGCTTCTAGGGTACGGCTTGGGTACGTTTTCACCACCTAGCAGGTACTCAAGTCAATGTATACAACATTGCATTGGATGATGAACATGTGGTCTAGTCCGTCAGCATGAGAGAGAACTGAAGACTCGTAACTTTAATGAAGTTGTAGGAAGGACCGGTTCTGCCCTCAGACAGTAATATCCTCGCTGCACCTTTTACCCCATTATGAGAGAATGCCAGACTGTAGGCCCCTCAAACTCCAACAATGATCTTTCCTGCCCAGGTCCTTCGAGCCAATCCTTCGTTTGCTGCCTCAGAGCATCGCTCCTGTCAGCCAGCACTGGGCCACCTGGGCCTTGTACAACCTGGTGTCTGTTTACCGTGAGTAGAAAACCATTTCTCCCCGGTAATATTGTTAGCATCATCAACAAGCAGGTGACAACATTGGGATGCTGGTCGTCAACAAATTCAAGTGTCAACTGAGAACATCAAACAGAACCTCTTCTCCTCCTACTGTTCTCCCCCCCCCCTCCTCTTTCCACAGCGAGTAAGTACTGCCCCCTCTTGATTAAAGAGGGTGGGATGAATCTCTTGCTGAGTGTACTGGAACTGCCTAGTTCTCATGAGGAGACAAAGGACATGGCAAGGTATGGCACAGCTCCCCGACACCAAGTATCTGGAGAGTTAAGACTGCGGAAAGATGCATAATGTTCATTACGTTCATGCTGCTGGTGAATTTTTGATGGTGTATTTGGTTCCCACTAATTCTTTTTTTTTTTTTTTTTTTTTGTTGGTCATAATCAATTTTTTCAGGTTATTTGTTTGAGAATGCAGTAGTTCAGTGGGTAGCGCTGGTATCTCACAATATCCGGGCTGGGGATTCAAACATCTCGCTACTCTTTGTTGGAGTTTGCTTCTTCTTCTCATGCATGGGTTTCCCCCGGCTGTCCAAAGGCTTGCAATTAGGGCGGTGTTTCCCAGTCTGGTCCTTAGGGCCCCACAATCAGTCCATGACTTTGCTCCTTCTGAGTTCTCTTCCAGACAGTCCACAATTTCGGGAGTGGGGAGGGAGCTGAAAAGTGGTTTTAATGTAGGTCCCCGTGGAACGGAATGGGAAACACTGCGTTAGGGTGATCCCATCCAGGGTCCACCCCAGACTTTGGCCCTGTGCTCCCTAGGATAGGATTCAGCTCACTGTGACCCAGTATGGGGAAAAGCGCTTTTAGAAGTTGGATGGAAATACAATATCGCAGACTCTAATATAGCGCCATGCTAATTGGGTCCATGTTTTTGATTAATTATGAGCAGAGGTGGAAAATTCTAATCCAGAAAGTACAAATCCAAGTTTTGTTTCAACCAACCCAAAATCTTGGTCTGGATTTGTACTCGTTGGACCTGAACTTTCCACCTCTGATAATGAGGTTTGATTAATTGCTCGGTGTCTGACTGTGGCTTCCAGGAAGGTCATGGAGCACTGTGGGAACTTCAAAGAGGACCCCATGGAGACCGGGCGCTAAACAGCTCAGGAGGAGGACAACACTAGGAGATGTGGAAAAAATGGTTATAGAGATGGATGGTTTTTGTTTTCTTCACACCAGAGGTAACCGTGTGCATCCATTTAGCGTAATGGGTGGATGGGGGGAACTTAAGCTTCTCCACCAATCCTTTCAGGAGGAACATTTCAGTGTAATGGCTGAACAGAAATGTGGCACGTGGGAATTATTTTTTTTCGTTTGTGGTATTGCACATAATAAGCTTTACTTGTACAAGTTAAATGGTTTTGTTTAGTTCTTTTTTTATTATTTTGTTTGTTTTTGCGTGTCTTCAAAACACATGAGAAGTGTCTGATAATGGACAGCTAGAGAAGCTTTCAGAGTGATTCTCCTCACTGAGAGTCTTTAAGCTTGGCTTCCCACACGGCTATCTGCTGTCAAAGGACTCGGTCGTCCGTTTTGTCCTTTTCTGAATGTTGCGCCCCCCTGAAGTGGACTTCAATCCCGAAAAGTTCTGTTAAGATCCCGAGCTTCTGGAGCCGGCAGATACAGGGGGGCTTGGAATGTGCGGAGTCATGATGTCGCACCTCCTGTTGGGCTGTTTTTTTTTTTTTTTTTTTTTTTTGTGTGTGCGTGTGTGTGTCATCCCCTTGTGGGGGCACCAGGACACATCTTTGAGTGACAGGAAGTCTTCCCTGGTGCCATGGAGCTTATCAAGCAAGGAACATTGATGTTTGATATCTGTCTGCTTTGTTTGTAGTCAAAGTAAACATCTCCACATTGTCCTCTTTTTTTTCCACTTTTTGTTGTTCTAACATGATTCGAAATGGTGTGTGTGTGTGTGTGTGTGTGTGTACGTGTACGTGTACGTGTACACTTGTCGTCGCGCGTCCTGCCATGATGATGCATAAAAAAAACACACTCCTGAGAAAGTAGAAAACAATGGTGCCAGTTAAGTATTCAACATTACCCATTGATGTCATTTTTATATAATCTCCCCCCCCCCACACTTTCATAAGGGTTTTATTTTTGTTTATTTGATTTAAAGCTTATTTATATTTTAGAAATTGAAAGTGGAGAGTCAGACCTAATGATAATAGGAAAGCTGAGTGTAGTGCAATCCTAAGGGTTTTGGTTGCAATATATAACAATAATAATTATTAGCGTCAGACTTTTCTACGTAAATGAACTTAATTGTTTATGGCTAATAGTACACAATTAAAATATGGATTTCTGAAGATAATCTTTTTGCTCAAAAGGAAAAGCAGTTTATTATGGTGGATTCGTGTGTTTAGTAGAAACTTGAACTAAAATGTTTCAAAGTCATGCCAGCCATTATCAGTGAGTTCCAGGTGATTTAATTTTAACAAATGCATCACAAAATGTTCAAAATCATATGCGAAAGCTATCCTTTCTCTCAAAACGTGCGTGTCGGAGCCAGTTAACCAATTGCTGCAATAACGACTATGCTAAGCATTTAATGTATATTTTTGAAATCGTAATTCTCAAAGTTGGTTGTGTAGAGCACATACCAGGCATCGGAAGGGTTTGTGTCCCTCTAATGGGGGCACGTTAATTCCCGTTAGCCTCTGTATCTGTTTTTGTGAATAACTGCTAGGGATTTAGGGGTAAGAATTTTTACGTTTTGATGTGTAAGCAGGGTCTCCTGCGTCCTGCCATTCCCATTTGTCCTCCGACTGGTCTAATCTGAATTCAGAAATATAGTGTCTGTGGTGCCCTTATAAATTAGTTTGTCCAAGACAGACTTTTATGGACTTGCAGTCCATTTTGAATGTCTGTTTTAGCATGTATGTGTATGTACGACAGCTGAGGGATATTATAGCTCTGTTCATGTGAGTTATTATGGTGTTCTTGTGACACTCTGTCTCCCAGCCATACCAGGCTTTTACATTAACGTTTCTTAGTATGAATGTTGGCTTTAGCGTCAGGATTTCTGAGCTAAATATGAGGTGCCAGACAGAGTGGAGTGAGACACTAAGCAGTGGGTGAAAAATGTTTTTTTTTTTTATTTTAAATTCTAATGGATTATCCATGTTAGCCGACGAAGCAAGCAAGATCTAATGTTCTCATCTTATTTTCACACCATTTCTCGTTGTCAAGTTGAAACACTCAGGTTGTGTGTGTGTGTGTGTGTGTGTGTGTGTGTGTGTGTGTGTGAGAACGATTGTAGGGGAATATGGAAAAAAGTAATAGTTATTAGAATCAATAGTTTCTCTGAATGTTGGCTTACCATGACAAAAAACTTTAGTTCTGTTTAAATGGGGGGGGGGGATGATTAGTGTACTGGTTTCATTCTCTCACTTATTTACCACTTTGATTGGTTAAAATAAATAAAAGTTGCAGTGACTGTGTTTTACTGCTGTTGGTTTTTTTTTGGGGGGGGGGGGGGAGTTAATATGCAAAAAAGGGACTCCCACATCCAAGGGCAGCACTGCTTACATTGTATGTGTCTCGAGATTAAAGGAGCTGTTGCACCAGAATTTCTTTGTTGGGCCAACTATCAAAATTCGGCCAGGAGTCCCGGTACTGAGCCTTGGTGTGTAGTGTCCTGTCGGGTTTCCTTCAGAGGATGTCCAGCCTAGCGGTTCAGCAGTATGGTACGAGCTTTTATCCATGGCGGTGACAGTCATCAGATGTGCTGCCCTGACAGTCTGAACTGGGCCTGTACCAGAAATTAAAATGTCCATTTGAGTCATTTAAGTAAGTGGCAGCCCCTGCAGGTGATAGCAGTCACTGATGTGGAATTTGGTTATCTTACATTAGTTATGTTCTTGAGGTGTGAGCTGAATGTAGTTTCACTGACATCTGCTGGTCCCCTATTAGATGACATTCCTGTCGTGACAACAACTTCCTGGGGAATTCCAGTACCAAACGACCCCCATGCCTCCATATGACCTCCCTGTTTTTTTCTGCGAGATCCTTTTTCTGTGAGGCAAGTCAATCCTATCATGTCAAGAGATCCAGCTGGTTAGTCACTAGAAATATACAGAAGTGAAGATTTACAAATCCAGATCAAGATTTTGTTTCCAATTGAGTAATCTGTGACTTTATACTTATTTGGTTGGTTGAAACAAAATTTTGGTCTGCATTTGTACACTCTGGATTTGAAGTCTCTCTCTCTGGTAATATATTTGAGAATCAACAAGGCAGAGCAGGCAGCTGATAGCTACCTCAGCCAATTTTCAACCTTTACTCTCCCTAAATCCCATGCAACAAACCAGGTGGAGATTGGAGGATGGCTGCTGTGACATCATTCCTTAATGAAACTTATGCCAAGGTTTAAATTATCTACAGTTTAATAAGTATAATTTATAAATACGCAATACTGTACTTCACCCTTTTTCCTGTAAGTGATTTTTCGGTGTATGATAGTCTGGAGACTATCCCGGTGAACACAGGGAACACTGTAGAACCCTATCATTCAAATCACGGTCCTCGAGGTACGAGCACTGCTGGTTTTCCAGCCTTCCTTTACCTGTGAGCCAGGTGCAAAACCTCTGACCAATTAGAATCAGTAATTATTAAACTAACTACCTGGGAGAACAGAAAACAAGGCCTGGATTTGGAATCGAGGGCCAAATTTGAAGAACCCTTCTGTAGAGGACACCAGTTCACTGCACATTTGTGGACTGCAGTGATATAATTAAACAAACATATGCCATGCACTTGGGGGTGACACAGGGACTTTTAAATGTTATTGTCTTAGTTTCACACTTGATCATAGCCTGGGCTAGTCTCCACATGTAAACACCCAGCTGTTGGTTCAATTCCACATTTCAGGCTTTTTTTTTTTGCTTTATCAAGTTTGATCAATAAATGTTTGAGAAATTCTCCTGAAGTACTTTGCTCTATGCTTCAAAAGACTACATGCTGATACAGAGCACTGCAGCGCCCAGCACAGGACAAACCACCTCAGGGATGAGAACCCAAGAGGAGCTGTGCAGGTGATGACGCCTTAGCGCCACACTAGTGTGAATTGAATGTTATTTTCTGGTGGCCGGAGTGCCGGTCTTGACACCATCCGCTGCACGTCAGAAGACCTGCTTAAACTGGTGACCTTTCGATTGCTGGCACAGATCCCTAGCCTTGGAGCCACCACTCCACCCCACAGTGACTAAGTATGCATATTCAGGTATGACTGGAGGAAAATACCTTATAAAAATGTTATTTTTTCCCTCCCCTTCACTTGCTACATTGCCCCGATTGGCCACTGCCCCTCCCCTGGGAGATGTACTGGGTAAGGGCTGAAACATCTGCAAACGGGGGCTTTCACCTGAATGTGCACTGGTGGGGGTGTGACAATTCCAAACAGGGATAACATCGCTGTACAAGATACTGACCCAATGAAGCTTGCTGTCCTTTTTTTTTGTCCTGCATATGGTGAAAATATCAATAAAAACCATTATATACACTTAGTGGTCTCTTTGTTAGTTATACCAGGAAGTATGATGGGCTCCTCTTTGCTACTTGGTTGTCTCTAATGTGACATCCCATATCCCATATTTCTTGTAATAATCCTACTAGAGCTGAGTTCCTCCCCCTAAGGTTCTAGTCCAATGGTGCCTCATTCTGTATACCCGTTATTTTATACACTTGTGGCCTTTCTATTAGCCTTAACAAATCTGACCATTCTTCTCTGACCTCTCACATTAACAAGGTGTATTCAGTTCTATAAATGGCATTAACTGGATGGCATTCTTTGGAAACTCTAAACTATATGTAGTGCTTTAATATATGTAAACTACATATAGTTTAGAGTTTCCAAAGAATGCCATCCAGTTAATGTCGTATATATATATATATATAGAGAGTGAGTTTTTAAAATTCTGGAACCACAAATCCATAACATACAATATCAATAATTGCATCATGTTTTCTATTAAAGTGATCTAGTACTATATGTTTCCAAGGAGAATGGCAGATATATCAATGTGTTTATACAAGTTATGTGGTTTATATACATTGTTAAAAATGGATGAGTGGCTATATACTAAGTTAATAATAAGTAAATGAAAGATAATTAATTTTATAGTTATATAATTTTTACAGTTATCATGGTGGCATGATATTTACAACAGTTTCCAATACAAATCGCGTAGTTCAGCTCATAGTGCTTTCATATAGTGGTTTTGTAATTATTGAAGCACAAGATTAAGGGTAAATTCCACAGCTTCTAACATTAATTGGTTTTAATTTATCGACCCAAATGTAGTTTTAAAGCTGGGTAATGTGCATCACGCCACAATAATGTTTACATTGGTTTCTATGGTAATATGGCTTGCACCGTTACTCCGGCAACATACTTATAATTATATCCTGGGTCAAATATTCGCCAATCACAGACTTTTAAAGTAATCACATCGTTTAAATTAGCCAATCATAAACGACGGGGCGTGTACGTGCCGGAAGAACGGCTTCGTGGAGACAGACTCCATAGGGAGAATGTGAAAATAAGCCCGTTGTTCGATAAAATATTTGGCTATTTGACTTGTCGCTTTCTCATGGTAAGACCAATTGAGTGTTTTTTTCTACTCAGTACAGTTAACATCTCGCGATCTTTAAACAAGGGAAGACTGTGCCTCAAACTTGTCTGCTTTGCTTCGCCGTTAGCTTATTTATCTACATCAAATGTCTGTGATAGAGCACGTCTATTTAGAAAATGTCCTATCGCAAGTTTGACACATTCAGTTAAAATGTCATAGCTCGCCAGTGATATATTTATTTATAATTTGTGGTTTTGCTTAAGTACTATGGAATGTGCTAAAAATTCCACTTGTATTGGTTTTGAAGTAAATCATTTAAACATCAAGACACATTGAAATGTATTCTCTAAACCCTCCATAGGACAAATGGGTATAGAAAATGGATGGACTTAAGAGACTGTGCTTCTTGAATAATGCCCCTGCCACCCCGCTGTCATAAGTGTCGGTTAAATGCATGAGCTACCCAAACTCCTCCTTTGGAAAAGGTCGACCTGAGATGTACTTAGCTTTGTGTGAGCGACACGATGGCTGGAATGACTGCAGCCCAGAAGCTGGTGCTTTGTGTGGATGGTTTTTTCCAGGAACACCATCTTGCCGCTTGCTTCAAAGTGCTCAGGGAATCATTTTCCCATTGGCATGTTGGCTCAGTGGGTAACACTGGTGCCTCACACCTCCAGGGTTGGGGGTTTGAAGTGCACTTTCTTGTGAGGATTCTTCCACTTACTTAGGATCCCTCCTGCAGTCCAAAGACTTACAGTCATCTCTGAATTCTTTACAGTACATGTTTTGCCGTGGAATGGACCGACATCCTATCCATGAAGTATCCCGGCCTTGCATTGAAGGAGGGGGTCCATTTAACGGTCTTGATAAAATAAATGCTGTACCCTGAGAAACGTCTGCTTGAGAATGTTCCTGAGATTTCTTAATCTCACACGACAACGATGTCCAAAGACCCCTGACTTGGTCATCTTCCCCTCTCCCCAAAGAGAAAAGCAATGAAGAGCCCCAACGCCTCCCCCCCCCTGCATGTGCACGTGACGGAGAGCACCCCCGTGCACGTCCACGTGAAGAAGAGCCAGAAGAGCAGGCCTAAGAAGACAGGCCAGGTTAGATGTTAAGGCCAGGTCTGAAAATGACCGGCAGCAGTTAAATTACGAGGCTGACGCTGCTTCTCTCCTCTGTAGCTGAAACCGAAGGCGGAGACGTTAAGCTTGCGACCGACAGCCCGGGTGAAGGCACGGGCCCCATGGATTCCCCCTGGAAAGGCCTCTGTCCGGGGCATCTCGTACAAATGGGAGGTCAGTGACAAGCTCTCCACAAAAAGCTTTAACTCTGACCACTTTCCTTTATGCTTTTTTTTTTAGTCATTCGCTTTTTTTTTGAGTGTAGTTCAGCGGGTCGCGTCAGAATACGTCATCCTGCTTGAATTTCATTGGACTATTCAGTTATTAAATTAGTACTGTTGAGTTTTTAGTTAATGTTATTATTTGCAGAAAGGAAGATACTGTCCAGACTTTGGTGGGACAATTCCGTTCACCCTCTTTAGTGTCTTGGTTGGATGTCAGAGCACTGATCAACATAAAATGCATCACAGAATGCATAAAGAAATCATTCCTCCTGATAGCCATAAGATTTTACAATTGATCAATCAATCAGTCAATTAATCAGTCAACCAATCAGGACATGTTCCATAATATGTACAATGACTGTTAATTATCTTGGTACAGTGTGCCAAGTGTGACTGTCGTGTCTTTTTGTCTTGTTGTCTGGTTGGGAAATGTGCAGTTTTACAACAATTTCCTTTGAGAGGGTCAGTTTTCAGTATTCTGATCCTGTACAGATTTTCATTTCTTGGGAGCTGAGTACAGCCTCTTTCTGACAGCCAATCAGAATCACCCCTGAGCTCACCTGTGGCCACCCACGCCCGATATCTGTGTTTAAGGGGCCCACTCACCGGCTGGAGATCGCACCCTTGCTGCAGCCAAACCCCTCACCTGGGCCACTGCAGCCAGAGGACTTGTCCACCGATGAAGAGGAGGTGCTGCACGGACGCATCGGCCAGTATGAGAGGAAGATTGACAGCCTGATGTCGGAGGTCAGCTCGCTGAAGAATGAGGTTGGCGCATGGACCCTGACCACCAAATCGGTGTACGCTCTGTCTGTAGTGTATGTGGTGTGGTAACTGTCTGGTGGGATTCCATGGGTCCCAGCTAGAGCTGCGGAAGAAGGAGCAGCTCCTAGAGCGCCAGTCGGAACATCTGTGCGCCTCACAGCGAGTCATCGAGGAGCAGGAAGAGGTGCTGGCCGAGGCGGCCAAGGAACTGGAGGTCACAGAGCTGGAGAACTCCCGCCTCCGGCAGTCCATGGAGAAGATGCAAGAGGAGAGCGACTGCACTAGGTGATACAGGATGCCCGGGTGGGCAGTAGGCGATGAGGGATGCCCGGGTGGGCAGTAGGCGATGAGGGATGTCCGGGTGGGCCTTCTACAGACTGCAATTATTTACACAGTAAGGTACCAAACGGTTATATTTTTAGAGAGAGAAGTCTATACTTCCATCACATCTTGATTAGTTTATTTAAAATCTATTGTGACGGTATACAGAGAGAAGAAATAAAAATAGCAAAAAAGTCTATATACTTGATGATGACGATGATAACCTTTTATTTAAAACATATACAACAACCAATATATACACATACGTATTTACATGTGTGTGCCGCAGACAAAATAAACAAAATCTAACTGTATCTTTTTACAAACTGCTAAAAATTAAATATATATCGGTTGGATAGGTCACACATGGCTAATACCTGATCCGTGCAATTAGGGTTGGATCGGTGCCGAAACCAATCTGAATATCGGATCGTGCACCTCTAGCTGCGTGTCACTACAATGGCTGAAGATGCCAAAGTGGGATAGAAATATAAAAGACAGGAAACATTAAGCGCACACATTACTGACTCCTGGGTGGAAATAGCATCTACCTAAATTTCATTAATCTCCGAGTTCTGTACTGTTTGAATTGTGCAAGATTTTGCCGCACGGTTAAGGTGTTGATTAGATATTTTAGAAAGAAAATTATTAATAGATGGTTTTAATGTATTAACAGAAATTTCTCCATCGTGCCCCATGACATCTAACCCCTTGGCTGCTGAATGTGACCCCTCCCTTTGTCCTGCTCCGCCCTCACCCCTATGTACAGGCTGGAGAAGGAGGCTCTTAGGCAGGAGAAGGAGGCTCTGCTGAGGAAACTGGTGGAGGCCGAGATGGAGGGGGCTGCCGCCTCCCGCCAGGTGGCAGCCATGAGGGAGACAGTGGGCCACATGCGCAGCGTAAGTGGCTTGGGCTGAGCCGTCGCTGGCCGTGCTGGTATGTGTCAGGCCAGAGGAAATGGGGACATGTCACACGGCGCTCAGCCGTCTTAGGGGGCGTGTGGCGCTTGAGGGGTGACGACGGCAGAAGTGATGATCGGGAAGGAGAATCTAGGGAGGCCTGTCTTAATAAACCTAGGAATAATGTTATTTAAGCGATATTCTATCAAGCAAATAGATGGTTTCAAAATAAAACTGAATACCTCAAACAAAAACCTACACCCATCGGATGCTTGCTCCATCCTTTACTTTTCGCAGTTTAGAGAACCTCTACTTCGCAGAGACTCTAAGCAAATGAACTTCCATGCCTTTGTTCTCAGGGTAATTAATCTCTAAATAAATCTATGTCCAGATGTAGCCCAAACCAAAGCCTTAAGCATAGCAGGACATTTCTTGAATATTCTCTGTGTAGTATTCCCTCACACTACAGACACCCCCCACCCCACCCCCGGCTTCCATAACAGGTTCATGCAATTGACTTGGTTTAAAACCACAATTGACTATTAATCTTTAATTAATAATTGTTATTTAGCATGTATACGTCACCATTTATTCTTTGCTATGGATAATTTAGATGGCATCACAGGACAAATACATGTCTGTCTCTCCTCCTCCTCCAGGAGAAGAGGATGTCTAGTTCAGAGGCTTCCTTGTTGACAAGGCAGAAGGAGCTTCTCCTGCAGAAGCTGGAGACCTTCGAAAGCACCAACCGCACCCTACGCAATTTGCTGAGGGAGCAGCGTGGCCGTGAGGTACACTCTCCTGCCAGCAGGGGGCGAATGTCACAAACTACACAGATCAAAGACAGGCTTACATGACCTCTCTGTCCGGGTGTGGTTTTTTTTTTTGAATGGGTAGATGGATGTGATGAGGCTGGCAGACCAGAAGGATGCACTGCTGGAGAGACTGACGGACGTGGAGGCACAGAATGCGGTGCGTCTGACCAGTCCCGGGCCAGGTTCTACTTTCTTTGATCAGCCAACGAGAGCAGAGTTTGGTCCAGTGTTCACTAATTGGCCTTGGGTCAACTTTATGTTCTTATTTATTTATTTATTTAGCGTCTTCTGGTGAGACTGCAGGAGAAGGAGAGCAAGGCTGATCAGCTCACCGTCCTATTGGAGTCGGAGAAGGTATGTGCCGCTCGCCTGGTTATCCGGTCTGCCTTGGGTCGTCGGTTGTGCTCCTGCAGCCAACCACGTGATTGTTCCCCGGCCAGGACAACGCGAAGACGACAGGCGAGCTCTCCAAAGTTCTGGAGTCCACGCGGGCTCACCTGCAGGGACAGCTGCGTAACAAGGAGGCTGAGAACAACCGGCTGGCCGTTCAGATCCGGGTACACAACCCTTTCTGCTTTTCTCTCTCTCCCTCTCTCGCTCACCCTCCCTCTCTCATTTCCCTTCTTTGGCTACTTTGCATTGTGGGAATTACGGTGCATGCGGCAGGGAAACCCAGGCAAGTACTGGGACATTAAGGAACACATAATTTGGAGACACATTAATGCCTTTACTTTTGGACCATGGAAGGAACCCCATGCGAAGTTTGCGAAGTTTGTTTACCATGACCCTCGGGTTCGGGGCCCTTGGAACGCGAGGCCCGGCACTGTCGTGTCATGTCGTGCTGTGCTGTGGATTGGGCTAGAATCTGGAGAGGGCGGCGGAACAGCAGCGGGTGGAGGCGGAAACCGTGGAGGGGCAGCTCGCGGAGCTGAAACAGAAGGCCGAGGCTGAGAAGGAGGCCCTGAAGAGGGCGACACGGGTGCAGAGGCAGCGGGCGGAGCGCAGTGAGGACGCAGCAGGCCAGCTGAGCGCCCAGCTGCTGCAGAAGGTGTGTACATGTGTTACGGGCTCCACCCTGCCTCACTGCTTACACTGTCCCTGGTCATTCACTGGCCATTCACTGGTCATTCACTGGCAGCTCAGCCTTGCTGCACTTAATAGACTCTTTGACAGCATGTATGTTTCTAATGTTCTATTTTCCTCACTTGTATTTCTCTTTGGACAAAAGTGCCTGCTAAACAAATGCAAATGTAAATGTTCTGTACAGATGTTACTAAAGCTGGTATTTATTCTTAATTTTATAGCATCAGCAGGGAAACACTCTGTTATTTGCATTCTGCAAAGATGACAGGGTAACATCCAGCTTTAGTGGCACGGAGAAACTGTTCTAAGATCAGTGCAAACCACAAGCCCAGGTATAAGTGAACATATGCAGGGAGGGATGAACAGTAAGATTGGTGTGCATGTTTACATCTTTTGAGATCACAGACTTCAATCCCACAGCGGTGGTGAACAGGTTACAGATATGGTGTTTGCTGACAGAGTCACTTAGGCGGGGGGGGCCTGTGTGAGGAATGTGTGTGGATAACGACCCCTCGTGCCCCCCCCTCGCAGGAGGCCCAGCTGGCCGAGAGCATTTCGGCGGCGGAGGACTGGAGCAGCCGCCATGCTCAGTCGGTGAAGGAGAAGAGTCGCCTGGAGTCGGAGATCGTCGTCCTCAACAGGTGAGCGAGACCCCAGGCCCTGGGGGGGGGGGGGGGGGGGGTGGCGGGCACCGCCCGCCAGTGGACGGGGGGGGGGAAATTTATGAAAAGGAGGCTG
>JAODKE010000125.1:25192626-25207385 GCA_026779605.1 Mormyrus hasselquistii
TAATTTTTTCAATCTAAATTTTCCCCCCCCCCTTTCCCCCCCCTCCCCCTTTTTCTCCCTGTCCCCCAACTCTATAACCCCCCCCCCCCCCCCCCCCCCGCGTCTAGGTCACTCTGTGGAGCCCACTAACCCTCCCCAGGCCACCTGTTTGGTGTCCCTCCATCTTCCCATGGCAGTTGTTTGTTGTTTGTTGTTGTTGTGCTCTTCCAGGAGTTTTGGTTCTCACACTCTGTTTTGTGAGTTGGGTCCTTTTGTTACAGTTTCCTTCTGTAGGACTTTGGATTTAAGCCTCATAACCCTGCTGTTGTTGGTCAGTCAGATGCCTTATCATGCCTGCATGATTCACCTTCATCCCAAAAACCTGCATCTCCATCTCTGTTTTGACCCTCATCCTTCTCATTGGACCATGTCCTCACAAACCCTTTGTGTCAAAATGAAAAATACTCCTTCCTTCATAAGTATTCTCTATTTTTTAAGGTCATGAGCATTAAATTAAATCGCTAACTAAATGATTATGCATATTAAACTGTTTAGTTAAAAAAAAAGTGTCCAGTTGTATTTTGTCAAATTATTGTTTTATGACCGCTGACTGTGCCAGTGCTGTCTGATTGCCAGTGTCTCAAGTTTTGTGTGATTGGCTGCCGGCACAGCGACATGGGTCTCCAATTGGTGACTGATATGTGGTGCTTGCCAGGAGATGAATGACCGCTGGAGATCCCTTCAGCAGCTGGCGGAGGACAGGGCCAACCTGCTGGGCAGTGCCCATGAGGTTCAGAGGTTCCACAGGTGCGCTCGCTGGTCCTCACGCATCCAGAAGCTTGGGTCTCGAACTTCGTAACCATGGTGACGGGGTTGGGGGGTTTCTGCTTCACTACAGGGATGCTGATGAGACCAAGGAGTGGATCGAGGAGAAGGACCAGGCTCTGAACACGGACAATTATGGGCACGACCTGGCCAGCGTGCAAGCACTGCAGCGAAAACATGAGGGCTTTGAGAGGGACTTGGCGGCCCTGGGAGACAAGGTGGCTGCCGTGAACCCTGACCTGTGAAAGCACTGACCCCTCATCTTTTGAAACATGATGTACAATGACCCTTTTGTCCCCAAAAAAAAGTCCTTAGTAGCTACCTAATCCCGCAAGAGAAAGCATGATATCGCAAAGTATCTGAAGATAGACTTCCTATAAATGTAAGAGCCATTACATTTCCAGGCATTATCTGTATGGCTGTAGTTCTTGTTTCAGGATAGAGAAACTATTATCTGCTTTAAAGTACGATTTGATTTCTTGACAAAACTTCTTCATCCTGCATACTCTGGCCCAGATGAATGTCTTTCACTTAATTGCTATTAATTGTTAATCAAAAATCAGAATCTACTGGTATTAATGTACACCAAAGTGACAGGACAGCAGTCCCTATAAATACCCTTTGTGCTTGTGTATGGGTGCGTGTGGCCTGGTTGTCATGCCGACCTACTCTTTCTGCTCTTGCCAGGTGAAGTCCCTGGAGGAAACAGCGGAGCGACTCATCCAGGTGCACCCGGAGTCTGTAGACGACATCCGTGAGAAGTGCGCTGAACTGAACACGGCCTGGGGCAGCCTGGTGGACCGGGCCGACCGGCGCAAGGAGAAGCTGGGCAGCTCCCACGACCTGCAGCGCTTCCTGAGCGACTTCAGGTGTGGAGGGATTATTTGTCTTCTGGTAGAAATGCATATGTGGATGGCTGGTGGGTCGTGGGAGTCAAGCAGCTAGAGCAGGTGGGACCAACTAATCAGATGTCTTTATCCTGCCTGCCCCAGTTGCTTAAGCCCGCCTCCTCTACAATCTGTTTTCTCTCTGAACCAATCGTTTTTTCTTCTGCCCTCAGAACATTTTTACATAAGTGAAACTCCTACGAATGTATGGATGTACCTGATTGGTTGTAGGAAGGCCAGACAATTATGTGAGAGTAAACTTCCTCCTAAGAAGAACTAATATTTAAATGGGAGGAAGTACATTTTGCTGTGTTTTTTTTTCCCACATCTTTAGAATTCCCCATGGGTGAGTTGCCATGTTAAAATGGCCAGTGCAGGTAGGTATGAAAAGGCCAGCTTAGTATAGGGAGGAAAGGGCAAACACTGGGAGTGTGAAATTTGAATAGGACAGGTGAGGTGATGGGGAAGTGGGATCATGTGTCTGTCACCTTGTATGAAATCTGTTCTTCATTGACCAACACAGAGATCTCCAGTCCTGGATCAACGGCATCCGTGGGCTGGTGTCCTCGGAGGAGCTGGCCAAGGATGTAACTGGAGCTGAGGCCCTGCTGGAGAGGCATCAGGTACTATTCAGGACTCACCTGAGGCTTGCCTGCACCCAATAGCAGTGTTTCCCAATCTGGTGCTCAGGAATCCAGACGGTCCACATTTTTGCTCCTTCCCGGCCCCTGGAGTTTTGACTGTCTGATGGGGAGCTTGGAGGGAGCAAAAGCAGACCAGCCACGGGTCCCTGACGACCGGACTGAGAAACACCGTCCAATAGGTACCATCCTCTTGGTATACACCTAAAACTTATCCCGGCTCCCCAGGAGCTACAGGTGAGCCTGGTAATGTTTTGCTAATACACAATGTAAAGCCACCATGTGCAGCACACATACTGTTTGAGCTTATTGTGTGGTGAATTATTCGGGCCGTCGGCTCTTGTTTCATTTGTAGATGCTTCGTCATTGTTGTACTATTTCGAGTTACACATGCCTGCCTGCTTTGGTTCATCTAGTTCAGTATTATTTGGGATGTACTCATTCTTGGGCAGTCTGGACAGTGGCGTCTGCTCGAGTTCGTTGCCCATTTGTTTCAGAAGCTCTTCTCTTCGGGCCTGTGATGTCATACATCCTCTGCCTCCCGCAGGAGCACCGCACGGAAATCGACGCCCGTGCCGGGACTTTCCAGGCCTTCGAGCAGTTCGGGAAGCAGCTGCTGGAACGGGGCCACTACGCCAGCCCCGAGATTCAAGAGAAGATGGCGACGCTGGAGCGCGAGCGGGCCGACCTGGAGAAGGCTTGGGTGCAGAGGCGTATGATGCTCGACCAGTGCCTGGAGCTGCAGGTGGGCCCTGTCGCCGTGGTGACGTATCTGCGTAGCATTAGCCCTGTCGCTACACACACGCGTCTACTGTAACCTAATTTCATTAAGAAAAACGGATGACACTGATGAAACGGGAGCAGATTGTTGTGCTATAAACCTGTGCACTCACCCCCTCTTCGCCTCCCACAGCTCTTCAACCGTGACTGCGAGCAGGCAGAGACGTGGATGGCTGCACGGGAGGCCTTCCTGGCCGGAGACGACAAAGGCGACTCCCTGGACAGCGTGGAGGCGCTCATCAAGAAGCATGAGGACTTCGACAAGGCCATCAACGTGCAGGTCTGTCCTTTGCTCAGTCCCCCTCCCTGTCCCCAACACTTCTCCTTACCTGCGATATAAAGCTTAACCATGAATTAAACATGTAAGGTAGTGTGTAGCTCAGCAGGTTAAGGGATCTGTGCCCATGTCTAGAAGGTCACGGGTTCGAATCCCATGGCTGGCGGAGTAGTTGTATCACTGCTGGGCCCTTGAGCAAAACCTTTATCCCCATTTATCCCAGGGTCTGGTAAGCCCTGTTCTAATGTTCTCACTGCATGATACTTTGAACACAAGTGTCAAATAAAAAAGTACATGTAATTATCTTGTGCTCTTTTGTTCAGAGTAGATGCATGTAGGCCTCTTCACCTGTTGCCCTTTTGACTGATGCTTGCTTGTTTTGAGCTCACCTCTGCTTTTTCGCCATCCCGCAGGAGGAAAAGATCGCGGCCCTGCAGTCTTTTGCGGAGCAGCTCATCGTGGCTGACCACTACGCCAAGCCAGAGATCTCCAAGCGTCGTGACAGTGTCCTGGACCGGTGAGCACACCCCCCTCCCTTTTGTGGGGCTGTGGTTTCCCTGCTGGTGTCCCGGCTTGGCTTACCAGTCCGTTGTCGCCCGTGGCGGCAGGTGGCTCCGTCTGAAGGCCCAGATGATCGAGAAGCGCTCCAAGCTGGGCGAGTCGCAGACCCTGCAGCAGTTCAGCCGCGATGTGGACGAGATCGAGGCCTGGATCAGCGAGAAGCTGCAGACCGCCATGGATGAGTCCTACAAGGACCCCACCAACATCCAGGTACGGCAGCCTGAATACCCGGCAGAGCTGTTCCCATTCTTTTTTAAAATATTTGCATCTATTGTATCCCCTTTCAGGTTTTTTTTATTATTCATTTACTAATTTCCTATGTGGCTTTCTGGTGTTTTTTTTTATAAAAGTAATTTTAATAAAAACTAAAATTTTCCCCTATTTTTATATTAATATACTCCAGTTTCCATCTTGTGCTGCCCCTCCAAATTAAAAAAATTAATTTCTTCTCTTTCTGTTGGTTTTAGCTGTCGAAACTGCTGGTAAGTCAAGTAGAGTGACAGTGCTGACTAACCTGCGTAGGATTCCTGTTGCGTCTCCATGTCCTTGGAGCCAATGGACAGTGTGTAGTGGTGCTGCTCCGCCGGGGTCCCACCCGGGGGGCCCAAAACGCACCTACAATCCGACGCTTGCTTGCTTTTTTGCCTGTTTGATTCCTTAGTAGAAATTAAGGGCACCTTTTATGTTTAGAGATTGTGTCTCCATACCATGTATAATATGCTCTCATGTGTGACCATTGCAGCTCTTCTCTGGGTGGTTTTTATCTGCAGCTTTTAAATCATTCCACACATTGGCTTGATTTCTTTTAAATAACCATGACTTAAAACTTTTAGTTTGTTGGAAATTTAAGCAAGATGAGAGGAAATTGCAGCATTTCACTTTGCATTTTTTTGCTCTGCTAGTAATGTCTGCTAAATCCAGTTACTCTACAGTACATCTCTGAAGATCTCCCTCCTAGCAGGCCATACCAGTTGATAGCCAAGCAGAGTCTTCATTTATGCCTTTTTTCCTCTCGTGCTCAGTCATAATGTGTGGAATGATGTTATCAGAAAACCTAGGTGTTTGCTCTCCAAAAGCACCCCCCCCCCCCAAAAAAAATTGCCTTGCTGGTTTATCATCTGTGGTCCATCTTTGTCTGCAGAGACTGCCTTGCTGCCTGTGTCACTGGGTCTGTCTTCACTTTATTCGCATTGTCAGTTTCCCCCTTCCCTTTCAGTTTATTGCTCCATGTTGGTTCTGCACCGAGAGCAGCAGCTTCTCAGTCTTGGAGTTACTGAGATGCAGGAAGTTTCACTTCTTTGGGGAGAAATATTCTGCCCCTGGCAAGTGACTTCGGTACAGAACCATAAATGCTGCCAGGCCTAGAATGCCAGTATGGAAGAATTCAGACTGCAAGGAGGCGCTGGAGGTTGGGTCAGCCAACGTAGTCTGAGGCTCTGACTCTGTCGCTGTCTTTCTGCCTCGTCTCGTCACGCCTCTCAGAGCAAACACCAAAAGCACCAGGCCTTCGAGGCAGAGCTGCACGCCAACGCCGACCGCATCCGCGGGGTGATTGACATGGGAAACTCTCTCATCAACCGGGGCGCCTGTGCCGGGAGCGAGGACGCCGTCAAGGTAGCGACCTCTGGCGCGCCAGCCTACACTGCCTTTAACATACAAAGTAAAGGGTTCCTGTTTGTATTTTATTGTCAAAGATTCTGTTCTTGTTCCTGTATTTGCCTAGTTTTCCAGTCATTTCCTCTCACAGTCTATAGATATAGCTGTGAGAAAATTTGCATGAATTGGGTTTAGTGAGTCCACAAGGGTCCAAATACACTGTGGAGAGAGACCCAGATTGCCAGTGTAAATAACAACTGGACCTTAACTTTCTGAATTTTAAAATCAAGGTAAAACATAAGCTGGCATGAAATCTTTCTGGAAGTCATTGAGTTCACATTGGGTGACTGCTGAGATCTCATCTCTGCTGTGGTATAACCTGCATGTGGCACCGCCAGGCCCGTCTCAACACCCTGGATGACCAGTGGAAGTTCCTGGTGAGCAAATCGTCAGAGAAGAGCCAGAAGCTGAAGGAGGCCAACAAGCAGCAGAACTTCAACACGGGCATCAAGGACTTTGACTTCTGGCTGTCTGAGGTGAAAGGCCAACAGCTCAATTACCTTCCATTGGAGCTCTCCGAAATCTCTCCTTTTTAACCGATGAAATGTTTCCGTTGTGGTGATGATGACCACGAGATCATCCATATGAAATAATCCTCTGTCTGCCTTCTCTTCCCGTTTTTTTTTTTTTTTTTGTTTCTCTGCTTTCAGGTCGAGGCTCTACTTGCCTCTGAGGATTATGGGAAAGACCTGGCCTCTGTGAACAACCTAATGAAGAAGCACCAGCTTCTGGAAGCTGACATCTCTGCCCATGAGGTGACAAGGAGACTTTGAATTCAGTCCAAACTAATTTTCAGTTTTTGGATGTAATCTAGAAATATGCAAAACTGGGGTCTATATTTGAATTTGGGTAGCAAACATGATTTTGTCAAGATTGACCTTAACCTGGGACCAACACTGTCACTTCTGTCTTCTCTGCAGGACCGTCTGAAGGACCTGAACAGCCAGGCTGACAGCCTGATGTCCAGCCAAGCCTTCGACACCTCGCAGGTCCGGGACAAGCGAGATGCTGTCAATGACCGCTTCGGCAAGATCAAGAGCATGGCAGCCGGACGCCGCGCCAAGCTCAACGAGTCACACCGCCTGCACCAGTTCTTCAGGGACCTGGATGATGAAGAGTCTTGGATTAAGTTAGTGTGAACAATTGGACTTTACAGCATTCTTAATTTTGACTTCAAAGCTCAGGGTGGCTAATCTTAACCAGAAGGGGCTGTTGGGTATGAGGGGCTGTTAGGGACTTTATTCAGAATTACCGCGCATATACATATGTGAAACCAAAATCCTTCACATAGTACACCGGAAATTGCGCACACTTACACGTGAAAGCATTATACTACTAAAAGACTCTCACATAGTCAACTGAAACACTCATACAGTATAAACAAAGGAAAGTGTATTCGTTCACATACAGTACGCAACAGAAAAGCTTTCACAAACACTAGTTAAACCTTCCACACATACTACTGAAACACTTTCACACACACTAGTAAAAGGTATATAAGCACACAACCGATCATCTTTGTGTGTGTGTGTGTGTGTGTGTGTGTGAGAAAGTTTTAACTAGTGTTTGTGAGAGATTTTCAGTTGTTTGTATGAGACAGATTCAGTAGTATGTGTGAATGCTTTTCACTTGTATAAGGCATTTCACCTAAACAGGAAGCTGTTTTTAAAAAGCGGGTGTTTATCACTATACCGATGTCAGTTCCACATTCCACGGGTAGCCTAACAGAAGCAGCAGCCTTATTCAGCAACATATTGGCCTCAGTAGAGACCATCAAATCTTTGTCAGAAGCGACAACAGTTTGGCAGCAACCGATTGTCGAAAATGCAAGCGTGGACACCATGGACAACCACCTTGCGTCGCCCTTTCCGTCGGGCCAGCTACACCTCCAGCTCCCAGAGGACGAGGACCATTGATTTAGCTCAAGAGTTCGCATACCTGGGTTTGGACAGCTGACGTATGTTATTCCAAAAACCTGCAAACACACTGGCCATTTGCGGATAAGATTGACCAACCTGGGTTTAGTTGATGCCTTCCATCTTGGGTTGGACTCAAACTGTTAGACACCCAGACAGCCCCCACTCCCTTTATATTTGATAAGGATCACTATTTTCCCCCCAGCATTATGTCGAAGTTTTATCTCTCAACCACAAATTCATGAAAACTTCGAAGCTGAGATTGGAGAGCAACCATACTGTGTTTCAGAACCCAGCTCTAGTCTGCACCGGCCCTACAAACCTCCATCCTTTCACACACAGAGAGAAGAAGCTACTAGTGAGTTCGGAGGGTTATGGACGTGACTTGACAGGAGTGCAGAATTTGAGAAAGAAGCACAAGAGGCTGGAGGCTGAGCTGGTAGCACATGACCCAGCAATACAGGTACGGGACTCCAAACTGGAGCACAGAGCATTAGCCTGACGTTAGCACTGGGTTAGCACCATGTTAGCACGACTAGCACCTCGTTCATTTTTCTCAATTACATGCAACCTAGATTGGCCCATAGCTTCCCACCCTCTTCTAGTACCTCCCAGTGATGTCTCCTTCTTCTCTTTTGCTTCTGTCTCCTTTATCCTACCTCCCTCCCCCCCTGAAAGTCTGTGCTGGAGACTGGGAAGAAGCTTTCTGAGGATGACACCATGGGGCTGGAGGAGATCCAGCAGAGGCTGGCCCAGTTTGTCGAGCACTGGATGGAACTGAAGGAGCTGACAGCGGCCCGGTACGGCCTACGACTCCCCTTTTGTTAGCTGCTGCTTTTCACAACATTTAAGCCTCCACCACATTCTGAACATTTGTGAAGGCGGGACTTTAGTTTGGTCGCTCCCTCACTGCCCCCCAGAAGCACTGAATCAGTGTATCTGTTAGAGTGGACAGGCATTCTGGGTCGTACCTTTCATTATTTACAACCATGTTGTTACGTGTTTACGTACGGCGACTTTTGGAACTTTAGCGAGAGCCAATGAGAGGCAATTTTAAAGAGCCAATGAAAAGTGCAGTGGGCCTGGAGCTGATGGACGGCCCTCCATAATCCCACGCAGTAGCGGTTGGTTCCCAGTAAGAGAGAGCGTTTCCAGGGATCGCTGTGATAAGCGTGTCTGTGTCCGCAGAGGGCAGAGGCTGGAGGAGTCGCTGGAATACCAGCAGTTTGTGGCGAACGTGGAGGAAGAAGAGGCCTGGATTAATGAGAAACTGAATTTAGTGGCGAGTGATGACTATGGAGACACACTGGCAGCAGTGCAGGTAAGTGGGGGGGCTTTCCTCAAGTCATTTTTATTCAGACTGTGTACATTTCAGTCCCAGCATGCCGCTACTTTGAACTTGCTAGTCCTTAACTTCAGAAGAGAGATCAAGGAGGTTGATGTTTTGTGAAAAGTCTTGGCACTCTCCTCATCCAGGGATTACTGAAGAAGCACGAGGCGTTTGAGACGGACTTCACGGTACACAGGGACCGGGTGAATGATGTGTGTTTGAACGGCGAGGAGCTCATTAAGAAGGTACGTCATATATGGACACACGTACTCAGGTTCAGCACAAGTTACAGGAAATGCTCCAAGGTGAAAACCGAACCTGCCATTTAAACAGTTGTGAACAAAACTGTGCAGGTCTCATCTCTAAGAACTTTGTTGTTTTGTGAAGATCAGTGTATTTTGAGCCTCTTGTGTCCTGCAGAACAATCACCATGCTGAAAACATCAGCACAAAAGTGAACGCGCTGCAGGAGAAGGTGTCTGAGCTGGAAAGAGCGGCCGCACAGAGGAAGGCCAAGCTGGACGAGAACTCTGCTTTCCTGCAGTTCAACTGGAAGGCCGATGTGGTGGAATCCTGGATCGGTGTGTAGAGAGTCTCAGGAGACACTAAATTCCTGCTAATATAGTGACTACTTCTCTTTGATTGGTTCAAGCCTTTTGACCGCTAACCTGTTCTGGAGCAATTTGGCTCAGTAACATGAGTTACCGCAGTGACGTATCATGCAAAGTAGGGATCCAAAAAGCCAATTACTGCTACTTATCCACAAAGTTATCTGGCTAAGCAAAGAAGCCGGTTTAGTGATACAGGCCCTGGGTCTTTTTGGACTTCCTTTTTGGACAAATGGGGTTAAGCAGAGCAGAACAACAGTCAGAGGAGAAAACTACCAGACTTGATGGGATACGACAGGAGAAATAAAACACACAAGACACTGAATCACGACTCCACTCTCTGTGCAATGCTGTACATGCAGATTTGGGTTAAAACAACACGTTGGACAATATATTGCAGTTATTTCACCTAAATACTAATGTTTGTCTAGATCCTAAACACTCATAAAATCTTAAAAAGTTTTATTAGAGAAAAGCAGCCACTAGAACCAGAATAAAACATGGAGCTGATGTTCTTTCAGGTGAGAAAGAGAAGAGCCTGAAGACAGACGATTATGGCCGTGATCTCTCCTCTGTGCAGACGCTCCTCACTAAGCAGGTAGGCCTTGTTTTTCTGATGGTCTTTGTTATTCAGGAAGATCCCTCAATCATCTCTGAAGGTCTCACCATTTTATTGATGACATGATCTGTTGTTTAGGTTATAATTATGGGTGTAACCAAAAACCGATTTGAAACAGAAATCTGGTCCAAGTCTATGACACGGTTGGAATGATATAAAACCCCAAATGTGGCTCAGATGTAGAAGGGAATCTGCCAAAAACCAATAAAACCACCACAATTCAACAGCTGTTGCATCAATAGCATATTATTGTAATGCTTTTAAATAGTTGTTCAAAAATCGTACCCTTCAACACAAATTAAAGTGATCTAAATCGCATCTAAATAAAATCACTGCTGAATTTGGACCATCCAGCAAGCGCACGTGTTCTGGTTGTGTTTAGTGTGCTCCTCACGCACCGTCTCTCTGCTCCTAATCCACTCTCTGGTCCCACCTTTGCAGGAGACGTTTGATGCCGGCCTGCAGGCCTTCCAGCAGGAGGGCATCTCCAACATCACCGTGCTGAAGGACCAGCTGCTGGCGGCCGAGCACGTGCAGTCTCGCGCCATCGAGGCTCGTCACGCCGCACTCATGAAGCGCTGGAACCAGCTGCTGGCCGACTCCGGCGACCGCAATAAGAGACTCATGGATGCCCAGGAGCACTTCCGAAGGGTGGGGGTCCTCCTTGTCTGCCAGCTTCATGAGGCTTTCGTGGGAAATGCACCATTTTACAGTTGCCTGTTTGACTCATTTCAGATACTTCAGGATTTAGGGCGAGTAAATTGGGTCTTGTTATCTCATTTTGAAAAATAGCTATAGATGCTCTGGCCTATGGTATAGCTTATCTGTTGAATTGTTTTACGTCAATTGTACAGCACCGGCTTGTCTTCCAATGTAGTAATCCATGCACTTACAAGCTTCCCCTTCCTAGGTTGAAGACCTGTTCCTGACCTTCGCCAAGAAGGCATCAGCCTTTAACAGCTGGTTTGAAAATGCAGAGGAGGACCTGACTGACCCGGTGCGCTGCAACTCCCTGGAAGAAATCCGGGCTCTACGCGACGCCCACGAGGCCTTCCGATCCTCACTCAGCTCCGCCCAGGCCGACTTCAGCCAGCTGGCTGAACTGGACAGACAGATCAAGAGCTACCAGGTGGTGTCCAACCCCTACACCTGGTTTACCATGGAGGCTCTGGAGGAGACCTGGAGGAACCTACAGAAGATTATCAAGGTCAGTGGGTCGGGTCTAACAGTTGTCCATGGCTTACGCTGAGTCCTTTGACACTCTGGAGTTTTATGGGAAAAATAACAAATGATATCTGGAATCTTCTGTACTGGGTGTGTCATTTTTAGTGCAAACGCATACATAAATGATTTATAAGATTTTTTTTGTTGTTGTTGTTAATAAACGATTACTGGTTTATAAAATAATTTCCATCTCTTTCCAGGAGCGGGAGTTGGAGCTGCAGAAGGAGCAGCGACGGCAGGAGGAAAATGACAAACTGCGACAGGAGTTCGCACAGCACGCCAATGCCTTCCACCAGTGGCTGCAGGAGACGCGGTAAGCCCCCCTCCCCACTGCTGTACCTACTGGAGCTTTGCTTGTGAGGTCCAATTACTGCTTTTGTGTGTGTGTGTGTGTGTGTGTGTGTGTGTGTGTGTGTGTGTGTGTGTGTGTGTCCACAAAGTAATAAAAACCTGTTATTTTGACCTTGCGGGGACCATTTTTCAGTCCCCACAAGGGGAAACTCTTTTTTTTTTTTTTTATTTATAATTAAAGTTATTGTTTCCATCCAGAACATGACACTATCATCCAAGACACAGGTTACAAATTTTTACAAGTACTGCACATCAGGGCCAGAACATACATGGTGGCTGTAATTACCAGGCGCAGACAGAATACTAATTAAGGAGAGAGAAGAAAAGTAAATAATCTTACAAAAAATAAAAATATGAAAAGTCATTGTGTCACTTGTAAAGACAGCGACACAAAAGACCAAAAGTCTTCCCAAACCGGAAAACCCACAAGAAGCCCTGCTTTCTGATGTAGTTTGTAGAGCAAACGTTCGTACGAAGCTGTCTCAGTCATCATAATAACCCATTCTTTTAACTCTGGGGTTTTGGGAGTCTTCCAGTGTCTCAAAGATCCTCACCATAATCACAGAAAACTCTCCCTTTGTTAGACTTGGAATCTGCTCCCTGTCACCCAATAGACACAACCTTGGTGAAAATGGTATTGTTGTTTCAAGCCATTTGCTCCAAATATTTAAAGTTTGGTGACATAAAGGCTGAATAAGTGGACAGTCCCAGATACAATGAATGAAAGTACCTATATCCTTTGGACATTTCCAGCAAACATTATTATTAGTCAAACCCATTCTATTAAGTCTATGAGGTGTCAGATAAACCTATGTATAATTTTATACTGTGTAAATTGTCCTCTAGCCTCTCTTGCATAATTACCAGTATTTGACAAAATCCTTTTCCACTCTTCGTCCCTGATTACAGTTCCAATGTCCTCCTCCCATATTGTCTTTAAAAAAATGGCAAGTGTCTTGTATTTTGTTTGGTTATTCATTGGTTAAGGTTGGGTTGGGGTTAAGGTTGTCATTGTTGTGATTTAGGATTTTTCCCATAGAAATGAATGTGTAGCACAAAGGTGTGTGTGTGTGTGTGTGTGTGTGTGTGTGTGTGTGTGTGTGTCCTCTGTGGAGTTGCGCATCCATTGCCAATGTCATCACGTTAATCATTGTTCTTTCTCTTGTTTTTTCCATCCCCAACCCTTCCTGCAACCTTTCCTGCTTCCTTGGATCACTTCTCCGAATCAGGACATATCTTCTGGATGGGTTAATATCACATTTTCTCCCTCTTCCTGTTTGGTTTGCGTTGTTTAATGTGCCTCTTCTTATATTGTGAGAGTCATAACCCTGTATGTTGCGCTGTCTGTATGAACATGGACGTACTGCTAAGAAAATGTCGTTCGCGGCTTATTGCGAAGGGAATGGGGAACCGTGGCGTTGAGCTGGGGTCTGTGTATCGGCAGGATGGGAAATAGCGTTTGTCTGCCTGCTGGTAACTACGACTTCTCCTAAGTTTACCTTAAGTCTAACTGCCCTTGTATTTTCATTCTTTGGAGTCAAAAAAGTTGCAGAATTAAGGCCCCACTCTATGTGTCTGTCTGCTTTCTCTGCGTTTCAGCGGACTGTATAACAGTGGTGCTCTTCACCTTTTGTGACATCATCATCTGATTCTGTTTTTCTTTCCTTTTCCCTGGTATTTACACTGTCTCTCAACCCTCCTCCTGTTTCCAAATAGCATAGCCTATCGCCGGGTTATCCGTGTCTATCAGTACGAAGTCGATGATGACCTTTCCGGAAGGTTCTCTTCTGCTATTTCTGGTTCCGTTTGCACCCCCTCCCTTTTGCTCAGCCGATTTGCTGCCTACCTCACGCCAACCCACCCCCACTCATGCTTCCCCCAAACACACACCGAGTGGCATCTCCTCCTGTCCCTCAGTCCCATCTGCAGCACCTCCTTCAGCTTGACTAATGTGGCTCTGTGGCTTCGTAAGATTTGGCTTCATTTCCTGATTGAGCTGCTCTTTCCCCAAGACCTGCTTACATAGAATACACCTCTCAGCAGTGTATGGCGCTGGTTTTACTTTTGAGGATTTCAATACACCAGATTTACAAGGGTGGAAACTGCTATTATTTCTCGTTCTTACCAATATATATTATATTATGGTTGCATTGGGCTCTTAGTATGTGGGTTACACATGATCTCATCCCTTCAGCTTTTATCGATGGCAGCAAAACTAATTTATACACTCTGGATGACGAACTTACGTCTATATCAATGTTGTAGTTCTAGACAGTCACCCAGTTGGCCGAAACGCTGGTAGCATAAAAGTATAATGTAAAGGTTGGTCTAAATGCATGCATTTTCCACCCCTGAATGCTAAAGCTTAAACTGGCATGGTATCGGTTACCATGGTTACAGGTGGGCTTCTTTGGCATGCACTGAACCACACAGACTAGGGAGACAAGTGCATTCTGGGAAACGATTTGTGGTCATGGCTAGACTTAGTAATAAGTTATTCAGTTATTTAGAAATTTGTATGGAAATATGTCTAAAGAAGTAGATTAATTAAAGCCAAAAACCAAAAATAATCTGCCGACTTACTTTCTATTCTATGATATTTAGGTTTTTCTATGAGGCTTGGCTGTAGCTTATGCAAAATTCATACATAGAATGCTTTCCAGAAAAACGGCGCTTGGCTTCCAAATCAAGTACTATGTTTTGTTCCATTTTTTATTTCCCTATGAGTTGTTTTGAATTTTTGCCTTTTTGGTTGATTTTCGTGAAAACATAGTCAACACCCCTTTTTTAGCAGAGTGTGACATCCAAAAATGTAGATATGTATGGAGCACTAAATCTTTAATTGGATGCAGATTTGCTAGTTAAGAAGTTATTTGCACAAAAAGGTCTTTCTCAGTGATCTTTCCCATCAAGAATTGAGTTCTGTGGGTGTGCATTTGTCACCTCTGAATAAAATCTAACTGCCCATTGGCTGAAGTGAGTTTTTTTTTTTCCAGCAATTCTATATTCAGGGCTATTATCCCTTATTTAAGAGGGTGGAAAAAATGCTGCTGTAGCTGGGGTGTGGCTTGTGTGTGATGGATGAAAGCCCTCGCCCCCCCTCCCT
>JAODKE010000125.1:25208608-25222319 GCA_026779605.1 Mormyrus hasselquistii
CACATGTATACACGCACACACATTCATACTCATTTTCTTCTAATGAAATTCACAAAGGTAAATTCTCGCGCACAATTTACAGGAAGGTTTTTTTTGTGGGTCAGGTGATGAAAGGTATTTTCTGCCCAATAGGAACACCACAGGTGTGACGGAGGAAGCCCTGAAGGAGTTCAGCATGATGTTCAAGTGAGTCCCATTGCAGGCTTTTAACTGGACATCACACAGTCTTGTGCGACTGCACGCATGTGTCTCCACCCCAGTAGCCTTAACTTCACCCTATCTCTCAACTATTAGGCATTTCGACAAGGACAAGTTTGGCCGCCTGAACCACCAGGAGTTCAAGTCCTGCCTGCGTTCACTCGGCTATGACCTGCCCATGGTGGAGGAGGGGGAGGTTGACCACGAGTTTGAGTCCATACTAAATGTGGTGGATCCCAACAGGTCAGAGAACACCCACTTTGCTCCATTAAGAACTTTTAAATCAAAAATTTTCCCTAGTTGACTACAATCAGTGGCTAATAGCAATGTCCTGGAATCATCATTTTGGAAATTATAATGAGCAACTGTAATAATCCATATTAACTTATTTCACGAGTGATTTATTGTGTTTCGAAGTGCTGGAGACCTGTCGCAGGATATTCTGCACACTCACACACTGTCGTTCATTTCCAGGGATGGCTACGTCTCCCTGCAGGAGTACATGGCCTTCATGATAAGCCGCGAAACTGAGAATGTGAAGTCCAGCGAGGAGATTGAGAGTGCGTTCCGGGCCCTCAGTACTGAGAACAAGCCTTACGTCACCAAGGAGGAGCTCTACCAGGTACCCCCCCAAACCTGTGCCCCCCCCCCAAACATACCCGAAGTTGCACTGTACCTCATAAACCACCTAACGTGCCATTCTCTCTGGACACCCCCAGAACCTGACCAAGGAGCAGGCAGACTATTGCGTGTCACATATGAAGCCCTACATGGACAGCAAGGGCCGCGAGCTGCCCTCAGCCTACGACTTTGTGGAGTTCACGCGCTCTCTCTTTGTCAACTGACCCTACGCCCCCACTAGCCAGTGACCAATCAGGAGCCATTTTCCCTTAGCCAAGCTGCATGACCAGGCTCCTTATAGGTCCATGTCTCTGCCTGCCTTCTGATAGCATTCGAGTTGTTTCCTATGCTTTGGCTCTCTTAGCTGTAGAGGTGTGGTGATTTGCCTTATTACTAATGCAGTGTACTTCAATAAACGCTACTGATTCTAACTGGAAATGGTGTATTGAATAGCTTTGTTCTGGGACAGAAGTGTTTTCAAAGATCATTCATACAGATTTAGTATATATGGGAACTTTTAATTGTAAATCTGGAAATATTTACAGTACTATCACCATTCCTTTACCAAACAACATCCTGCACATCCTCCATCACCTTTCACCATTTTGCTTCATGCTAGTGTCTCATTGGCCAGCTGTATATCCTTGACTGTTTACTCTGCCACCCCATTGGCCAGCTGTATATTCTTGGCTGTTTACTCTGCCACCCCATTGGCCAGCTGTATATCCTTGGCTGTTTACTCTGCCACCCCATTGGCTATCTGTTCCAGCTGTGCCGCCTCCCTGAGCCCCTGCTCAGTGATCTCCGTGCTCAGTTGCCAGATTTTGACGGTGCTGTTGTTGTTCCCCACTGCCAGGAGCTGGGGCAGCCGGGGGTTGAACTCCAAACAGTAGCTGGGCTGGCCCCCAGAATCCTGTCCAATGGTGGCCAAGGGCCTCAGTGACATCAGGCCTAGGTCAAAAATCTGCACAGTCCCTGAACCAACAGAACACATGCATTTATTAGCAATGACCGGTTTCCTTGCATGTTAAACGGCTCCCCAGGTTTGTGGACCATCAAATCACAGGAACAAATCATTTGTGAATTAGATTAAAAAGAGATGAAAATGGTTCATCTCTATTGAGAAACACTAATATCATCTGTAATACCACAAAAATACCTCCTAAAACAACGAAAAAAAAAATCACATTTTATCAAACAGACTGAGAAATAGCTGAAAGCTCATTTTGAACAAAATGCTGCCTGCACTGAGGACCAGCGCTGAAAATCTGTGCAGGAGAGAAAACGGTCACCTTCTCCAGTGGCGGCAGCGAAGAGCAGAGGGCGTGTGGGGGACCAGCGCACCGCAAAAACGTACGAATCCGATACCCGCAGAGACATCAGAGGCTGTGGCTGGAGCAGACTGTGGAGGTATGCAAAGCCGTCTGTCCCCACACTCAGGAAGAGGTTCCTTCAGTGGGGACAACAGCAGAGCGGTAGAAATGTTCATTCCTTCAATATCTATGTGACCGTGTAGGTTTTGACTAGGGCCCAATGTTCCACCCAAAACGACAGGAAAAAAAAAAAAAGTCATTTGATTGCCTCAACTTTGAGTCACGAGCAATGACCATGAGTACACCACCCGTCAGGGAGTACCATAAACTTACCTAGTTCATACATAATATTAGTAAAAATCAATTACAGATGTGGTCCAAATTATTTAATACATTTCTGAGGTGAGAACACAAGAAGATAACCTATCTGGAGGAGGTAAAACTTACCTCTAATGGATGCTTACCGGTGGAACGGGGAGCAGTGGAGGTCATGAACAGGACCGCAGCGTGGCGAGAAAGAGACTTTTGCTGGGGCACGCAGGGTCATGCTCTCGCCGTCCGGCGTCACCGCTGCCGCCTCCGTCGCCGAGAAGGAGCACTTGAGTACCAGGCCCCCCTCGGATCCCACCAGGAAGACGTCCCGGTCCCAGGGGGAGAGATCCAGGGAAGATATACCCACGGTGCTGCCACCTCTGGCCTGGAGGACAGAACAAGCACTCCATGCATTATGTCAATTAATCTGCTGTATCAAATGAGGGTGAAATCAAAAACTGAATTTAAATTCACCCACAGCAATCAGTAAAACAATCAAGTAACTTAAAAGACACTGTCCCCATACTTTCATAAAATGACGATTGTCAAATTTGCCTGGTGAGGACAACCTTACAAACTTTCAATTTACGAACTTTCAGACATACGGACGAAGAGGACTGTAAGTCCAAATTGTGTTCCTTGGGCTCCCGTTTCCTGTCCGCAGCATCAATTTTTTCTTTCTGCGTGCCAATTCCACCTTGTACGACATCTGGCCGCTACCCCGCCGTGCAGCAGCGTAGCGTGCAAACTCCCAGCATCCTAGTTCTTTGTACTTGCGTATACCCTTAACATTTTGTTGAATAATGACTTACGAACATTTCAAGTTACGATCGGCCGTTACATTCGTAAGTAGAGGAGCGTCTATACACTGCCTGGTATAAGCAAACTATTATCAGCGTTTAACAAGTTATTTTAATTTCCTATCTATGATCAGAACCAAATGATCAGCAGAGTCGCACAAAGTCTCAGCTAACATGGAGTCCCCAGGAACCGGGACTAGGACAAGATGCCCTTGTGGGATGTAGAGCCAGAAACAGTCTGTGTGACCCACCTTGGTCCTCATGCTGCTCTGGGGCAGCTGCTGGCTGGAGAGGGCATACCCCGAGCTCAGAACCAGCTTGGAGTCCTCACCTATGGTCCAGAGGAGTATCCGGCCCCCAGAACCAGCACTTAGGACAGCAAACTCACCCCGTCGGCTCCCCGGCACCCAGGATACCTGCAAAGGAGGGAAATATGTTCAACACTGACAACATCAAAGATAGACAGACAGACAGACAGACAGAGCCATAAAATCATTCACATTTAAACAATTTCACCAGGTTCATACTGTACACCTGCTTTAATATGTACAATATGGCTAAAAGTGTGTGAACACCTGTATTAATTAGAAAAATTGTCTAATTAAGCCACACCCATTGCTGACACAGGTCTACAATTAAGCACACGATCATGCAAACAAAATGCAGCCAATTTCATATTAATGGTTTTGGAATGAGATGTTGGACAAGCTGGTGTCCACAGTCTTTTGGCCGTATTGTATACCAATCCACATCCTACCTGGAAGTTCACACAGTCTGATCCAGTTAGAAAAAGAGATTAACATCAACCATACTGAATATAAACTGTGAACCTAAAAAGACCAGCGGAAGTGTTAACACCCTCCTTCCTACTCCATGACCTTCAGAGAGAGAGAGGTCAGGAGAGAAGGGAGGCAACTACAAAGAGAATTCGCCACTCCACCTGGCAGACAGGGTCTCGATGTGTGTCAGGTGACATGCCCGTCTGAGCCAGAACTGGGTCCTGTGTCTGACTGGTGTCCCAGACCACCACCTCCCCGCTGTACAGCCCACCTGTGGCCAGGAACACGCATGGAGGGGCAGAGACGACCACAGATGTATACAAACCACAGATTACTCCTTTAACCCAGTAGTTCACATAATCTTTGTCACCTGATCTCCTGTGGAAAATCATTCTGGATATAAACCTTTATACCTGATGTCAGTCTGACAAATTACCTGCAATCAAGGAGGAACGTGAAGGATGGAAGGACACACACGTGACTGACGTGGCAGAGTCTATGACCACATCGGGCCGCTTTGGGTCCAGACCTCTGCGGTTTAGATTCCAAGTGCACACAAAAGACTTCTCTGTGGTCCAGTCACCGTCGTCGGTGCTGGGGAGTATGGGTCAACACAACAGGTTGAACAGCTCTGAGGTGGTAAGCATGACACAACTAGACAGGAGGCAACACTCAAAGGGTACTTCAGACCACAGAGCGACAGGTTTTTAGAAAATAGACTTCTTTACTATAGTTTAGACGTCAGGCCTGGCTTCATGGGCAGGCCAGAATGGGCATGGGTCACCCAATCATAACCTTGGCCCATCCGCTGGGCGAAGGACAACCAATCACAGGACTTTAGTTATCGTAAACAGGAAAGAAACAAGCAAGCTTAAGACTGACGTATTGAATTTCAACAGCCAAACATCCCCCCACCCTTCCAAAGAATCTTGTGGCCAATCCTATTCAGGGCTGGAGCTGAGCTTGTCAGGCATATATATAAAATGGCAGCCAAAGTGTTGAAGTAATTATTTGGACATTACTTAAATCCCTTGACTGCGACCGGCTGAAAACCAGAACATCATGTTTCTGAAGGACTAGGAATGGCTGACCATAAAATAGAGTCTAACGGAGCAGGACTCACTGGCCAAAAGCACACGCAATAACAGAACCTGTGCAGTTCCAGGACAGGCTGGTCACGTGCAGCTTCCTCTGCTGGGCCTCACAGTATTGCAGACAATGAATGCACGAGACCTGTGTGTACACATAGGTACACATTTTAATAAAGATCTCACTTCACTTCCTCCATGATGGCATCTATTGATTTCCTTGTCACTCTCACCGTTCGATTCTGGTCCTCCCAGTTCACTTCAAACCCATCAAAAGCGTGACTCCTGGAATTCTTCGCCAGCGCTTTGATGACCATGTCTTTGACCCGATTCAAAAAATCCACCAGTCCAGGGGATTCCAGCTCACTGTTGCTGGTAAGGTGAGGATCGTGTGAGAGCTGGCCATGCGGATCGGTCTGTGTGGCGCTTTCTGAGCGGTACACGGCTTGTGCTCCCACCTCAGCAGATTTCAGAGCCGCTGTCTGACAGCTTTTCTGCACAAATGATGAGGCAAATCATTATCATACGCAAAAGTATGTACATTTGCATAGTAAATATATTCAGGCAAACATATCACATGTTTGACATTAATTTTGGCTGTATTTCGAAGCAATATTTATAATAGTCTTTAACCTATTGTTTAAAAGTGATGCCTAATTTTGTCTTAAAACACCGTCTTTCACAGTCTGCAATTCCTTGCATTACTAGCAAAGCAACTAACAAGGCAACAAACATGCTCTTCATGGAACTGTTCTTGATTATTATAACCACCACTGCCACTCCAAATATGTTTGTGAGGATGGCTATCCACCACGTACCGACTCCTGCTTCAACTCCTGCGATCTCCTCCACTGCGATTCCACAACCACCGACTCCAAAGTTTCATCGGTGAACATCATGCTGATTTATATTTAATTTTGCAAATTAGATAAAAGTTGCGAAACTCGAGCAGACCGTTATTGAGCTTTATCAACAATTTCAGATTTAATCTTAAGGACCTTTCCATTGAACATTAGCTAGTTGAGGAGGTAACCGATTAGAGAGACAGTATGAAGGCAGAATACATGAACATCTCTGGAATACATGAAGCCTTATCCCACTTCCGGATAAAAATGAATGTTTCCCTGGAAACACAAACTTCCAATGAGCAACCAGGACACGATGTTTGCATAGCCGCAAAATCCTCTGTTACTGCCCAATCAGCGAAGAGATCGGTGTAATCGATGCGCTCTTCTGGTGTAGGCGGCGTTGTTTAAATAATCGATCTATAGTTTTCTCTGTGATTCAACGAGTTAATTCACTAAACCAAATCACTGGCGAATAAAATTAAAATATAGACCACATCTGAGACGGAGGATTGTTTTCCGTGCAGAATTCAACTAGCACGTCGGATCTGCAATGTATTTATCCGCATGCGGAGGAAGCAAGCATTTAAAATGGCTGTCAACCAAGTCGACAAAATGACAACTAACTGAGCAGGCTACTTCGAGGAAAAGGATCTAGGGATAGAATAACCCAGTCCTGCTTTAGCCACTATATAAATGTTATTTTATTATTATTACTTCCACCATACAAATAACGTTCTTAAGTTAATGTATCGAATAATAGTCGCAAAATATATGTATTACAAAATCAATCATTTCCAGCACTGTAATTTGCACATGTACCTAGGCGACTCAATTTTTAGCTAGCAATCTCCTCGTACAGAAAATATTGGTCGGAAAGTCCCGGAGCATGGTAGACCTTGGTATAGAGCTGAGATTCATCCTCAATTGTCCATGGGCTTGTGTGATTGTAACATTCTTAATATACGATCAATTTTACAGCATTAGGAAACCAATCTCACGGCGTTTTGCTTAAATCCAACCGCGTGTTACTGCTTTTGATTTTCACGAAAGTGCATATACAAAATGCACCGAGAAATTACTTTTTACGTATTAAACGGTAACTAATGATATATGCATTGCTAAATTGTTTGAAATAATCCTTTAACATTAAGCTCGTGGTGTACCTTGTGTAATATTGATTAAATAAGTTACGAGTTTAGAGTAAAACAAAATGACTATAGAGCTACATAGAAGTTCTAACGGATGAGAAGGGCAAGTCCACTCATGTATCCGACGGTGTCGGGAATTTTTAATCACGTAGCTTAATTCAATGGAAATCAAGTATATATACAGTGTCATGCCAGTTTGCTTTGCATCAAAAAAGCCTAATTGCCAGTAAAATGTGGAGTACCTTTCAAATTTAAGCAGAGACCCACTTGGGCCTACTTCAATCGCACGTGTCACAGTTAAGACAACGCCCCTCAAAACGTGTGTACACATTTAGTTTTATTGTAACAAAGCAACTTGTACACTTTAAACGTTTTACGTGAGCATCTTTCCAGTGGAAAAAGGGGGAGGGAGTTAAATGTAGATTCCATGTAAAATTCTACAGGAATATGCATTTGCTTTATTAAATATTCCATAAAGCAGCATGGCTCAAAATTACAGGAGTTTTTTTGTTGTTTTTTTTCCTTTATTAAAAATGTAATTTCAAACCTCATGGGTGTCTGTAAAACATTACAATGAAAAACATATCAACATAAACCCAGAAATGTTGATGTGTCAAAATGCCCATCTGCCTCCCACAGCCCCCTCCCCAATAAACAGTCTAGAATAACCCCACCCATCCCCCAAACATTACAAGAGACAGGAACAAGCTGGTGTGTTCTATTTGCCTGATTATTCACATGGGGCCAGAGGGGGAAAGAACACAAAATGGGGGGAAAAACTGGGGGCCACACTTGTATTGAAAAGTATTTATACATAAAAAAAAAAAAAAAAAAAAAAATTGAGGGATGCTAGAACTAGCAGGTCATCACTGCACCATGGCTTTTATTTAATTCACAACCTTAAACAAAAATTATATATATTTATTTATAAATTGCTATTTAACTGTAGTCTACATAACATGGCGTGCAGATTGTTAATCTTTATTGGTCTTCAGATGGAAGGGTAGTGGAGATGACGCATGGGACCCTCAGTGACACATTTCCACTAGCTTTGATGCAAGTCCATCCTGGGAATAGAGCGGTATTAGACATGGCATTGACAGGAGAGGCTTCAGTAGAACACGGACAGCACACACACTCGCATACATACACACACAAAGAAAAAAAAAAAAAAAAAAAAATCCAACAATGCATCTTGCTCCCAAGGATTAGAGGAAAATTAAAAGGGAAAGAATGGGTAAGGATGAAGGTGGAATCTTTCATCGTCGGGTTTAGTCATCTTCACCGTCGTCCTACAAAGCAAAAACATTCTTGGTCACACTTATTGCCTCTTAAACATAGCATGAGGTATGTACCTTCTGGCAAACCCAGAAGAAATTACCTCGCCTTCCTCCCCCTCGTCGTCATCGTCATCTTCCTCCCCATCATCTTCGTCACCTTCCTCATCGATGTCCTCTAACCCTTCCTCCTCCTCTTCGTCATCATCATCATCCTCACCCTCTCCTTCCTCATCATCCATGTCAGGGACCTATGAATATATAGGTTAAAAGTCAGCCTGGGACTGGTCGGAGAAGACGACCGGCCTGGACAGGAACTCCAAAGTGTGACGTCTTACCAGATAGTATTGTAAAGGATTTGGCCAGATATCATCCTTGATGACCTCACCCAGCTCATCAGCACCAGCATCAGAGTGGTCTGTGAACCAGGTGAAGAAGCTCTCTGGCTCTTCATGTTGTCTCTTCTTTCCAGCCTTATTCTGTGTCTGGCTGGCACGCTTTGTCAGATCCTGAAAATGATAATACTAGAGATTTTACAACATGCACCTAAAAATTCATCAAAAGACAGTCATGATCCCCTGATCTGCTGCAACACACTATAGAGAAATCTGCTAAGGGATCTCATTGATGCATATAAACCCAAACTGGGGGGCTACCCAAATTAACCCAACGGAAAACTACTTGTACATCCTACAAAAGAGGTATTTTCCCAGAAGCTGCTAGTAGTATATGCTAACCAGGCAGTGGCTACCTTATGCAAACTACTTGCAAATGCAATAAACTAGCATATGGTATCTGCAAGGTATGAAGAGTCAGTCGACACAAACCTTCCCCGTTTTCCATTTGATCTCTGTTGACTTTGAGGATGGGTCTCCACTCTCATTCAAATGAAACTCTTTGGACAGGACTTTGTTTTCAAAGTAGGGATTCTCATCAAAGTACTAAACAGGGGTAGAAAGGGGTGTAAGTCTCAAGACACTGAAAATGCACAGAAAAGCAAAACGGTAGTGACTACTTACAAAATCTATTCTGTAACCTGACTTGATGTCTTCAAACTCCGTCACCTCGACCCGAGTCAGATAATGAAGTGCTTCCTCGTCCTCCTCACCAAGGAGAGCAGAGACTGGGAGAATAGGGGCAGTGAACAAAGGTGAAACAAAAGCAACCCTACTATGATATTACTGACACAGAGCAGGAAATTAGTAATCCGCGGCACATATCTGCCTGCTTACCTTGTGGATGGTTGACAAATGTTGTGACCCAGAAGTTTGGGATTTTGGCTATCAGTTCTGATCGCTTCTGGAAGAAAGGCTGGCGCAGCTTGTTGTATTTCTGTTCTACTTTCAAGATTTCCTCACTTGCCTGTTCATTCAATCTGGAAAACAATATTCCAGCAGTCACCGTATTAATTACTCTGATTAACATCGTCATTACGTTAAGTCTCTCACTCCTGTATCTATACCTGAACAAATCTAGAGCATTCACAAATAACACACGAATTCATTGCCAACAGCCTTAATACTTCCACAAAATTTATGCACAGTGGCTAAGTACAGTATAATCATAGAAAGCACGTGTTACCTGTCAATTTCGTTCTGTACTTCGTCGATATGTTCAATAGCTTCCTGTTGCTCTTTCTCTAAAAAGTGGAGGGAAAATTTAAGATCAGCGACAGGGTAACATTTATTTTCCGTGACATGCCTATTGATCTTGAAGGTTTCCCGCGTTTATTTGATTTTTCACATGCTTTCGTTGTTTTTAGCGTGATCGGAACAGAGTGCTTTGAGTCGTAAGGTGTCACTCAGCTACAACGCACGTGTTTAGATAATTAAAAAAATCAAGTTCAAGCTTACAGTTTGCTCGAAACACGAAATAAGTAGGCAATCGTGTCAAATTTCGTTCACGCTTTCGTATTTATCCTCGTTTATTTCAAGAGAAAATACAACACAAAATAACACCACAGCGACACATGGATAAGTATAGTGTCCGTAAGACTACAGCAAAATGGTCAGTATAACGCAAAAGATGATCTGTACATCACACTCCGGTCTGATGCAGTTTCCTGCTGTAGTCTCGGGCCGCGTGGTTTGAATGGAGGCCGCACGGTCGGGCTTCCGATCCTTCCCTACATCAACCGGCATGATCAACCCGATCTGGCGCCCCGCTTGGCACTTACGGCGCATATCAAGAGCAGTAAACAGAGAAATCGGTGATGGGAAAGATGCTCGCCAGAAAAGTCAAATAACCACCTTCAGAACCGTGCACACATGATGGCGGAGTTACACTGCTAGCTAACAACGCACAGCAGCTGGGCCGCGCTCAGACATCTCCATTCACGGGACGAAACGTCTCTCTACACCCCCAGCACGGATCGCGGCCCGCATCGCGGCGGAGAAAGTTTTAAACAACGCCTGCGCCCATAAATTGAAATCATCCAGGGAGGAAACAGAGTCCTGAAAGCTACGGCAAGCACGCGTCTGACACAATAAGGCTACACGCAGGGGAAACATGGCCACCGCCAGTCAGCACTAGTGAGGCTCAGGCTCAGTCGCAACACACACGCCCGACCTCTGGGTAAGAGCCGCTCACACACCGGACACCCAGCCGGGGCCCTAAGACGCCGTGAAGCCGCCGGCCTCGCAATTAAAATGCCACACCGTGGCAAAGAGCAAACAAGCTGAAAATGGCGGTGTCGTGGAGACCGCCATTCCTTACCAGAGGTTTCGTCCGCTCCGTCATGGTTCGAGTTCTGCTCCTTTCTGCTCACTTTCGCCGTTGAGGCCGACATGATTTTTTTTGCAGGCCGTGGATAAGTACGTTTAGAGAATGTCCTCCGCGAGGAAGAGAAAACTTGTTTCTGCCTCAGCCGGAGAAGTGCGAGGGTAACGCGTGTGTTTGCGCTTCTTCTTCGCACTGTTTAAAAAAAACCCCGAGGGCTCAGCACACACTCGGACTCAACGCCGCCGCCAGAGCCTCAGCCACAGCGCTCGAGCTCACTCACTCACGCGCTTCCCCGATCCCGGCGCACGCGCGTCTCCAATGGAGATCGAATAAAGAGCTCCTCCCGCCGAGAGGACGATTTACAAACCGCGGCTCGCTCCCGTTATTCGCCTCCAATTGGCAGGCCCCAAATAACGGGGCGTTACGGACAAACTCGGAAAGAGGGGATGGGCTTTCAAGAGGAAAAAACAACTGGCTGACGTCAAGGTAGGGGACGAAAGCAATTTGACTTGCTTTTCGGAGAAAACACGCGCACTCCTTCGCGATTGGTCTGAATGTGTTAAAGTATCTGCGTAGCCAATGAGAGTGGAGTGCTCTCAAAGAAACAAAACGCAAAAGCGGGGAGGGTTTGGCCTTGCGCGCGGCACTGTTCCGCGCACGTTCATGTTGCGCGTGCGGATCAGTTTTAGGTTCCAGAAAGGGGACGTTGAATGTCAATTGCTCATTCATTTTTTCCATATAAAATTTTAGTGTCCTCATCATCGTTTCTCTTTGAGTGTTGAATGGTTAGTATACCCGTGCTATAATGCAGAGTATGACTAACTATTATTAGATTAAATGCTTGTTTTTATTTTTTGAAGTAAAACTGCGTTGAACTGAATACATTTAAAGGGAAGTATTTATAAAGACTATTCATTTTAATTCATAAATGTAATTTTATATAATAATGAGTTTACATTTAACCAACATAATTAAATATTGACTTGTAAGATCTTGTTTTACCCAATTAAATTTACGTGAGGCTCTGGTAAGTTTGATTTTTAACCTGGGTGGACCACTTTTGCTTATTAAACAACGACAAAAATATTTTGTTAGCAGGGATGTATAGTAGTTTATGATCAATGCAGTTATAAAGGAAACATACATGTGTATCACATTCTTATAGTAAATGTTGACTGAAATTGCCGGACCATGTTATACTCATGTAAACCTATATTGAATAAAAATGTTGGATATTCCTTTGTTATGCAGCTAAGATCCTGCTGTACATAGGTAGATGAGAATGCAGAGGTTTGTTTTTATTTATTACTGTACAAAAACATCACATTTTGGCTTAATAATGTGCATGTTTTCTATCTACATAATTTCTCCCGAATAAAAATAATTGTCACAGCACTATTTGCTTAAGTTAAATGACTATAAGATACCAAAATAACTCTCATGATCGAAAACAGCTGTTAGCGTTTAAATAGATGTCCTGGTCTATTTTTTTAAAGAGAGACTGTTATCGATTCTTGATTACATTGCATATTACATTGCATCACTATTTTGTGGAATGGATTACACATCAATTTAAAAAGGACCTTTATACATGTACAGCGTTGCTATCAAAAATGGCATCACATTCTAATCATTTCGCTACTCCTAATACTTATGTTGAGTGTATGCCCTGCGATGGTTTGGCGCCCAACCTGGGTTATTCTCTGCTATGTGCCAGTAGCTTTGGATAAGCTTCAAACCTGCGCAAGACAAACGGATATAGAAAATGGATGGATGGAAGTGTTAACATGCATTGTTTTATAGCAGAGCTGTATCGGATCCCAACTCCAAACAATAGGTGGCAGTAGTGGGCTCTTACTTTGAAATTACTCTGCAGACTGAACACTACGGAAGAATTGGTTTCAATATGGCGGAGGTAAGGGAGTGTTGTATTTTTCTACCGTAGATTAATAATATTTTGAGATTATTAAAAACATAACTGGGTAAATGGGTGTTCCCTAATATGTAGTTTTAAGTTATTATTTGAATGTTGGCATATAAAACAATTATCTATGTATACTTACATGTTTATTTCTTGATAGTTGCCCCAGTGTGAAAAGGGAGTAACATATACACTATATGAACTAACTAATCCGGCTGGGTTAAAACCAATAGCTAACTAGTTTGTCAGTAAACCATCCATCTACCTGCCTGCTCCTTTTTTATCTAATTATTTCTCCGGATTATGATTGTTTTACAAAATACCGTGTAGTAAAATCATAAATCTGTGTAATGTTACCATCGTTAGTGTTTTCTTCATTGAAGGAAAAGCATATTTTGAGTTATTCATATATATATATATATATATACTTTACAAGTCGGAAGATGGTAGATTGAAGAAATGAAAGAATCCGTAGTTATGTCAGTGTACTTAGGTGATTCGCCCTGGTGTTGTTTTTGTTTGTTTGTTTGTTTTTTGATTTCATTGTTTATGTTATTTATATATGTTAAAATAGACGATGTTTATAGATGTATGTAGTGAGTAATAGTACTATAAATCAGTGGTCAAGGGTGGTAGCACACTGATGGGGTAACTGATACATATGCTAGATAGATTTTTTTTTTCC
>JAODKE010000125.1:25222419-25237179 GCA_026779605.1 Mormyrus hasselquistii
ACTATAAATCAGTGGTCAAGGGTGGTAGCACACTGATGGGGTAACTGATACATATGCTAGATAGATTTTTTTTTTCCTCCAGACTCACAGCCTGCAGGATCTGCGTCAGCAGGCGCCTATCGCAGCCAAAGTGTTCGTCCAGCGGGACTACACCTCAGGGACCATTTGCCAGTTCCAGACAAAGTTTCCCACGGCTCTGGAAACAAGGGTGCATTTAATACATAGAAGCAGATGCTTCCCCCATTCTTTTTACCGTTAGCTCGTAGTCAGCAAAAAGGGTATATGGTATTGTCATGGTACAAGTGACTGTTCTAGAATCAGAGAAAATTCCCAGCCCAGGACAAGAGCAGCACAAACAGGAGATGTGAAGATTTAAGATCTGATTTGTTACTAACTTACAGAAGACCATGAAGGCATTTCATTGCCTCAATACTTATGTCTTAATGCTTATACAACTTTAAAAAGCAGTACAAAAATCAGTCATTTTGTGAATTATTATATTTTACTAGCATACGTGTAAAATTAGTTTGTCCCTTACTGACATTGGTTGACACAGTCCAGTGACTGCATCTCTGTTTTGCGATTTGCCAATTTCAGATTGACAAACAGCAGTTTGAGGATACAATACGCAAGTTAAACAGCCTGTATGCCGAGGCAGAGAAGCTGGGTGGTCGCTCGTACCTGGAGGGCTGTCTGGCTTGTTTGACAGCCTACACCATCTTCCTGTGCGTGGAGACTCACTATGAGAAGGTAAGGCCACTGTGCTGGGCTCTGCCTTTGGATCGTCAGTATTGATGCCATGTCTGGAAAGAGTCGAACGGCCCGATGAACCTTTAGTTGCACAGACTTCTTAGTGTTCTTATTTTGTCTTCTGTTGCCTTGTAAGGTTTTGAAGAAGATTGCCAGTTACATCCAGGATCAGAATGACAAAATCTACGCTCCGAGGGGGCTGCTCCTCACTGACCCTATCGAGCGGGGGTTGAGAGTCGTATCCTTGTATTTGGAGAACAGTAGATCTGGGTGGCTGTGTGATGTGTTTAGGCGTTGTTGTTCCTTTGCCTTTTGACAGATCTTCTGCTTGCTTCCAGGTTCTTCCTTAACTTCCTTGCACCAGGTTGAAATCACTGTTTTTGAAGACCGCAGCACCGGACCTGGAAGATGAGACTTGGGTAAGTCCGACTGCCCGTCATATATTTATAAATGTTTGTGATTAACTCGGTAGATCCTGAACTCTCATATTGGATTATTGTGTTGTTATTGTTTTAACAATCATTTTTCTGTTTGTTTTTAGCTTCTCTAAAGATGTTTCACAAGATGACTGGTTGGTGCCCCATTCACTGCCGCCCAGTGTTGCCCTCTAACCCCACCATGACCACCAAGCCTCCCTTCCTTCACTCCCATTATATCTCACTGCATTTTTAAGAACTCCTCGTTCATTCTGATTATTTATTGCTACTCTGTGTGAGATGGACTGACCACATGTTCTGCCGAAGGTGATAAAGGCGCGCTGGCCCTTGTCTGTCATTATGATTGTTATGTTTATCCATTCGAGTTAGTACAGTTCTGCCTCGCACCCGTTGCCCCCAGCATAGGCTCTAGAACCCCCACGACCCTGAATAGGCATGAATGGATAGTTTATATAGTTAATTCTCCACAGATCATGGATTGATTTATCTATAACTGTGTGTATTGGACTTTGCCACTTGTTGTTATGTTTGATGTACATGGTTCTGAAAACAATGAGGCATTCTGAGAGTTTTTTTTTTTTTTTTGTACTTTTTATTTGCTTGGTCAGCTGTGATTCTTCACCCAACATCTGTCAACAGGCAGAAAAGGTCTTATCAACCAAGGAGGATTGGTTCTCTATCACTCCCATGAAGTATTGTGGTCGCTAACAAGGGATGGTGTCTGATTACGTCGATACACACTTTTGAATCCTGTGTACCATAATTTGGCTGTTCTTGGAGTGGGTCAGAATCGTCAGCCTGTTTAGGATTTTACACTACACAACAGAACTGAGATGTCTGGATGACAATAGTTTCCCAGCAAGAACGCTTTTTTTTTGCTTTTGAGACCTTATCTCCATGACAGACCTTAATATCATATTTCTGCCTATTGATGCTGGAATGACGGTATGTGGTTTTAAATATTTGTATAATTTCTTAACTTGTGCACTGTAGCATAAATAAACACTCTTCTTGATTAAGCCTGTGCCCCAGTGTGTTCTTTAACTCTATAGAACAGGCTTCTTACTGTGCTTATTTAAAATCTATTTTCTAGAAGTGAGTAACTTACACGGATGTTTTTTTTTTTTTATGTACATGTGCCTAAACACCTGAGGATGTTGAAAACTAGTATCATCCGCTCAAATTAATGACTTAAAATTGATCTTGAGGTTTGTTTATTTGTGATTTCAGCATAAAATAATTTTATATTTTAACTGTAATAATTTAACATTTTACAAATTAAAAATACTGTATGGGGGCTATAGTGGGACACTATATAATAGGATTGTCTTCCGTCCCATATCATTGTATCGTTTATATATTACAGCCCAAGAGGGCTGTTGTAACACCGATGGTCTTTGGCTGTCTTTGTAAAGTTGCACGTAAAGTGAGATCGTAAGTAAACTACACGTTTTCCGTTAATTACGCCGCTAACGTAACTCTACGGGTCGGAAACAGGAATCGTAGCGAGGCCTATTTGCAAGTGCGCAAGCTGCGTACGAGAAACCCCACTTAAGTTACGCAGTTCGTGTTTCATTGGTGGACGATTTGAAGTCCCTGCATCCCGCACTTGTTGTCCCAAGCTGGAGAAACAAACGTTTCGCAGAAGGAAATCGGGTGAGCTTTAACGAAACGCTTATTTCGGAAGTTTAATCGAAACTGAAGAGCAGAGCCCGGGGGGTGGTAATTGTTTATGTGCTGCTGGAGGGGGTATTTCGCGTCTGGGTCCAAATGCAGACGGCCTTGCCTCTGTTCGGCAGCAGCCTGGATCCTACGTCGAGTCCCAAACCGACGAGAACGAGTTTCCATGGTCGTGCCGAAGGAATAAGTAATAATAAGACCGGCTCCTTAAGTTGACATCTGGGCTCTGTACGATTGTAAATTGCACCAAAAAGTGGTACACGATAATGTCCGAGTGTAGGGATAGCTAGTGTCATGTGGAACAACAAAAACGTTATCGTTATAAAAAAGTTATCTGGTGCAGGGTTAGGGAGTTCTTCACCGTCGTCGACAGGGAAATAGCAGGTCCGATTATTTCTCTGTAAAGGAAGATTATGGACAAACGTCGCATGGTTAAAATATCCGTATTTTGTCAGTGGATTTGTGATGATGGGTGTTGAAATCAGGGCAAGGACTGAAATATGCGGGATAGATTTATGATAGATGATTTTATTACAGTATACAGCTCTTCAAACGAGACCTACAAATATTAGCGTTCAGCATGTAAAAGCGAAAACGGCTCATTGTGAAGTGAGGTGCAGGGACGGTATTTTCTGGCCATGCCTCTTCTGATCGAGGCTGTGTCTCCCCTACCTCCCTTGCAGATCAAACATCACATCCCTCTGGTCACCCTGGCTTTTAATTGCTTCGATGGATACTACCTTCCACCGCAGGAATATGAGTTTGTTGATACGGTCCAGGAGGAGCTGGATGACTTCATACAGAGGGACGGACAGAGGAGGTGAGCCCTGACTGAAGGAGGTCCGAGCGCTGCATGGTCATCGCCTTTTATCTGGCTGTGACTGAAACTCCATTCTTATGCATTTCCTATTCTGGTGTCCTGGCTTTAATGTTTGAATATTATTTACGTGTTTTATTCAATGTGTTTAATTTGGATGCAATTAGGGCTGATGGTAACGACAGTTTTACCGATTGATCATTACTCTAAACGATTAATTTTCTTCCAGAAAATCAATTACACCGGTTACTTTAGTTTTATTTCGAGAACACGAAACTCTGTCATTGCAAGGCTTTAGATAATGGACGTTGAATATTTGGCACTCTCCGGAGGATATTTTTACACTCAATTCCATAAGAAAATTAGTAGTATACCTGAGATATTAATGAGATGTGTACCGTGACACCCAAACCTTAGTACTCTGTATAAATCCAGCCTGTCCTTATGCTTATTAAATAGTGTCCCATGCTGCTGTTTTGATATATTATGGAAGCGATAAGCACTGAAATGCTGGTGAAGAAAGGGACAGCTTAGTTAGCACAACATCTGTTACAATGGGAGATTGTGGATAAACAAGGTAAAAATGTTGGTGGTGAGATACCACTTTTTGCTGATTAAAGTCTGACACCCATTTTTGCAAACATAGTTTTCATTTTTGTTTCAGTTTATGAGTCATTTTGTTTTATTTAGTGTCTGTTTTTGTTTCAGTTTTACTTTATGAGAATAGCACTGGTCCCAACCACGGGCGTGGTTAGGTATGATCACTCAGGGCTATAGCCCCGAGTATTTTAGCCTTATGCCAGTCTCCCTTTGGAAAAAGTAAATTCAATGGCTAGAAACTCCCCTGGTGGCAACAAGCACAATGCGCATGAATACACACTGGCAACATCCATCAATCCACATAGAATAAGCCCAGATTTTAGACTAAACACTTTCTCAACAACGACAACAAACAACAAATTTATTTTTGTTTAGTCCGTTTTCACAACATTACTTTGTCTCAGAGCGCTTTACAGCATCCCCACCCAAAGCCCCCAGTGAGTGAGCCAGAGGCGACAGTGGCAAGGAAAAACTCCTGAGAAGGAAGAAACCTTGGGAGGGACCAGACTCAAAGGGGGAGCCCGTCCTCCAGGGGCTGGCAGGGAGAGTCAAATGGGAGAGATGGCTAAGTGGCAAGTCACGTGGTCTAAGTCATAAAATATGAGTCACGCCCGGGGAGCAGGGAGGTGATGACAAGCCGGTGCCGACGCTCCTTGAAATCACCAGGCAACCAGTAGTAAGGCAGCGGGTCACACATGGAGGACGACACAGGCAGAACGGCGGGCTGGATGCCAGGACGTCATGGGTAGTGCCAACGTCACATAATTTAACATTATGGGAACTCAGGCATGGGGAGTCCCTGAAATGTCAGCACTCCAATTCCACAAGGGGGTGTGAAGCTAGAGTGACATCACTGACAGCTCAGTTCATCCAAAGCCAATGGCATCGATCCCCACCCAGCTCTGCACCTCACACTATCTCTTCTGATACTCTTGCACCTGTATGCCATTGAACTTTGTACCGTGTAAGACCACATTTTTGTTTTGTGATAATTAGAACTACTCAGATAATCAGGTGGTGATATTAAAGGAAAGCATTTGTTATAATGAATTGAAGCGTTTTAGAAATCAAGATCATTTAGTTAAAGTGATAAAAAATGAGTGTGTCGATTTCACATATCGATGTCGCCGCATTTTCAACGTCCACGTCGACGACTGCATTAACTCACGGCAGCCCTAGATGCAGTACAGGTCCTTCCCTGGACCTAAACAGGATTTTGTTGTTAAAGCTTAATTCAAGTGACAATAGCAGACAGAGTAAGAGCATATAAATACTACACTATGCAGAATAAATACATGACATAAAGTATAAACCACAGGACACAAGTACAGGAAAGTGCCTACAGGGTAGATGTTACACAATGCAGAATAGTGTCTCTGTAAATGGACTTCATATTTAGAGATGTCGTTTTAGAGTTTAATATACGGTCAGTAATAACCCTCCCAGGGTGTACGAGTTGTTACAGGTGGTTTGGTTTTTACAGTTAGCCTCTGGAATTAGCCGGGGGTGCTAATACTGGATCCCCTGGTGCTGGTCCCTCGGGGACTGAGCCGCACCGGGACGTGGCAGAATGAGCAGGAACAGGAACATGACCCTTCCCACTTCTCCGCCAGTGTGCTGCTCTTCCCGCCGCTGCCGAGCCGGCTGCGCTACCTGATCCACAGGAGCGTGGAGGGCTGCCAGTCCCTGGACACCTTCTCGGTGGGTGAAGGCTGGAGCCGCAGGGTGGTGGTGTGTCCCGCCCACCTCAGGTACAGCCTCCCTGGGCACAGCTTTGCCTTTCTGGGTGTTAAGTGTTACTAAATAAGGTAGAAGCCCTTTGCACTTTGTACTATCAAGTTTTGAGTTCTTACCCCCTCTGTTGTTTGCACCTGCACATGATTTGTTTACGCCCTTGTTTAGTTCAGTGAGGTATTATGGCTGAATGTCGTTCTCTCCCTCTCTGTACCTGTGTTCTCAGCATCACTTCCATCTGACTTGGGACTAGGGTTGGGCTGATGGGTGATGTCATCGCGAATGGCCAATGGCTCTCACATGGTTTCCTCTCTCTAAGGGTGCCCTCAGAGGAGGAGGGGGACCCAGATGAAGGCCAGCATGAGGATGTCCAGGGGCGAAACCTGGAGACAGAGGCCCGGAAAGACCGGCCCCGCCTGGAACCCCGGCAGACACGGATCAGGCCGGCCCGTCGCCCAGACAAGGCCATCTATGTCCCACGAGCCATGAGGGACAAGGCCGCCGCGGCCCCCGGCCCCACCCAGGCCCGGCTCACGCCGGACAACTCGGCCCGCGGCTCGAAGCAGGGCACCTCGGGGACCGGCCCTGAAATCGGCACGGACCTCACGGGTCAGCCATTCCCGCCTGCCGGCCAGGACACGGCCTCCGAAACCACCGACACGTCTTCCAGCGAGCAAGAGGTCCCAGAGCTCCTGGCCGACTCAAGCGGCCACGCTCCGGTGGAGGCCTGGGATCAGACCCTGTCCTGCTTCATGGCCATGTCTCTGAAGCACCAGGGCCTAGATGAGGCTGCGTCACCAGCAGCGGAGCCGCCAGTAGGGGGCGCAGCAGACTTGGAGGATTTTACTCAAGAGGTATGTTCTGTGCCATGGGCTGGTGCCTCATGGTGAGTTATTTGCTGGCATTGGCTCCGGACCTCGTGTTCTGTTGCTTCCGTGTGAGTCAGAGGTTTAGAAGGTGAAATAATACCCTACATAGTCCTGTTATACATGAATATGTTAAATATGTGGAGTTTTCATTTCCTCCCTTCACTTATTGTGGTGCTCTGGTTTTATCCTGCAATGCTAAAGCATGCTGTTAGGGGAACGGACACCTTTAACCTGCGTCCTGTACATGCCTCATGTCCTGTGCTTGATGAAGGATCATGTAGGATAGATAGAAACAAGGGAGCATCTCCTGAGAGTTCGCTTTTACTAACAGCTCGGGGCTGGGGGATGATTGCGGATATGGGGTCCAGGCTCACTTTCACCTTGTCCTGGATCGACAGTTACGGAAGACGGGCGGATGGTTTAATTGTCGTGTTTCAACGGATAGATCATTGCGAAGCTGCGGGAAGCAGACGTCCTGATCGAGGGCGCCCACCATGACTACTCCTGCTACCAGAACATGTTGTTCAGCTCGGACGAATTCGCCCATGTCATCGAAATCTACGACTTTCCCAAACACTTCAAGACGGAGGACCTGCTGAATGCCTTCGCAGACTTCAGGTACGAGACGGAGCTGGTTTGTTTCAATGGCCATCTGGTATGTCTTGGCCCCGGGGGCCGGTGATAGTGATCGGCTGTTTGAGTCTTTGCTCATAAATAAACCGTCGAGGGCCAGACAGAAGCAGGCAATCAACATGACACTTGGGGTCCTTCTGCCATGTGGAGATGATGTACTGTGTTCTCATCGCAAAGGATGCGATTGAATCAATGGGTCCGACAATTAATAAATGAATGGGATGAAAATGAAAGAGATTGATGGTTGTTGAAAGTTTGATATGAGGTGGCCTAGTGGATAGTATTTGTAAGGTGTTTAAGGTCGTGGGTTTGAATCCCACCCACGGGGAGTGTATGGCGTCCTTCCTAAGTTGTCTGGCTTTCCTTCTGGCGTCTGTTATGCCTACTTCTCCCCTTGTGTATGAGCATTTGTGAATGAGTGTATGCCCTGTGATTGACTGGCACACTATGCACAGTGTTCTCCCGTCTTATACCCTATGCCATCTGAAATAACCATCAGCCCCCAATCCCCCCACCCCACCACAGTCCTGTTATGGATCAGTGGTCCGTATTCTGATGATTTTTCAGCTAAAGTACTTACCATCTCATATTTAATTCTGGTAAATCCTTGTTCTCCCGCTTAAATAAATGCGAATGTGTGCTTCTTTCAGCGAGGGAGGCTTGAGGATCACGTGGGTGGATGACACCTGTGCCCTGGGGGTGTTTTCCAGCGAGTCAGCCGGTACGACCTTTCATATCTTTGACTTTCTGACTTTGACTTTTTTGCTGGTATTCAGTGCCGCTCCATTGTAATTCACGAGACTGAAGCCAAAGTATTAAAGGAGCTCAGATCTCTTGTTGAAGCTCTGAATTTACCCCTTTGGACGGAGCAGTGTGACTCATCCAGACGGCAGCTTCTGTTGCATCCAAAGTTGGGTATCTCTCAAAAAATTCCGATTCCGTTACCGATACCTTAACTTCAGTGTCGGGAATGATACTATTTCAATACCAGTTTTATGAAATTAATTTCAGCAAAAACAAAATGACGTTACACATAACAGTACAAATCTTTCAGTTTTATTTTTCAGTTGGCATTTTTACACTCTGCAAACAGTTTCATAGCATAAACAATATTTAACTTAATGGGGTAGTTCAAAACTGAAACAAGACATGTTTTCGAGGGGGTTTATTGCTGTCTGTCCATCTAGGCTGTTCTGCTGACAGTTGCCTAGTTTTGGAGAAATCAGGCGTAGAAATGTCAGGCTTCTCTCAAATATAATACAACCGAATGGCGTTTCCTTCTGTGGTGATCAAAATGCCAGAAAACATGACCCGGGTTGCTCAAGATAATCCACAGACTTGGCAGTGAACAGTGAACTGTCATATCTACTGATTTGTGTCACTGCACAGAAATGCAGTACTAGAACGATCTCCTGTGCAGTGATACAGTTGGTGTTCAGTGTATCAGTGTGTCCTCCCTGGATCCCGGTTCAGGGTTGTACACTTGCAGGTAGAGCTGATGCTAGCAGGGTAAAAAAAAAATCAGCAGTACAAACAAAAAGCACACAATTCTAATGAATGCATGCCTTAGTACCTCTATGTATTCCAGGTCCTTCACCATCCATTAGATGGATGACAGAGTCACAAATGCAAAGAGCATATTATGCAATTATAAGTTACATGTTTTATTCCAAAACAGTAGAGAAATTTCGATAGAAAAATCATGTTTTTGCCAATCTGTATTTATTTATCTGTTTATATGTTTTTTGGCTATGCTTTCGCTATCCTACTTGAAAAGCCCAGTGTGAATTTATTTATTCCTGTCAGCATTTCGCCCACCACCTGCCAGTACCTGCATATGCGCTTAAGTACAAAATCGCATAAATCGTGGGAGAGCAGTACCATTAATATGGTGAAAAGGTATAGCCTTTCGGAACAAAGGTCTTTGTTTGCGTGTAGGTTTGCAGAAACGGACATTGATTTATTCATCTTTATTGAAATGTAGATTAACATCATCTACCTGGGGTACTTGGGATTAGTACTAAAGATGTTACGTAAAAAATAATAAGGTTCAGCTCACTGAGATGCTCTGCTTTTAAGAATCAGAACAGCTGCTTACAGTGGTTTGCTTTCACCTTCAGTAAAAGGCTGAGTAGCCCAGGAGCCCATTGAGGGGTAACTGGTTGCAAACAACCTACCTATATGTTTATGACTGATATTTGCATATATCAGGCTATTAATTAATCACGACTTGCCAAATTATTCTCTTATTAATTATCATGAAAGAAGGCTGGCTGTTCATGACATAACATGCATTATACTGAGAAAATGTGATTCATATCAGCGTGTTCTCAGCTGCGTATCAACTCACACCTGTCACCCACATGGAGACCGCGTCCTGAAGCACACACACACGTGAGCCCCATCTCCGGGTGTCCCTCTATGACTTATTTGTGTATGTTACCAACAATAAACATTATTTGATCTTGGTACAAGCATGCTGCAAGTTTATTAGCTCACTGATGCTGATGAGATTTCTTCCTTTTGGTATCAAAATTTGGGATTGGATAACAAGGCATTTTTCGATACTTGGTAGTATCTAATCAGTCTGGTCGATGCCGCAAAAGTATCGAAGTTTGGTACCCTGCAAAGTTGCATCCCAACATTTAATGGACTAACTTGCAATTATCACCAGAAAATCATTGAAGTTGACTGCGGGGCAGCACAAGCAATACATAAAGTGAATGACAAGTCTTTATCTCTTCAGAGGTGTTTAATTCCTGTCAAGCACTGGGGGTTGGTTATGCAAAAGGAGCCCCCTTGACTCACGTTTTGCCACGTCACTGTCTGTCCCAGCTCAGCAGGCTCTGTCTATACGGCACCCATTGCTGAAGGTTCGAAGGCTGTCTGAAGGCAGCAGGAAAGCCAAGGGGAAGGCCTTCAGACGTGCAGGTAGGTCCAGTGGAATGACACTCACAACCTACTGCGTTCCTTTAAGTTTGACAGCATTTTTGCTAATACTGTCATTGGCTGTAGAAGGCATGCTTTTAGCATTTCCAAGAAATGCCTAGTGTTGGGCATTGCAGGTCCAGAAACTACAAATCCAGACCAAGATTTTGTTTCTACCAACCAGTTGAGTACTCTGTGACTGTGACTCATCATGCTCAACAGGCTGGTAGAAACAAAATCTTTTCCTGGATTTTTCTGGACTGGAAATGACTGCAGCACATATTGATTGAATAAAATGGTATTCCTGCAGGTGTAACTTCCTGATTAGCTCTATGGTATATTTTAAGTCTAAGCGTCTGCCCAGTGAGTGTCTCTGTGCCATGGTAACACAGTAAGCGCAGCGGCTGACGGCACATGACTCGTGCTCTTTCCCCAGAGTTCATCCAGCCAGTGAAGGAGAGACCTCGCACTGACACAGCAGTGGCCCGCAGGCTGGTGACCAGGGCTCTGGGCCTGCAGAGGGGCGGCGTCCGGGGGAAACGGTGTTGACGCCGTGCCCATTACAGGTACCCCATTTTATTGTTAAATGCTGTCAGTGACATAACATCACAATAGAACGAACCCTACTTGGCAGGTCTTATGCATAGAAGAAAGGTCAGGCAGCTGATCTGGTACAGTTTTATTGGCAAACAAAGGGTGAAAAGCACATATTTGACCCTTTCAAGTTGAAGCGAACATACATAAGTCACTCAGCTAGCATTGGGTACCCTCATTAAAACAGAAGGTCCCTATTTGATAGCACCGATACAAAGAAATAAAAACTCCTTAAACGTCACATAGGCTGAGGCTACTGTTACACAAAATATTTAAAATCCCTGATTCTTTAAAGTTATTTAAAATAATGGCTATAAAAGATTTACAAATTGCATCACGATAGATTAAAAACAAAAATCAATTGCACATTATCACAGAGACAAATCTATAAATTTCACGATAAAACTTTGGAAATTATTTATTTATTTATTATTTTTGGCTTTCAACATCTCTTAGCATACCTTTTTAAATCAGCGTTGGCCGTAGAGCCATGCCATGTTCCATGTGTATCTGTAACCATCTGAATGGAAAATAAACCAGCTCTGTGAGGGTACTTTGGCGGATTAGGTATTTCTGGCACCCAGGTATTCCTCAAAGAACTCTCCTTTGTCCTTGGACACCAGAAGTGTCTCTCTCTACGATTGGTTCAGATACAGGTTGGAACAGCACAGAGCAGCCATAGCTGAGCCATGTAGTGTTACAGTCAGCGAGCATGAGGGTTATGTGCTTCGGAAGGAGAACGTCTCAAGTAACTATGGTAACGTTGGTATTCACATTACCAAACGCTCGTCCATTTTTATCTGACGCGTTCATAGTATAGGCAGTTCAGTATGATGCCTCATTTCTGTGCCAAAGGTGGCGGCGGTGTTGTGATCAGAGGAAGTGTTTATTCTCCCAAAGAAAACGAAGACAGCTGTGGTGCCTTGTGTGTAGTATTACCACCCTGAGACTAACCTGGCTGCAGGGAACCACAGGCAAAGACTGTGCATAGGAAGAAACCACTTCACTGAGAAAAGTCCAGACAGTTCAGATCTGCAAATGCTACTGTAATCAGGGGCTGGTTCACTCCCTCGGGGGGCCCAGGCTTACATGACTTAAGCAATTTTTTTGGAGAACGAAATAGAATCAAATGAAAGTTATGAACATTGCAACGTCAGTAATCCGTATTAAGTGCAGGGTGTCGGTCATAGAATTTACCAAGGGTTGGGGGAGAGGCCCTTTCCCTTTCAGGGGCCAGGAACTTTTTTGCGAAATAGAAATTTTTTAGGAACTACAAACTTCTGTCACAGTCCCACCACCGGAACTCAGCCCGATGTATAGTTCATGAACCAGTTTTTAGTTCCTATCCTGGCACTTTTCATTCGATCAGGAACTACTGGGGTATGAATTACAGCAATAAACATTCCCATTAACCAATAACCATAACATATTTTCCAGTAGACTTGGAAAATATTTAAAAATGTTTTATTTAAATTATTTAAACTAAAACTGGGCAATGGGGAGAACTTGCTGCCTGCCATCTGCAGATTTAAACATTAGACATAAGCAGTATTTATGGCCTTTTCCCCCCTGCCATTTGAAGTCAGTATCAGTGCCAGGCAATTTTCTAACTATCAGTAACGTTTTAAATCCATTTTAGGCAATTTGCAGGGTCCAGGACTCCCCACATACAAAGTGGTTCGGGCAAAATGTTTAAGATCCCTTCAGAGAAAATGACATGTAGAATTCCCTTATGTTCTCTCTATGCAAACCCGTGACTCGGCAAAGGGATTCGCCTGGCCAGTTTGTCCTCCAGTCTCGCCAATCTTATATCTGAACCGTTACATTGCTTTGAGGATTTATGTTGCTGGTAGCGCATCACTTTCTGCAGGGTCCTTTAGGGACCCCCCAAAGTAGGTTGAACCTCTTTTGAACTCGCAAACTGAACAGGAGAGGAATCGTACGTTGTCAGCCTTTGGTGCTAATATGATAGGTACCTTGATGACACAGAGCGCAGGCACTTCTGGTGAATTGAGGGCTGTGGGGCTTTAGTGGTTTGGGGGGGGGGGGATGTTGGGTTGCTGGCTTAATGGTCCACCCAGATTTCTTCTTCTGTTGCCTTTTATCTGTAGGACAGGTGGTTGTTCAGGAGTCCTGGGAAGGTGTCCTCAACGTCAGAGCTTAATGAGCCCCCTTTAAAATAAACAGGGATAGCATGTAAAAGCTGTATAACATTTGTTTCAACATTGTTTGTGAGCATCTTAGACTAATATGAAGGTTCCTGACCATGTTCTGGAATGATCTCTCCTGACAGGACCCGTGCCCCTGGATGGCAAATGGACCGATATCCACTATACAGAACAGCACATGGGATTGGGAAATGTGTCTCAGCACATATTGTTCCAGCCAGTAACTGTTGCCTTGTTGCTGGCAGTTTTGTGGTCGAGCAGATGTTTGTGCGTGACATCAGAAATTGAGTCAGTGCTGGAGAAGACTTGCATGTTTAGCTTGGATGGTCTTACAGCTCATGCACAGGCAAGTGGTGTTTATGTTTCGCAGTTAGCTGTTGCTCTGCCCAGTCTACATTATGAAAAAGGTGAGGTTTATGCCATCAGATAAACTACTGGCCTGTTGCCCGTATGCAATGATGAGCTTAACTGTCACTCCCTGTTATGATGGGGGACTTCTTCAGAGAAAACCCTCTTTAGAGGAATTCTGGGGGGCTGTGAAAGCAACTGGAATCTGCTTTCAGCGGTTTAACTGAGACTGGTTTGAAAAATCACCATCTTCCATTATCTTTATACAAAGCAAATCTGTTATTTATATGGAGTCACTGCAGATTCCAGTCAGTGTCTGTACACTTTCAAACTGAAGCTGGAACTCGGAACTAAGGGAAAGGACTTTGGTGTTTTTACGTCATTAAATGAGCCTGTTTTTTTTAGTTGTTTTACCATGTAGTTCATGTGGTGTTTGCTTTTAAAAATGTGTTTTTGTTTTACATCAGTAAGGCCTTAAATTCATTCAACCCCTTTGTAAAAGGTGTATTATATGTAAAGACATAAATTAAAGCCTAGTTTGTTTATGAAGCCCTCTGCTTATATATTCAATATACAGTGTTTGTATCAATAAATTGTCACAGGAGTGTGTTTTTCATCTCACCACTAATTTTTCAGTTAATTTGAAGGAGTTCCTTGATCAATAAGAGGGAAAATGGTGACTTTGGCCTGAGGGAATGGGCCTCACCTATATGACAGTTGTATGTCCATATCCGGTAACCGTCGTAGCGACATCGACACTTCATGATGTTGTTCGTGTAGTCAGACTCCGCCACCTCGTATGTGGGATTAATTACTACCTGTGGGGTAAAATATTTATTTTTAGTTCTTAGGACCCTTGCCCAGTTAAGCTACGGGCTGTGATTTCATAAAGGAAATGCCATCCATTCATTCATTTTCTGTAGCCATTTTATTTGGGGTTGTGGGTGGATCGGAGCCTATGCCAGGGGCTATGGGAGCAAGACAGGGAACAACCCAGGATGGGGCGCCAACCCGTCGCAGGGCACAAGGCAGGGAACAACCCAGGATGGGGCGCCAACCCGTCACAGGGCACAAGGCAGGGAACAACCCAGGATGGGGCGCCAACCCGTCACAGGGCACAAGACGGGGAACAACCCAGGATGGGGCGCCAACCCGTCGCAGGGCACAAGGCAGGGAACAACCCAGGATGGGGCGCCAACCCG